>JAHREE010000073.1:7049199-7195524 GCA_033628505.1 Tringa tobata | reverse complement strand
CTTATGAGTTGAAAAAAACTAAACTGCTTTAATGAAATATTAATAATAAAATAATAAAAAGAAAAATAATAATATTAATAAGAAAATAATGAAGTATCCTCAAAACAAGAGAATCAAGGACATGTAGAAAGAGAATTTATAAAAACCAACTGTGCCAGCTCTGGAATTTTCTTATACAAAACCTGCTGTGAGTGCTTTGCAAAAAACTCAAATATTTTGTTGTTCTTGCTTAAGGTTTGGATGGTATATAGTGGGTTTTGGGTGTCAGCATTTTCTCAGGAGAACACTAGTTGTTCCCTAGGCTGCACTAACTTGTTTGCAATAATGATGCAGCAAGACGGCAGTAATTTGGGACAAACATATGTGATTGGGACCGCTCTTCAATATCCTTAATCTTCTGAGATTTGCTTATCTTTTCCTAATGTAGAAATTGCACACAGCATAAAATAACATGAATTAGCCGAGGGAATGAAAGTTGGCAGTTGCCTAGGAAGCAGCAATTGCATTCAGTGTGGCCAAGCTGAGGTGAATTCATGCTGATAACATGATGTGAAGTAAGCACTGGGCTGTTTCAGGAGAGTTAAGTTCTCAAAGCTGATGGAAACTTTTCTTCCTGTCACGGATTCAGACAGAAATGTGAGTCAGTACAAAAGCTGGTTAGGGCTCCATATGGTGTTTAATCCTGAAGTAAGAGAAGCTTTGCAGCAAAAGAAACCCTTTGACCAGAGAAACCCTCTCATCCTTTGTATGCAGCTCTTCTTTTCATCCTCAAGGAGCTTCTACGTTTAAAGTAGCTTTCTCCTCTTCTCTGTCACTGATAGGAAGATGATGATTCCATTTGTGAACCCTCTGAGCATCAAGATGAAGAGGTCATTGCACAGTGGAATCTGGTCTCTCAACCTCTAGTTAGAGAGGACTTCCCAGCATGGAAGTAGCCAAAACCGTACTCTTGGAGAGCTCTTTAACTTAGTTTTTGTAATTTGATTCAGAGATCCAGCCTTCATCTAGAAGAAAACACAGTGCAGTGGAGTCCAGAGCGGATCTGTACAGCCAATAACTGTAAGGTACTTATGTTGTGGTTAGATCTCCCACCAATCCCGTAAATTGTCCCTGAGCCTCTTTTGATATACCCCAGCAGACCATGACACCAACAAGGATTAACATGGGTTCTCCATTTTAGTAGCCAGGATAATAGGAGTTCAAATATTTATGATAGTGCATGTGTACCATAAACTGGGCTGAACTCAGTTGTTATGGCAACAATAGTCCAGTGCAATGAAGCTGGAGAATAGTTTAGGATCAGTATCTGTAGGGTCCCATATTTATTTTAAAAAACATATTAAGTACATCCCAGCTATTTGATGAATCTGAAGGCCTCTAGGAAAAGCTGGCTAATTTCTAAAGGCCAAATAAAAAAACCCAAAAGGTTGCAACACAGTCAGAATTGCAAAATTTTAAATTTTTTTTTTTTGAAGTTTACAATCAGATGTTTTCTCTTTAGTGTATCACTTTTACTAGCCTTCAATTGAAAGACCTCACACCTGGCTCAAATTGAAAAACTCAGTGTTATTAAAAAAAAGAAAAAAGAAATAAGAAAAAATGCAGTATTTGATTCATCATACCAACAGCAGCAGTTTGGTTTGCAATCTTTATTTTCTTTTCTGCAGAAATATTGCTTTTTAAGGACAAGGTGCCAGTGATGAATGTCTCACTGATTCCCAGCCATGGTAGAATTTTCTTTTAAAACCTCTATGACGTCATTGTTTGAAATCCAGTTCAAGATATTTGAAATCTAGGTTTGTGTAACAGTTTCTGAAGCAGCATTTTACAAATTCTAGAATTTTATGGATAAATCTAGTCAAGTCAATTATTTTGGTAGTGAAAAACCTGGATCTGAGGTAAAAAAATAATGATCTCTAAATGATTTTTTAGGCAATTTCATGCTCTAAACTAGAACAATCTTTTCTGCACACTGCAAGATGAACCCTTATCCTCCTGGTAAATAAAACTTAACCCTCTGGTTGAAAACTCAACTCTTCTGTTGAAGGGTATTTTTAGTGGAAGCACAAAGTAACAAATTTATACATAAATATTAATAGCTGTCTCTCCGTTCATCAGCTGCAAAGAACAACTCTTATAAACCACGTCATATCCAAATGCCTCAAAATGGAAACTAAAAAAAATATTAATTCATCCAAATTCATTGAAAGACTTTGATACTTGTTCCTCTGGTATCTTTTGTTGCATAAAGTAGAATGATTTTGCGATTCTCATTTGCTGATGATCTCTGAAAAAGAGGTCAGGAGTGCTGCTTCTTTTTGCTATCTTAGCAGTCTTAAATTGTGATGCTATCAGGATTATTTTCATTCATCTTTCAAATGAACTGAAAAAAAAAATCAATACCTTCACTATCAGCATCTGTCTAATGAAATGTCTCATCGATAGAGCATTAGTCAGTTATCTGACAAAAAACATTGGTATACATCTTATTATTTCTGAGCTTTAAACAGCAAATTGAAACAGTCTGTAAAAATATTTGCTTTCTGTCACCAAAAGAAGCATTCTGGTCATCTGAGGCACACAAATGTAGCACAAGGCCTCAAATTACCCCTCAGAGAGAGCGGCTGTGAAAGAAAATTTGGAGAATGAGTAAAACCTTGGGAGAAAACTACTGCACATTTGCAAGACCTTATTAGATTACTAGACCCTCTTGTACTTATCAGTTAATTCAGTGTGAAGAAGCTGTAAAACATGAAAAAGCAAAAATCAAGATAAAATACAAATCATAAAATAACAGGTGTCTCATCTTTTGTGGTGGCTGACATCTTCTCCAAGCAACTCTCTGTTTGTATAAGCAGCTTCAGTCTCAAGGACATCTATATCTTTTTTTACTTTTTAAGTGAGCTGTTTGAACAGTTGCTTGCAAAGAAAAGAAAATATTGCTACAGGTTGTAGAGTTTCTCCCCTGAGAAAGTCAAGTGCTTCTGCTTCTCTTGCAAAAGTTTCTCATAAGAAATGTCTTCTATCCAGGCAACACGCTTCCTAGATGTATGAAGAGATAATGGCTGCCCAGGGAGGTTGTGGAGTCCCCTTCTTTGGAGATTTTCAAGACCCGCCTGGATGCAGTCCTGAGTAACATGCTCTAGCTCTGGGCAATCCTGCTTCAGCAGGGGAGTTGGACTAGATGATCTCTATGGTCCCTTCCAACTCTAAAAATTCAGTGAAATGCAGTGAGATGTACTCCAGACCAAAATCCATGGGGCAGAAATCTGTAGGAATTCAGAAAAACTTTCTCCTCCTCAGAAAAAGGTTTAGACTTCCAAAATGGTTCACCACAGGAAAGTTTTTCAGATTTTCAGAGCACACAGCAGATGTGCTTGTCTGTTTATCCCTATTACAAGCAAAATGCATCACTTCAAGCAGAGCCTCTATTTATGGTCATAAAATTCAATAGTATGCAAAGACTGAGGGGGAAAACAGAATGAAGGTTTTGCCTCTGTTGCAGCAAGAGTGGCTTTTGATATTTTTCTTTGAAGAAATGCATAGACCAATTTTCCAATGAAGAAGGTTAAGTACATAAATTGTGCATTTCTAAGTCAAAACTAAGTAGCACTTTCTCTTCAGTAAAGTAATTGTAGGATTATGAATGTCTCCAAAAACATAGATTTAAAGACAGCATTCTGTTTGCTATTCATTATGTTAATCCTTCCATTTTCTTTATTTAAGTTCATATTCTGAACCTTATTCCTGTCCATATGATTTGGGTGTTCACTGTATGAGCAAAAATTCAATCCATTACAGTCATTTACATATCAGAACAGTTGACTGAGCACAAGACACAAATACAGAATTTTAATCTAGAGGAACATAAAACGTACCAGCAGGTACTGAGCTAAATCCAAGTTTAGCTTTGGCCACCACTGAGACATGTTTATAATAAACAAAAGTCTGATTGTTTGCCTGCAAGAAATTTTACTTCCTGCTATTCAGTGTGGCAAGTGTTCTTGAGCAAGAGAGTTTATTTTCCTTCCACAGGCTTGTATTTTGTTTTGTTTTGTTTAGGATTATTTCACAGTTCATTATTTCATTCTCTATCTTGTCACCGGTTAAAAGTAAACTGTGTATTAGGTTCAAGAAAAGATGTAGGATCAACATTTCACTTTCTGTTCAACCTCAGTGTCACTGCTGCGTAGTGACACCCTCAAAAGGAATAGTTCTATGGTTTCCTTGTTTTAAATTAACTTGTGGTTGTGCATCTCATTAGTTTATTTAATATAAAAGCCAGTAAGGCAAACAGCTGTAACAGGTAATTATGCAATTACACAAAATTACTTCACTGAGGTGAGTTATAATGCAAGCATTTTTATTAAACTTGAAAGTCAGAAGCAGTACATACAAGCATTGGCCTGGTATTAGCCAGCCAGAAGTTGTCATGACGTTTATTCTTGCATCATGAATGTGTTGCAGCCATAAAAGGAGTCAGAGCCAAGTAAACGAATATTAGTATAAAAGTATGTACAGAAAGATGATCTCAGATACTCAAAACCACACTGGAATTTTTAAAGTCATGGTCACCATTTCAGTCTGTTGGGAAGCAGACATTCAACTTCTTCGGGAAACCAATAAGTGCATTTCTTGTGTAAGAAGGTATCTAGTCATCAACAGCTCATGCTTCTGAGGAAAAAACAAAAAAAACGAGTTAGGGAAAAGGCAGGAGACAAAAAAAAAAAAAGAAATATGGGAAATGAAGCTGGTGAAAACCACAAGAGTGAAGAGAATATGTGAGAAAAATTGGTGAACTAGAGGAATCAACTGGAGGGAAAGGAAAAATACATGAATCTACCAAAAAAAAAAAAAGTTTATTCTATCAGAAGTTAGCCTTATGCGTCACTAGGGTATTACCCTCCTGACTTTTCACATGAATTGTTCTCTTTTTAGCACATACAAGGATCATTTCCCCATACAATTTTTTTCTTACTGTGACCTGACAGTTGAAAACAAATCTGAAATTATTTCTCTGGCATTTCCCCTGGAGGATGATCATACTTGAAAAGAGCAGAAAGATTCCTCAGTTTGGTGCCTATTTTGATGAAAGAATAGAAAGGGTAAAGAATTGATACACCTGTCAACAGAAATTCAATTAAGACTAACAACTGTTCAGCCAAATACTGCTGAATTTAAACATTTTTCATGTGTGTAAGTACTCAAAGAAAGAACTGAGAGTGGGGAACAGTGACTTCTTCAGTTCTCTTAAAGCATTCTGGGAAAATCTATTTCCTACACCTCATAGCTTACATTTCACTGTGGATACAAGAAGGCAGAAATTGGATGTTTTTTTATTCAACTTCCACCCCAAATGACAATTCAAAACAACATAATGCCTGTAAAATGCAGTGTCTCAAAGTTCTTTAAAAATATTCTTGTGAGATTACTTTGGATTAATCTTACATCTACACAGACCTAGGGTGTTTAGTTGTAAGCCTGTCATATTAAAAAGTGTGCATAAAAGTCATAAAAGCTCACTGAAAGATGCGGATTTTAAAAATTCATCTCTTGCTTAATGTAATATCTCGTGCAGTAGCATAGCACAGTCACCAGGTAGAGACACAAACCCCTCAGGAACATAGAGGCAAGACACTCAGAACAGATCCAGGCCAACTCCACGAGCCCAGCCTGGGAAAACAATGAATTCTTTCACAAGAACTGTAATAAACTGAGTATAGGTCTTTGGTACTTCTCTGGGAATTTAAACTCCCCACTACAGATTCTGATTCATGGTTTATGTAGGAACAAGAACTCATACACCCACGTATCCAAATTTTATTATCAGTGCTACCTCTCTCCATTTCCCTTTCATAACTATAACCCTCCGCCCTCTCCTTATGTAAATGAACTAGATTTCTTGCCAGACAAGCCAACAGTATTTAATGCAATTTATAAAATACACACTGGAAATGGTAACCATCTGAAAATGAAAACAATTTGCATGAAAAGACATAGGAAAAAAGGCGTTATTTAGATAGAAATCGATGCAGCTGTGCTCTAATTGGCTTTATGTGGCCAATGTCTGACATTTTACTGATAATGATCAGTTAAGCTGGCAAGAAATAGAAGGCTATTTCAGATGGGGGAGACTCATAAGACTAATAGATAAATGTTTCTTGGCTGACTTTGTGTGTAGTCCACTGAAATCAATGTAAATATTCATACTGACCTTTGGATAAGGTCCATTTGAGATCTTAATGAGTTAGTTCATTTTAATATATCAGAGCTTTGGATAAAAGGCCTCTATATCTTGTTGATAACTAAACAGCACAATCAAACTAATCCTTGGCTATAGATGAAACTGAAAGACATTCTGATTTGTGGTTTGAGCCCTATTGATCAAAGAAAAACACAGTGAAACAATTTTCATTGGTGATCTTTCGGACAAGAGGCAACTTCTTGACCAAGTTTGCTTTCCATCCAAGCATATGCACAGAAAATGTGCATAATGTAGCGGAGCTATGGCTAAAGCTGGAAGCATGTTTTGCAGCTCAAGCAGTACAATGATGAGCTAATTAGCCTAAAAATACCTCTCTTAGGACCTGTGCTATTATGTCCATATGGCATTGCACAGTGTGGTCATTCCAGCAGACTCAAGTTCTTGGAGGTAGCTGCACAAATTTGCAATGCACAAAGCACATCAGTGTTGCCTCCAAACAAAACCAAAACCTTTATTAATTAAATTGAATTAAGATTAAAAGATTTACTGGAAGATTAAATATAAAGGGCAGAATTTTGCGATTCTGTTTCTTTGCCTTCCAATCAACTTCTGCTGGGGTCTCCAGTTCTTTTTGATGCAGGACACAGTTCTGCACTAAAATACCAACACATTTGCACATAACAATGACAAGTACAAAGGGGCACAGAAAGAACAGAATATTTACTAGTTTATGTAATTAAAGTTTGGAGAAAACAAGTGAGACCCTGGAGACAGATCTGGAAAGAACCATGAGAACAGAAGAGCAGGATGGAGCATGTGTACATATCTACATCTGTTTCAGTGCCTATATGTATATATGGAGCAGAAAAGAACTAAAAATGTCATTCCCTTCTACATTGACAATCCACGATCTCAGGAAATTTAATGACCATGGATCCAATTTCTAAATAAATTAATTGCATGGGAAACTAAAAAGCATCTTTACTGTCCACCTCACCTCATTAGCTAACAAGATGATCTGCACCCCAACATTAACAAGATGTATTTTCTTGTACCAGATAACACAGAAGAAAGTTGTGTTCTCACTGACCTCAACCTGGAGACATGCATAGAGATCTCACATAGCTTTTGTACCATTTCAAAATGTAGTAAATGATGATTTGTAAACAGAGGAAGTCCCGCACTTTGAAGTAGCTGCTCATTGACTGAAGTAGCTCCTTATTGTCACGCTGACTGGCAAAGGAGAGTTAATTGCAATGCCTAAAATCAGCCCTTGCACAGCTCTCCTGATGACGATTACATTTCTAAAACATGGCCCCATTGTAACATACATGCTTGAGACTGCAGAAAAAACATTTTCTCAGACTCCAAAACATGTTTTTTGCATAAGTAACTACAAATATATCCTAGTGTCCTATGTACACTAGGAAGTGTTAGTGGAAAGTGAGATTTGTTTCAAGACATGCTGCAAATTACCCCCAAAAAAGCCACACTGGCTAAAATGAGATGTGGATGCAGAAACAAGTCACTGAAAAAAGGAATATGGGTGAGAGGAGGATAGGGAGTAGAATGAACATTATGCATAATACTGGCATCTGGTAAACAAAGCTGAAGGAAAAGAAAAGAGCTAAAAATGAAAAAAACAGGAACTGTAAACCTGGGAGTCTGTCTGGGTCTTACATTGGGTAGTATAGCTGTAATTTAAGACTCTATAAAAAATAATTCAAGGCTAAAAATATCATGGTTGCTACTCAGTGGGGCTTCCAGGAACCCAGACCTTGTCAACAATCACAGAATCTGCCCCCAGGATGGGGGCACAATATGATACAGCAATTCGCATCCTAGACAAGAACAGAAAGCTTTTGCTGACAGCTGTTTTTAGAAGATGCGGACCAAAATGGTTATACAGGGGATGTTTCTGAAAGAAAACCTCATCTGGTTAGATATCCACTATCTAAATATATATATGAATGTGTGTGTGTGGGGGGGTGTTTGTATATATATTTGTGTGGACACACACACACAAACACACGCGTATGTGCATATATATATTAATCCAGCTATATGAAAATACTAGCAGTAGTTTGGTGAAAATCCACAGAAATACCTCAGAGCTCAGAATTCTGATAAGGTGAAGAAACTATGTGTTTTGAGCCTCAAATAAAAAAAGTTTATTTATGCAGTAACTTCAATCATATAAACTACCACCTATATGATGAAAAAATTAACAGTAAATGTCTATGTTGCAGCAATTAAAACAGAATTTGTTGCAATATGGCACTCAAGTTAGTAGTATTTGTCTTTGGTTATCAGCTGCCTGTATAGCTTAGATTGAAACAAATTTTGGTTCTTTTTCTTGAAAGGAACAGGCTATTAAATACATGAAAAAATGTAAAACTTTAAATGACGAAATCATCTTGACTCACCTAGCTAATTAATTGCCAATAGCCTCATTAAGAGTCAACATGTGTATAAGTAATGAGCACAGTAGTAAGGAGTGAGATGTTTTATTCTGATTGAATTGTAATCATAGACAGTGATACATTTAGAAGAAGAATACGTAACACTTTAATCTGAAATCTTTACTGACATGGGTCTAGGATAAGAAAATGTTGCAGGTCATTTTGGGCAAGATTAACCTGTCAGTGAAAAATAATTTTGGTTTAAGTTTTGACCATTCAGGTCAGATACAGGCAAAGTGCCAGCCCAGTCACGTACGGAGGTACACAGGCTCTATAATAAAAATTCTTAGCAAGGGCTAGGAATTGTAAGGATTTTCTACACATTTATATAAAATCCATCCTTCAGGTAGTGGAGTCACACACCTAGCAAGAAGGGTTGCCAGAGCCAAAAATCTTTTACAAATAGTGACCTCTGTATAGGATAAGAACTTTCCAAAGATATGGGCTTAATATAAAGCCAATTTGGCCTCCTTCTCTCCTGCCCTCTAATGCAAGTTTTGATAATTCTCTGGAGCAGGTGCAACTTTTCAGTATACATATAGGCACTGTTTTCTATGGTATCATCAACCAGCTTGTAAATTAACCATCTGAAGGGGGAGGGAAGTGAAGCATGGAAAAAAAAATCCAATGAAAGGAGAAAGAAATGAAGTATTTTTACAGTAGATCAATGAAGGCAGAGCTAGAAAAGTCAAGCCTAAATGGGACTTTAAAAAAATCTACCTGTGTTTATAGGAAAATGTGGATCCATGCACTGAAAAGGACTCCACCTATCAGAATTTATGTTTGATTTATCTTCATTGCCAACCAGTGCTCTAATTCTAGAGGCAATACCCAAAGATGTCCGTCAACGAGTTAAAAACCAAGTACTGCTGCACTGCAGAAATACAGATAGACATGTCTTCCTAAAGATGAAAAGGTGGATGGTTCATACATACTGTGTTTAAGATTTCAAAATCAACATTAAATTTATCAGCAAGTTTGCTGACATTCTGAAAGCTTTCTAGGACCAAGAATCAGGTGAAAAGCATATTCTTCACCACTTTTGGGTTGCAGAGCTTGAAGAATGCAAGTATTCTGCTAATTCAGTCTATTAATATGATACAGATGTGTAACCAGTATAAGTCAAAACATATTGGAAATCAAAGTACAGTTTTAATGTCTTATGTGTGGAGGTAAAAGTGCCAAAAACTGACATAATTCTTTAATGTGATGTATGAATCACAGAACACATGGATATGCCTCCAAAACCATCTGAAGTCTTGCCATTAATTTCACTGGCTCTTGATAAGACCAATATCTTCTAACAGCTGCAGATTAATTTGGAAAGTAAAAAAGCAGCCCCCTTTATAGTTGGCTGTCCCTGTTTACCTCTCTTCCCTTGGGGACATGCTTATACATGTATAATTTTACTCCATGTGCAGCAGAATGCATTAGTCAATGTAAATCAGGACTGTGTTATTTTTGATTGAAAGGTTTCTGTCCCTCATCCCAAAATCATGAAAGAACATGATTAGAAATTTATTCAATTTCATTGTATTTTTGTAAAAGTCAGACAATTGTCGCCATTTTACTCATACAGTTGTTTCAATACAAATTTCCAGACTCTCAGGGATTTTTAATCACATACATCTCCCTGACCTTGATGAGCTTGAAAAAAACAGCATTGTTTTTCCCCCTGAAGTACTTAATTTTCTGACTTGTGTTGGAAAGGTGACGGGTTTCTATATCAACACCACATCAATAGGTTTCTACATCTCTTTCACAGGATAGGGAATGGGCCTCTGTCTTCATTTCAGTCAACGGCTGTTGTATGTATAAAAAGTGCATATAAAGGCTCACAGTGGAAGAGAAACAGTTCATAATGTTTTCATTTCCAATGTTGAAGCCATCAAGGAAAATAAAAAACTAGTAAAAATATAAACAAACAAAAAAAATCTCAGGATTCCTCTTTGTGCTAATATAATACTTCTGAAAAACATTATTTGCCTCCTTCACACCTTGCCCAGTCTAACTTTGAAAGTCTCCAGGGCTGGAGATTCTAAGGACCTTCTGGTCAACCTCTTGCAGTGCTGAACCCCTCTAAGGTTGAAGAATTTTTTCCTTATGTCCAACTGGAATTTCCCTTGCGCCTTTCCACTATGTGTGCTCATTGCCCCTTGTCCTTTCAACTTATGCTTCCAAGAAGACCCTGTCTTCGTTTTAACCCATCTTTAGGTCACCTAAGGCTGTATTTCAGACCACCTCTCCTTAGTCATCTTTTCTCTAGGATGAACAAACCCATGGTGGCAGTACAGTACCCAGCCTGACATCACAAACCTTGCATGGCGCTAGCAGCTCCAATCCAGTGCCAGGGTGTCATGGCCACTTGCATTATAGATCAGACCTGGCTCACATCCTTGTGGTGCAGTCTGCAGGCAGAGCAGGCTCATGCCAGCCTGCAGTGTCTCAAGTCAGCAAAGCTGTGAAGATACCACTGAGTTTCTAACGAATGTTTAATCCGGCGCCGCTCACCAGAACAGAGCACAGTAATAAGTAGTTTTACCAGCTGAGCAGCATTAGCAGGGAGTTAGAGGCTAAGCTGCTGGAACTGAGCCCAGACACTCGGCTCCTGTAACACTGCTTCAGTTTGAAAGAATCTACCATGAATCTTCATAACACTGAAGGAAATACAAAGTCCGTTATCATTACGGATCTGTACTTCTGTAGCAGCAGGTTTCCCCCCAGATTCTAGGTAAAGAGCAAAGGAGCACAGAAGAAAGTTGGTCCCTGGTCAAACACCTTGCAAGCCCTGTATATTCTAAAAATTGTTGTTATAAATGAGAAAAAAAAAGATGATGCCATCTTCCTTGAAGAGGAAGGTCAACACATTATAAAATGCTGAAACCGATGTGTTGAGAGTACCTTGACAACATCCCAAAACAAGTTACTGATTACTAACGAAATTAGTTAATTTTTGTTATCATTGCTGCAGGACAAAGCAGTGCAATTGTTCCTAAAACAAGCAATTAAGCAGAATATGTAATTCATCACCTTTCATTCAATGAAGGACTAACTAGATTCCATCTAGTTTTAAAATTTCAGTAGCAACAAATTGTGTCACTTGATTTTCCTATCACCTCTTTAATCATATCGCTACTGTAAGCTTTTCTTGAGGTTATCAGAGGGTGTTAGGTATGACTCTGATCATACATTTTATTTCCAATTAATTTAATTCAGTGGAAGTACTTCCCTACTGTGCTCTGGCATTCTTGATAGAGTTTCCGGCTCTCCAAGATTTTGTATATCAAGCCTTGCTAACTTGCTATAAATTTTCTAGTATTCAAGTAGAATCAAACTCTGAGGAATGCAGAAAGGAAGAAGTACCAGACTGTTGGCTTTCGTAGTTCCATTTTCCATGAAGCTGTGGAAGTGGGCGTGCACTGGTGTGGAAAAAAAACCCACGTTTTTCTTCTGACCTGAATTTCATGTAGTAAAATGAACAATGCAGCATCATTCCTATACCTGCCCCTCTTTCTGAATCAGTCACTGTAGCATTTGATGAATGTGCTAGGTAAGTTTGCTGCTTAATATAGCACAGTATCTCCCAGAGAAACGTCTCCCAAGACTTTCTGTGGATCAAGCATAGGTTACTAGGAACTTTGTGTAATTACAGACACTATACAGTAGCAATATTGGGACATTCTGGCTGGACTAACTTGACTTGCTTGAGGCGTGCTTTTGAACAGACTTACACTTTTGATTAGCAGCAAAGCATTACGGATCATTCTGTCACCTTTAACTGAAACTAAAACTGCAGTTGTGTCTCTGCAAGTTTGAAGAGCGTATCTCAGCCTATCATCTCTGCCAGCTTCTACTTGAATGATTGTTGGATAGACTCTTTGTTTCAGGATGACTGACATTGTAGGAAGTCATTACATGCATGGGTGCTTGCCCTAGGAGTTTGGTTGGAGGCTTAGTCACAGTCCTGTTGGTGCTGGCAGGCATGATTATTAATGTCAACACATCATAAAAATTGGCTTACTAGTACGATACAGTGACATAATCATGAAACAGCTATGTCACACATAGTGGATACACACAGATCTCAAATATTTCATCCACTCTTCATCTTCAGACCATCAAAAGGCGTCAGATGAGAGGTACTTCACATTGGTACATGAAGATGTGGATGAAACAACCCATTCATCCTGTATGTCTTCTCTCCCACACCTCTTTACTTCTCCTCACTGCTATTCCAAATCAATAAACTAATTTTGCTTTAAAAATACAAGAATCAAAATGTCCTGACTTCATATTTCAAATGGAAATGCACAAAGCCAATAGTCAATATATCCAAGAGCCAGGAAAACATTTGTAGCATGCTTTCAGGTATCTGAACACACATACGCATCTTTGGAAACATACATTTTCTCACATACACAAAAGCTTATATCTGTGCCAGTCAGAGTTCCTGCATCGCTCACTACAGGAAGGACACTGAAGTGCTGGAGCATGTCCAGAGGAGAGCCACCAAGCTAGTGAGGGGTCTGGAGAACAAGTCTTATGAGGAAAGGCTGAGGGAACTGGGCATGTTCAGTTTGGAGAAGAGGAGGCTGAGGGGGGACCTCATTGCCCTCTACAAACCTGAAAGGTTGTAGAGAGGTGGTGGTTGGCCTCTTCTCCCAAGGGAATAATGACAGGACCAGAGGAAATGGTCTAAAGTTGCGGCAGAGGAGGTTTAGATTAGATATAAGGAAGAATTACTTTACTGAGAGAGTGGTCAGTCACTGGAAGAGCCTGCCCAGGGAGGTGATGGAGTTGCCATCCCTGGAGGTATTTAAGAAATGTGTAGACATGGCTCTTCAGGGCATGCTCTAGTGCCCAAGATTATTGGTTTGTGGGCGGGTGTGATGTGGTGGGGTGTTGTGTGTGTTGTTTTTGGTGTGGGGTTTGGTTGGTGGGTGTGTGGGTTTTTTTGGGTTTGTTTTGTTGGGTTTTTTTATGTGGTTGGACTCGACGATCTCAGAGGTCCCTTCCAACCATGGAGATTCTGTGATTATACTCCTATTTATTGTATTATTACTACATCAATGTTAAGGTGATTAAAATCCTTCCAAGGAAAGGAAAAGGAAGGCTGGGCTCAGGAATTCACTGCTCAGATTTCTTTGAGAAAACACCCCTTTGCAAAGCTGACATTCAGATTTCCATGCTCAGCAGATGAGTGCGTGCATTAGGCAGCTACAGTCCATTGCTGACCCCACTCAAGCTTCGGGCAGATGAACCAGGCCTGCAGAGACACAATTTTCTCATGTTCCCTGTTCCAAATTAGCAATCAGAAGTGCCGTTCTGAAGTGGTATTCTTCCCTTCTTGCCAATGTTACCTACAAAAGTAGTACCATTTGAATATAAGAAATGCTGCAGAATTTAATACATCTATAGTTGCCCGAATATCCCCCAGTCTAAGCAGCCAGATTGGACCAAGCTGTTAGCTATTACTAAGAGACGCAGCCAGGGTTTCAAGGCAAAAGGACCTTAGGTATTTCTTCTGGGAAGGCTTAAAGAGTGCTTACCATAATCACTGACTTCAGTAGGTTTGTCCAAGACTTCCCACTGGAGCCCATTTCAGTGCATCTTCCCCACACCTTCACCAGAAGTTCCCCCCCCGGTATGCAGGATAGCACAGTCCCTTAAGCTGCTGCTAGTACCGAAAGGAAAATACCTTATTACCACGCTTCTTGTGATGCATTAAACATCTAAAAGCCTGACTGAGATTTTCGGTTCCTCTTTTGTGAATGGACACCCCCATCCTGTCTCAGACATCACTTGTCCGTGCCAGCAGCCAGGCTGGATGGGGCTCTGAGCAACCTGCTCTAGTGGGAAGTGTCCCTGCCCATGGCAGGGGGGGTGGAACTCGATGATCTTTAAGGTCCCTTCCAACTCTAACCATTCTGTGATTCTATGATTCTATGATTCTATGATTCTATGAGCAGCCCTTCCTCTCATTGCTCATTTCCTGCAGCCTAGAGAAGCCTCCAAGGCTCTCTGGGGGATCATTGTTACAATACCCAATGTCCCTGCCTCCAGAAGCAGCTCTCAGACTCGCATCTTTATGACTTTGACTGTTCAAAATGTGTTACTGTGTTTATAGGCTACAGGGTGCTGGGGAAATCAGTCCTAATTACTCCATTTTGCAAATACAAACATACTCATTTATATTAGAGTGAAGTCATATTCCAGAGGCTCTGTGAAGCCTTGCACTTGATTAGAGACCAATGTCTCCCAAGTGATTCCTCAGCAGGCTCTGCCCTACAAATTCTTTTGAACATTTTTTAATGCTTTCAAGTTTTAAAGAGACAAAAAAAAGACCTTGTTTGTCTTCAGTGTGAATGACAAACACCACAGACAAGTGAGGAGTAGATGGCAGTGTTTTGCTGTAACTCTGAGAACTCACCGCCATTCAATTTGATACATCACATGACGAATGGTTTGGCAGTAAAATCAAAGAGTGTGTCCCTTGCTCCCGGGCGCGTGTACTCTGTCACACCTGCCTCTGAATGTATGACTCCCTGCAGATTTGTCCCTGTGGCTAGGTAGATTTTAAGATTCTTGATTAAAAGAATATCTTTTCATACATTCTCAAACTTGAGACTTGTCCAAATGGTACGCGATGAGTATCCACTAAGAAATGTTCAAATGCAATAAAATAGAGGCAAACTTTCTAGAGACTATACATGGTAAAATACTGAGAAGTGGCAGGGCCACACAAATACAGCAGTGTTTGGGTGCTGACAGAAGTCATTTGCCCTGATTGACAAATACAACTGTCACTTACTGACACTAAGGAAAGAGGCCTATTATTTCAAGTGAGGAATATGTTTATTCTGGGGCAAAACTAGCAGCCTAGTTATCAATAATGATGAGAAAGGCAGCCTTAGAAGTTGCTACTTTAAGTCTAAGAAGAAAAGCGAAGAACAGAGTTTGTGAGGAAATGATAAAGACTGTGAGAATATCTTGTCCAGTTTAGTCATATAATGGAATGGTCACATTTTAAAGCTGGAAGGTTCTCTACATAAATGCAAAGGTGAGTTTGTGCTAGCTTGGCAGATCCTTTTGCATATATTGTAGAGATTATATTTAAAACCTGAGCTAACATACAGAATCTGTCACGCAGAATAGATCATGAGGGGTGGTTTGATGATTTTTAACCTCTTAAGGAATCAGACGGAAAAAGAGAAAGAAAAAAACAGGAAGAAAATAAGCTTTCACACAAAACACCACCGTCCTCTTTAATGTGTTAGTTAGATCAGGGAAATTGGAGTTTGGGAAGGTGCAGTGTGCCAAATTGGCTTTGCTCTGACCCCTCAGCCTCATAAAAGCTCTGAGGTGAGAGGAAGGGGAAAGATAGCTGATTGTATTTTCTTGTCCTTTTTAGCTTGCTGTAGCTGAATCCTACCTAGCCGAGCTTTCCACATGTAATCTTCCAGCTCACTTGCAAGTACTCTGATTAGTTAGGAAAGATTCATGCAAAGAACTGCCTGTTTTCCTCCAATGCATTTCTGCTGAGTCACTCAACCTTATTGTTAGGAGGGTTTCAAGGTGGCTTAGTAAAATCTCTTTTCACGTAAAATGCACTGCTTTGAATCAACCTGAACAATTCCTCTCCTCTTCAGCACTCAAAGGTTTTTACTTTGTTAATCCATGGGCAGTATACAGAAAATAAAGTTTGCCTTGCCCCAGAGAATTTGCTATCTTCTATTTTCTTACACCAACCATCGCGGTACTATGGTAGATTTTGTTATCCTTCTCAGATTGAAAGTTCTGGTATGGAGGAAGAGCTAGGAAATACCCAACCACCCACTTTTAATCAATCCTGCAAAATTCATATAGGACAAGGGAAAGAAAAAAATGCAACTATACTTAGGTTGATAATTCCCCTGCCTGTGAAAGGCTCCCTTTTACACCTGATTATTTTAACTTCTGTCTATGTACGGTATCTGCTTATTATGCTTGTAGTAAAGTCTGAGTCCCAGGTCCTGCCACCCCTGGAAAAGGTCAATGATGCTTTAAGATTAACTGATTCTCTATTCACTCCAGCTTGTACATCAGAAGTCTCAGACAAAGGCATAGTGTGACGAACCCAATGGAAATGAGACTTCCTATGTTCCTTGCCAGCTACTACTCTTTTCAAAAAACCCGATCAGACCTTCTACAGCTGTATATTTTTTAAATCAAAGTACACTGTCAACTTCAATTAACTTCAAGGTTAAAAGTCAGGCAGGTTACCAGTGAAAAAGTGCTTTCCAGACATCTTCCGTGCCCCACCTTCTTTCCAGCCAATGTACTTGGCAGGGTAATGAATTGCTAAGAGATTGGAAGCTTTCTGATTTTTTATTTCCAGGTAATCCAACCATTTGAACTTCCTTGGACGTGAAGCCCTCCTAATTTTCTAGTGCCCACTTCCAGGAAAAATGAGCAGTTTTATTTCTCTCAGAATTACACAGTTATTGGAAATGTGTTTTGGAAAACCACCATGAAGGAAAATTAACATCCTACTTGCTCCATCTTTCACTTTCATCTCTGATATGAAAATCTTTTCTTGAATAAGCCGTCTGTAGGTCTCTTACATATTAATGTTAAGTATCAAGCTATGAGCTGTTCCAAACTACCTAGCAGAATGCTAAAGAGGTAGATAGGCTGTTTGCATGATCTCAATAATATGTTTAAATGTAAAATGGTTGGATTAAAAAAATCAGAAAGCCCATATGAAATTGCTTTTCATTTGAAGACCAGTCCATTAAAATCATGCTATAAGGGAACACTGACCATAAGGAAAAAGTAGGACAATTAGCCAAAAACAATTAGGACAAAACTCAGTCCAGATTCATTGCTATGCAAATGTCCTCTACTGGAGATTTTGTTCATGGCCGCTGACCTTTTGAACAAGGTAAGTTTTAGCAGATATTAAAGAATGTGTGCTTCATTCTCTGGGAAAAAAAAAAAATACAAGGTTGACTGTAGAAATTAATCAGTAGCCTCTAGATTTAACTCTGATGTTTTAAAACTATAATGCACATATTTTATAAAGACACAATTTAACTGGGGAAGAACATCTCCTACTGGTGGCATGATACCAATTTACCCTTTTTTCAGACTTCAGAGGAGTCACAAACTCAGTTAACATCTCCGCAAGGCTGATAGTTTTCCCAACCCCATGTTGTCCGTAACTGGTGTACAACCTGGATATGAAAATATTCAAAATATCAAAACATTTTGACACATCTTTCCATATTTGAAATATCTTCCCAACTTGCTACTTCTACAGTAGTATCAGTACATAAAGTGTTGCCGGGGCAGACATTGTTATACCAGCAAAGCTGAATTTTGTACTAGTAAAACCACCCCATAATGTATAAAAAATACAAGAAAAAACTTCTTTATGGTGAGACTGACAGAGCACTGGAACAGGCTGCCCAGGGAGGTCGTGGAGTCCCCTTCTCTGGAGATTTTCAAGACCTGCCTGGATGCAGTCCTGAGTAATGTGCTCTGGGCAATCCTGCTTTGGCAGGGAAGTTGGACTAGATGAAGTCCAACTCTGAGGTCCCTTCCAACTCTGACAATTCCGTGATTCTGTGATAATTTCCAAGTGATAATCTTCAGTACAAGGTTTAAGAGAGATGGAAGACACCTAGTACAAGTTGTTTCCAAATTAAGGTTACAAAGAAGTAAGAGAGTGGAGTTACACATTGCCCATCCCACAGAAGTGATTCAACAGCTGCATTTTCATCAGACTTTGGTACTTCACCTTTGACAGTGCATGCAGCATCCTGCCACATCACCTCAGGCTGCGCACATCTGTATGTTCTGTGAAGATTTTCACACAGGTAGCGAACTCTTCAATAAGAACTTTAAACTGTATTTTTACTATGATAATAATTTAGTATCTGCTAGTCAAATTCAGCAAGATTACAAAGCATTTTGAGGATTGCCTTTGTTGTAGATAATTTTCATTGTTTTTATTTGCTCCCAGGACAACTGCAACCTTGTACATCAGGACACACTGCAACAGCAGTGAGAGACCACCAGCTTTCCCAAGGGGAGACTTATGTAAATATGGCTTTTCAGAGCAGCTGGGCTTCAGCTGTCCTGCCTAGAGTAATAGCACACCTGATGTAAATACACTTTCGTGCTGCAGAAATTACTGGAGAATTTTTAGTGGTGGGAAAAAGTCTCAGAGTTCATTTATGCAGTGTCCTTTGTAAAGCTGCATAAAATGTCAAAGGAAAAATTTCCTATCTTCTAAAAACCTCAAAATTTTGAAAATTATGTTTTCTTGCTGGCAACAATATGTACAAAGATGTTATTAAAAATTTTGTCTTAGAAAATACTTAAGGTTTTGATTATTGATTTCCTTCTCTCTTTCTAAACTTTCTGTCTTTCTTCTCTCCTCTGTTATGAGGGCAGGCAAAGGGAAAAGGACAGGCATCTAGAAGCTGCAAACTTCCAATTTTTTTACTTCCATATTTCAATAAAAAGTTTGACAGAAGACATTAATTTTGGAAGATGGGCCACCATATGTTTTCCAAGTAATTTGATTGCTTTAAATGATGGCTAACTCAAGCCTATCTTCAAGTGGCCAGGAGTCCTGCAAGGAGCAGAGCCAACCAACATAATTCAGAGAAGCTGCCTAGACGCTCCAAGCTCTCTCCAAACTAAGGAGGATGAGTACAGGCAGAGGGCTGAAAAGGCAGCTCTCCCTTCCTGCACTGAGTGGATCCTGATGCCAGAGCCTTGCACCGGCCCTGTGTACCAGATTAAAGGATTGTGATGGTTGAGCCATCTCTTCCACCCTACTTTACTGCCAGGAGAATTATGATGGCCTAAAGATAGTACAGCATAACTTTCTCCACTTCAAAAATATCAACGTATCTTTTGCAGTCTAGAGGAAACAAAAATAATTAACGTTGCTAATGGATTACAGTTCAGCCTCTTTGGAATCCCTGCAGTATAACCCTCAATTAAAATTTGTGATAGGCGGAATGATGTGGAAAATACAGTTCTGCAGAAGTCTGAACTATGTATATGATTTAATCTCCAATGGACCTGCAATAACCTCCAAGATCTCCAGAGTAAATTAAGTCACCCCATACGTAACATCTATTCACATACCTAAGAACTGCACACCGAATACACACTTATTTAACATAGCAGCCTGCAATAGTCATTCATGCAAGTACTGGAATTTTCTAGGCCAGTAAAAAACCCCAGGCTTTTAAATCCCATTGTTAAAGATTTAACAGACTGGAGTTGAATCATGCTTTTGTGGCAGACCATAAAGGCAGAGGGGTTTTGTCCTCAACTTAGGCAGAGTCTGCAGTCCTTGCCAAGACAAAATTCCTGTTGATCTCCTTGTAGATCTCACATACTCCTCCTTTACACATGACAGCCCATCTAACAGGATGGAGGTATTAAATCCTCCATCCATGCAGAAAGAAAAGACATTGTCTTCACTTCTCTAGCAAACACTGAATAGTGAGTCCTATTTCGAAAGGAATTTGCCTTTTGTGTTTAGATAAATAGTGAATACATAACTAAAATAGTTTTCCTTTTTTCAGTCTTGTTGCAGGTTTCAGTGTATTACATAGATCACTCAGCAGCTCTACATTTTCCTTCACCTTTCTAACCAGCTGTCACCACCCTCGTATAGTGTAGCCTATACAGATTTTTAAAATTAGGTGATAACCATGTTCACTATGGAAACATTCAGGGGATGCACAGTGTTACAACAAGGGGAAATAACAGTTTCATAACATAAGCCATAATGAGCCTGTCCTATGTCAGACAGCGCAGTCTGTACAGTCAGAACATCTTTCCTTTATTTCAGTTCTGGTTTTCTTTTTTTAGCTAAACCCGTTGAATACTGATACCGGAGAGCTGGCACCAACGAATGCGTTTGGTCCGACACAGCAACCTGCCGGTGCAGGGTGAGTGGCAAGAGCAAGACCACAGATGTGGGTGGGGAGCTGATAATTGAAAGAAACAGAACAAAATCAGCTCCCGTTCAGCTGGGCCGGCCAGGGACCAGACCGAAAAGAAAATAGGGCCGAATAGCGTACCTTCTGGGAAATCACTCTGCCTTATGGTTTGGTTAACACCTTGGTTTCGTCGGCCTGGTCAAGTTGTGTTTGGCTGGGAGTGCTGGTTATGTTGATCTGCTGAGCGGGCAGTGCCCTGGTGCGGGCACCCCAGGAGCATAAAGCTGCTGCGGGGTTCCCTCTGCCTCTCAAAGCAGCCAGCTGGCAAGGCAGGTGAAATCCGTCCAGAAAATCCACATCCAGAGCGGATGTTGCAATGTCACTGCTTCAAGAATACTGAAAAAAACCCCAAAAACGTGCATGACAAAACCGTCATGGGGTTTTGCTACCACAGATATCCTGACTCAGGACTGTGGATTTTGTAGGAAGAAATGAAGGGAGAAAATCCACTTGCTATGGGGAATGGAACTTAATCCAACACAGGTTTAAAAATGAGAAGAATTAAAGTATTTTGAGAGGAGAGATGAGCTATGTCACCTGCATCAATCTGTGCAGAATGCTTCCTGATACCTTGGGCCTGGACCAGACTTTCCCTGCAAGATATTTAGTTGGGCTTTTTTTGTCTCCCAGCTTTCTGGGTCTGCCTCCCTGCTGGAGGTGCAGCCAGGGCGTATTGAAGGAAACTCCTCCCCCAGTTTGGGGCCACTTGGGGTTGGTCTGACATAGAAAGCTGTTTAAAACGAGACAGGGGTGAGCTGCAGTGGGGGAACAGTGACATTCACTAGACAGTGAATGAAAAGCAAAGACTTTCTAAGCTGTGGACTTAGCTAGTATTTTTAACCAGCATAGTAATTTCTGTTGTACACTTCTGTACATCAGAGAGTACGCTGACTGTGACCACAGTCCACAGAGAAGCTGTCTGTGTTCATGCATGTAGAATTGGGAAAATTGCCTGTAGAAAAAAATGTCATTTTCCCTGAACAGCAGTAATCACCATTCAGCAACAACCTTGTCTCGGCATGAAGCCCGATAGGAAGCAGAGTGTCATAGCAGAGAAATGAGATAATTGAAAAGGAAAATGTTTCAGTACTCAGGACGACTTCTGCCAGTCTCTCTGAACTAAATCTCAACAACTGACTGGCAGACAGTATCTGCCAGTGTCTCTCTGTCAATGGAACAGGTTGGCCCTGACCCTCTTCAGAAAGTGAGACACATCAAACAAAAGACAACAAGACTCATCCTCATTTCAGCTCACAGCTATTAATTTTACGGTGTGACTCCTCCAAATAACAGATGTGTAGCCAGAGCTGTTCCTGGATTCCAAGTGATGGGAGACCAGTTTCCAGCACCTTGACTCCTCTAATTACACTGACAAGTCTCCTGAAATCTCTGATGTGGTCCTTCATCTGAAACAAAAATGCAGACAATTCTCAATATTGTCTGTTGAGCTGAGAGGAATGAGAGGATTAATTAGTTGCAGTTCATAAAACAATAAGATTAAAATCCATGAATAACTGTAAAGTGTAATTGGCAATAACGATGCAATCACCACAGTGCAAGAAGGACAGGATCGGTCCCAGATATTTTACATCTGGAATAAAATATATTCACTGCACCAAACCCATGGACCAGGGAGAAGCCTGGACTGATGGCTGGCTCTTCAGATCTGCTGGCCTGGGCAGCTGCCTGCTTCTCCTTGAGGCTGGTGTGTTGGCACAGAAGTGGTTCTCCAGCAGAGCATCATCTCTAAATCTCCAGGGGTCCGATGGTCTCCATGGGTCTTACCTAAGGGCTGCACTGGGGCATCTTTAGTTCACTGGGGAGGGTTATGGCTAGCTGTGGTCTCCAGGCCTGTGAGGTGTCCTGTGGAACAGCGGTCATGCTGCAGATTCTGTAGTTTTAACCCTTCCCCTGCCAGCCCTCCCCAGGTGTGGTGTGGGATGTGGGCTGCTGGATGGCAAGGACACCATGCGGCTGCCCCCACCACACTCCCAGACACCCACAGCCATGGGGCATCACCCAAGGATAAAGGGTTGGTCTGGTTTGATACCTTCTGAATGGTACCAAAACACCATTGTGATTCCAGACTGAGAAAAAGGAAGCCATTCACTTCAAAATTACTGTATTGAACAGTTTTAACATTTCCAGCAGTGTTTCCTACACCCCCCCCAACCCCATTCAATGCTCTCACCCTATCTCACAGTTTGCATTTTGCAATTCACTGAAAAACATATCCCACACAGCAGAGTCTGCTTTTTTTTGTGGGTGGGTGAAGTGCCCTCCTGTCTCATTGTCAGCACTGCTTGCAGTGGCTGAGCACACAGAACTGGCCCAAAGTACAGCTCCTGCTTGCTAACACAAAGATGGTATGCAAAGAATCTATTTCTAGCCTTCCTAGTGGCACTAAACTCGTAGCAGGCAAATCATAGCTTTTTTATCCAAAGAGCTTCTCTCCTAGGCTTTTCTTACCAGATGTCCTTTACCCATGACTTGACAGGAGGAACATCACAGAGTTCTCTGTTAAAAGCCCATCTCTGGGAAAAGGAGCTCTCTTACAGAGGGGCCTCAGCATGAGAAGCAGGTAGCGCTTGACTACTTCTCTCTACAGATAGTGGTTTTGTCTAAAGGGGAATAAATAATGGGGATTTCCCAGATTCCCTTCCAATGCCATTACAAGAACATGTCATCTTGACAGGTGTGCTAGAGAAAAGCTTTCATGGTACTTTGCTAAAATAAAGTCAGAGAATCAACAATTAAAAAAAAAAAAGAAGAAGAAACAAAAAGAAACATATAGCTTGTACTTCTGGCATCCACAGACCAGCTCAATTGTGATAATGATTGGAAAAGTAAAAGCTATCAATAACAAAGGTTTGACACTGCACACAGAAACTGGGCAGTTCACAGCTTTTTACTGCTCTGTTGGGTGTAATAAGAGCCAGATGCTTGGTGTGGAGCTCCCCAGGGGTGCTCCGAGTGCCAGGCAGTGGGGAGGAGAGAAAGATAGATTGGGAAAAGAAATGGAAAGCTGAGGGCAGGCAGAGAGTGGAGCAGAGAGGAAGCAGAGAGCACAGCAGGAAAGGACACAGTGTAAGGGAGGAAAAGTGCCACAGGAAGAGCAAGAAGGAGGCAGAAAAGCTACAAAGAGCTATTTCCAGCTCTTCTGGCTGAGGTGTGATGGAGCCAGCTAGTTCTCTTGCCTTCTACAACCTCTGACAGACTCTCCACCACAGCCCAGCACATGAAATGGCTTAAACAGCAAGCACGATGCTCCCAAAATATGTCATATCAATTGCCTATAGCACACATTGCCTGTCTATAGTGGACACAGAGCAAAGCCAGGAGCAGTACGAGGCTCTCCATGCTGCCTCCAGGCAAGGTCCTCAGCCCTCCTACGGTAGTAAGAAAAGAGTTTGTCTCCCACTGGGTTTGAAATCCTTTGCATGCACAGCAGAAAGCAATTCCCACCCCAAAACTTGCCACCCTCTGTAAGACAAAGCCATAAATGAATGCAAAAGACAAATATAGAGGGGGAGTGAGGTTGCTGTGATTGTGGAGCACAGGTACACACACTTCCAGTTCCTGCTGTTCTAGTCCAAGGATTAACCATCCCCAGCCCAGAGCCACCAGCTCTGCCCTGCTCTTCTCAGCTCAGCCCGCTGAGCCCCTTCATCCCTTCAGTCCAAGCAGAGAGGGATTTTTTTGTACTTTCAGTACTAGGGCTTTGCTAAGCATTGTGTGTGCAATTAAGTCAAGTTCTCTGTTAGCATGTGATCTGTGCCAATCTGCTTCCCCAGCCCTCCCAGCAAGTGAGAATGACTTTTGGTCCCCTCTGGCCAGGAGCAGCCTTAGAACAGTGAGGAACTGAGTTTTAGAAAAATGCTGTTTCCCCTTCAAAAAGCACAGCAGGCAAGCAGGGTCCACTACATCTTCCATGCTGTGCTACACTAGCAACCCCACTGGTTTGCCTTACCATTTCTGCCACTGACAACGTAAATGGAGTATCCAGTGTATTTAAATACATCCTTAGCAACAAAAAAATACAAATTCATTTTTCAGGTCAGAATAAGTTTTATTGCTTTATCTTTAAAAACAAATATTTTTCAATTTTTTTAAATTCCAATAACCCTTTGACTCTTTCATCAGACCTTAATGCCTAATGATAAAAAGCCCCCGCAGTTGATGGCATTTGATTTATTCATACACTTACTAGAAGTAACTTATGACTAACCCTGATGAACAACAGATGGCAAAATCAAAAAACTGGAAGGTTTGAAAAGTTTTTTGGAGACTATGGTTGCTACAGAGAGCTATCCGCACAAGAGGGAAAACTTACCCCCCGACATGGTGGGAACATAGTCTGAGTGCACTGTCATTCTTAATGTCTAATATATAGGCAATTCTCTGCAAAGGCACAATGTTCCTCCCATTAACTTATAAAAGGAGCTGGCATGGATTCTACTGTCATTTTTAAAACATTACGTTCTATACTCAAAGTTGAATGTCACCTTCTACGTAACTGTTTTATTCTATACTCAGAGCTGACAGCCAGGCTCAGATAGTCCAATGCCAATTTGAAGAAACCTCAAAAGATATAGTTGGGTTTTTTCTTCACATAAACAGAAGGACATTGTGTAAATATATGTTCACATGTTTTCTACTGAAAAAAAGTAGCATCTAGTGCAAGTCAGTCTTGGCTTTCACTATAGAGAATGCTAAATTGAAAGTGACTATAAATCCAGGTACAGAGATTCCAAACTTTCTTACTTTCCTAACATCCCTGTGTAGATCTCTTAGAAAAATGATATTTATGAGTTAGACTAGTAGCTCATATTATCTCACCATGTAGCTGGCAAGCATCACAGCTCAAAGAATAGCCACGGCACAAAAATGCCAAGCATTTTTTGGATCATTTTAAAGATCTACATGCTATGGTTGGGATTTCAAACGTCTGTGTGGAAGCTGGGCATGCAACCTCTATGCACGGTGCAGATTGTAATTTTTTGTCTTTTGATAGCGTGACGTTTTTAGGTTTTGCAATGATATGCTTGTTAAAACCCCCAAACATACGCCTTGGTCAGTGAGTCCTCCAGAGATTTATTCACATACTCAGCTTTGTGTATTGACGTCAGTGGGACTTCGAGCGGGAAGAACCAGATGACCTCTGAACGTAGCTTCCCCTCCTGTTTTTCACTGATTCACCATCTGAAAAGGTCAGCATTGCCTAAAGGTCCTCAAGGCCTGATCCCACCTCATCTGAAGTCAGAGACAGCCGTCGCAGTAATTGCAGCCCCGGAGAGTTAGCTTCCTGTTTGTGCTGTGCTGCTGACCCATATGTCTTGGGAAGTCTTGGAGAAAAAACATACTGAAAGGACTTTCTGGGATTCAAAGTCTGACTGCCTTTTCTGATTGCTTTTTTGGAGTTGCTGAAGAGATACGGTATTTTTGACCGTGCAGAGGGTTTCTGTTCTGTAATGTGCTATAAATGTTTTGTACTCATCGTTAGGTCATGTATTTTAAACATATATGCATCATGGAAATCCAATCAAAAGTATCTTAATGATTGTTCATACACAAAAACTTTGAGGATAAGAGGAGGCTTGGCAGGGAGATGGTTAGGGCAGTCTAAAAACAGGACAGTAAATTCTATGTCCCAAGTGAATATGCCAAACGGAACCCATAGCAACAAAAAACCCCTTCAAGTGGCAAACTGGAGAGATTCGTAGAGTTTAACATGGCTTTCCCTTTTACAATCAGGCATGTTTTCTTCAAGTCATAACAGAAACAGCCACTAAATGTGTTGCTGATGAATCGTTGTCGTTATAAACATACAGGTATTCCCCTGAGGCTTTGGTAGTGTCTCCTGTGGAGCAGAGGATGAACTGGCTCTGCAGATGACAAAGTTCTTGGGGGAAGGACTGTCAAAATGAGAGCCTGGCACTTCCAGCATGCCCTTCCTCTCATGGCAGCAGCAGACGATATGGTGCTTCTTGCTGGTAAACCCTTATAACAGAGCAGCAATTTAACCAAATCCTCCCTAACCAGTAGAGGCAAACATTTCAAAAACCTTTTCTCCAACGTCCCTTCATTTTCTCTTCCTTCCTCTTCCAAGGGAGAAAACTGAAGCCCAAGAACAAGGGAAAAAAGAGCTGTGCCTATTCTTACTCTGCAGCATTGTCCTTGTAAGACAAATTCAAGAATTCTAATAGGTTTGGGATCTTCACTCAGGGTAGTTTTCACAGGTTTCAATGGTTTGCACCAGCAGAGATTCTTGTCCCTTATGGTATTTCTGTGTGAGGTCTTCACCCTTCTAATTTCAAGAGGAAACTGGGAGTCCTAAATAATGTCCTAGGGCAAGCTCTAAAATTACACCAAAAGGTAAACAAAAGTTACATACTATCTTGAATTAAGCAAAAGATTTTGATGTCATTCATGTGGAACAGTGTCAGAACCTGCCTGTTCACCTCAAAGCAAGGAACAAATCACCTATACCTCCCAGCAAATGCAACATACGTGGTCATTCAACATCACTTCTTGGAAAACAGGCATTTCAGTTAGCATTTACCTTTTCAGTTGCTTTAACAATTAAACCAGCATGAGCTTGTCCTTTTGAAACTCTACACTGAATTATTTCTAGAAAGGGTAATAAATCTTTACCTCTCGATATGTTTAGTGTATTCTCCTGAAAATGGAGTCAAAGGATGTTAGGAAATGCAGAGAGGCTTTGTCTGACATAGTGCATGATGAGAAGACAATCAGCACAACATACTGAAGTCGGCATGGCAAGAGTCATACAGCATTTATAGCATGTCCGCGCTGTAGCACGTCCCATCAAAGAGTATGAGAAAAGACAGTAAAATAGTCTAGAAAATTGGGTAGCAGAAGGACTTTTTAGAAAAAGTCCCATTCATAAATCCAGTATGACAATAGCAGTGTACAGAGGGCTTCATGCAAGCAGCTCTAGAGGTCTGTAAATGTGTGATGCACAGGTACTGCTTCCAAGGTGATTTCCAAGGTATCAGTTTCAGTGCTTTTTTCTCCCTGCACAACCACCTTTACTGACTTCTCATTGGCCACTTTTGCTTGGAGGTTGCTCTCCAAGGACACAGTTTCTCGAGGAGGGCATTCCATAGTGCTTAGCCTCTCCTGGCAGCATTTTGGATAGCTTTGAAAGCATTTGAAAGTATCACTGCGCTTTTCACGAGGGAAATAAGAACATTCTTCCACAATTGGCAGAGAATTACAGCTGGATTCATTTTTGCCCTTAAATGTTCTCAGGCTTGTGTTCAAAGTTGATCTGTAGTTCTGCGGTGCCTTGACACAAAAACAACTGATACAGAACTGATGAAAAAATGTGAAATCTTTGGCGATGGTGTTTCGGAAACTGGGCTTCAGGAGGAGATAGATAACTGGATTGTAGAGTGTGGAGGACTTTGCAAAGACAGCTGGCACAGCAAAGGCTAACGGAGGAATCTTATCTATTGATCCAAAAGCTGCCCACATGGCAATGATGGCATAAGGACTCCAGGCAGCAAAAAATCCAATGCACACAGCAACACTCAGCTTGCAGAGAAAAAGAGAAAAGACTGAGTTAAAAAAAATGCATGAGAAAAATAGCCACCAAAATATGCATAAAAATACCACCTGAATGAGCCCCCTTGTTCAAAGTCTCCCCAAGTCTTCCATCATACCTCGACTGCTCTCCAAATGCATATTTTTCTAGCAACTTAACTCTGTCAAAACCTTAGGTCTACCTGAACCTTTCCAAGTTAACATGTATCAGCTCCTACACTTCTTCTCTTCCTCTTCATTAAAGTGCCATGAAAACTCTTTTCACAGCAAAAAGGAAGCCAACCTAAAGAAAAAGATAACATTCTGGGAAAATGCTTGTCCGGACTTCAAAGCCATTTTTATCTATTGTCTAATTCATTAATAATACTAGTTTTCCTGACTACAGAATGTCTTCCATAATTTTACTGTGGCTCAACTGGAGCCACACACAGGCATCTGACAGCAGAAAAAAGGATTAATTCTGAAGGTGAATCAAATTAATAAATTTAAGTTAACTCCTACTGCACAATTGTCCTAATAAACTCTGTAAGGAAATCTTTGATGGGCCTTTTTTAAAAACAAACAAAACCAAACCCAAAAATATCCCAAACACCAAACAAAACCAACAGGTTTTTTTGTATAAATTGTCACAGAGATATGTAAAATGCAAGAATAAATATCAGAACTGCAATAAACATAAACTGCAAGGATTCTAAAGTAAACAGTAATAATGAGCATTTATAGGAAGACTAACCTGCTGGGTATCATTCTAAGCACTGTAATAATAACTGATGTGCATATATATTTTAGAGACAGAAAAAAGAATATTCACACTCTTGAAGAAGCTTCATAAGTCCATTCTTGTCAAAAGTACATACTTCCAAATGAGGAAGCTCAATTTAGAGCAGTATTGGATCCAAGGGACAGAAGAAAATACATTAGGAAAGTACTTTTGTTTTCAGCTGCTGATTGTGCCACCTGCCTGAGCTGCCCTCTGCAAGCAGGAGTGCAGAGCTGCTAACTAGCTCAGTTAACTGCAAATCCACCACTTTTCTCAGGGACGCTCTGGCTATAGATTCAAAGTTGCAAAAATCATGGGGTGTTTTATTAAAAGAGATGACATTGTTGTGTTCAGAGTGAGAGTGAAAGAGACCCTGAGCACTAACATCAGAGGAGCGTACATTAGAATCTTTTAAAGCATAGAGAGGTCCTCCAAATGTTATTATTTTCTCCTTAAGTTTAATAGTCTCACAAATTTTATTTTGCAAGAAGAAATGCATGGTGATTACCAAGAAATATATACCACGAGTTTTATGAGGAATGTCTGTGTTTTTTCTATTAAGCTAAAATTTGTTTATGAGTTTGCGTGTGTCTCTAGAAAGCCATACACTACAGTAACAGTGACACAGGAGAAATTTCCCATTTATGGGTGATAACCATTTAAAGCTCTAACCTGTCAGAGCTCACATGAAGTCCAAAGTTAAAGTCATTTGACAGAATTGAGAAACAAGGTATTTTGATAAAATGAGACTAGTTAAGAAATGATGAAGAGGCAAATCCACAAGAAATTAATTTTTGTCTTCATTTCCATAGAATTCTATTTCTGTATATCAGCTGAAGGACTGGCTCTATCTATGGATCTGCTGGTGCCACATGCACGAATTTTGTCATCTCAACTATCTGTGGCCAGTATTTAAGATTGAAACAAAAAGCAGTCTCCATGGGAAGTAATATGCCTTGGCCCTTCAGAATCCCATTAAGAAAAAATGGACATTAAAAATCAATCAGTGTGTTTCCCAGATGGCTTATTTATGTTTGCAATTAATCTTTGAGATTGTGATAGGCTTTATATTTTTCCCATGAAAAGACGTTTGGCACATATTTTCAAGAAGCTCTCAGCCAACTTCCCAAACTGCATCAATACAATTTCTAGAGCAAGGCGAGGTTTAATCTTCCATAGCTTGAGCTATCCGAAAACTTATATGCTAAATCTAAGCCTGTCCAGATTCTTTATAATGTCAAAGGAAAGAGAGACATATCTCCTGAAAGTAATTAATATCATTCAAAGATCTACGTCTAAAACAGATGTGATAGATTGCTCTCAGGTCTTTGTCACTGACAATTTTGAAAATATACATAAGATAACAAACTTTTAATGGAGCACAATTAGGCAAAAGGAATCCCCTTGGAGATATTTAAGCATATCAATTGTACATATATGTACATGAATGTAGAAAGAGACTTTGTTATTATCATTTATGTCATGCCACATATTGAGAATTCTAGAGTTTAATGCAACAGAGCTTGAAAGGACTTAACATTCTCTATTCATGGTCAGAAGTTTCAAGCCAAGTGCTTGATGAAGTACCTCCACCTCCCTAAGACCAACAAAATGACCAACATGGTTCCAAAAGACAGGTATGAGGCATGGGCTAACCAGTGATGCCAACACAAGATAGTGAAGAACATCAGTAATTTCATATGAATAAGAAAAGAGGAGAACTTTATTGGAACAGATATGGGGCAACTTTGTGAACATTCATAAGAAATTCACTAAAGGGCCAAACCAAACTACATGCACCAACAATAATTGTTTATAAGTGAATATGACTTTCACTCTATGAGATGGGTCAATCACCCCATTTCACTCATCACTCAATAATCTTTATTCTATACTTGGTGGAGAGATGTCAGTTCTGGCCTTGGATTTCCTCCCGTGAAGGTGATACCACCTGTGGCAACAGTCACCTGTACATCACTGCACAATGAGACCCAGGGAGGACCAGGTCAAGCCTTTTCATAATTTCACTCTAGACTTGAGCCCACATCTCTCATTAAAGAGGAGACATAGTGCCTAATTTTAGCCTTAGCCTATAATACACAGCTGCTAAAATTGCAGTAACAGCAAACCGAGCCTGTAGGAAAAAAAAATGGCATAAAGTTCTGTGGCAGATTAATGTGACTTAGAACAATAGGTGCAGGCCTCATATAAAAGCCTAAAAAAATTTAGTTGTGACAGAAACTATTCCAGAAGGCACTAACTCATTATAGTTTGTAGCAAGTACAATCATAGAATCATAGAATCATATGGGGTTCGAAGGGACCTCTGGAGATCATCCAGTCCAACCCCCCCAACCAGAGAGGGTCTACCTAGAACACGATGCACAGGAAATTGTCCAGGTGGGTTTTGAATGCCTCCAGAGAAGGAGACTCCACCACCTGTCTGGGCAGCCTCTTCCAGTGCTCTACCAGTCTCACAGTAAAGAAGTTCCTCCTCATGTTCAGGTGGAACTTCTTATACTCAAGTTTGTGCCCATTTCCTCTTGTCCTGTCCCTGGGCACCACTGAAAAAAGACCAGCCCCGTCCTCCTGACACCCTCCCTTTAAGTATTTGTATGCATTAATGAGATCCCCCCTCAGCCTTCTCTTCTCAAGATTAAAAAGACCCAAGTCCCTCAGCCTCTGCTCATAGGAGAGATGTTCCAAGCCCTTAATTATATTTGTGACCCTTTGCTGTACCCTCTCCAGCAGTTCCCTGCCCTTCTTGAACTGGGGAGCCCAGAACTGGACACAGTACTTCAGATGGGGCCTCACCAGGGCAGAGTAGAGGGGGAAGATGACCTCCCTCAACCTGCTGGCCATGCTCTTCTTGATGCACCCCAGGATGCCATTGGCCTTCTTGGCCACAAGGGCACATTGCTGACTCATGGTCATCCTATTGTCCACCAGGACTCCCAGGTCTTTTTCCTCAGAGCTGTTCTCTAGCAGGTCAGCCCCCAACCTGTATTGGTGTTTGGGGTTATTCCTCCCCAGGTGCAGCACCCTACACTTGCCCTTGTTAAATTTCATTAGGTTCCTCTCTGCCCAACTCTCCAGCCTGTCCAGGTCTCGTTGTATGGTGGCACAGTCTTCTGGGGTGTCAGCCACCCCTCCTGTTTTTGTGTCATCAGCAAACTTGCTGAGGGTACATTCCATCCCTTCGTCCAGGTCATAGATGAATATATTGAAGAGGACAGGACCCAGTACTGACCCCTGGGGAACACCACTTGTTACAGACTTCCAGCTGGATTCTGTGCCCCTAATCACAACCCTCTGAGCTCTGTCTTTCAGCCAGTTTTCAATCCACTTAACTGTCCATTCATCTAACCCACACTTCCTAAGCTTAGATATGAGGATGCTGTGGGAGACAGTGTCAAAAGCCTTGCTGAAGTCAAGGTAGACAACATCCACCACCCTCCTTTCATCTATCCAACAAGTCGTGCCATCTTAGAAAGCTATCAGGTTAGTCTTACATGACTTCCCCTTGGTAAATCCATGTTGGCAATCAAAGGTTTACAATCCAAAACTCCTTAGTGTTAATAGGAAGATGATTTTGATGAACTATAATGGACTCTCTGTAATGTCTTTATTTTATTATGGAAATAGAGATAAAAACAGCTTCAGGTCTATGAGTTATCTTTTCATAACTGCACATATCCACAGAAACTTCTAACACATTTTCTTTTCAAAGTGACCATCAAATGGGTTCACAGTTTTCTGGGTTTGCACTCCTACAGCATCTAATAATACCAGCTCTTTGCATTCTAGTGACATTTGTTTCCACAACAAAATAATTTTCGTGGACTCTAAAACTCAAGGAAACAAATATGTACTTTACACCTGTGATACTGAGCTGCTCTAAGAATTCAACACTGGTTTACATCAACCAGGATTTCAAATAACAAGTTAAAATTTCAATATAGGTAAAAAATTATGAGCGTTAAGGAGTAATTTCTGATCATTTTCTTACCTTGTCATAGACCAACATGGAGTTGTAACTGCAAACTTTTAATAGATGCCATGCTTAGATAACAGTATGATAATTACATAGCAGGCTTGCTTTTTAATCATAACATATATAAATACTGAATTAAGTATATATCTGTCATATAGCGTGTGAGTTCAGCAAGCTTTAACGGAGACCATGTAGACACTTTATATCATTTAGTCCTTAGCACCTATAGCTCAGCTTGTATGTCACTGTTTTAACACCTGCCTACAGCTTCAGACTCAACAGCTGACAGCATTACTTCACTGGAATAATCAAGAGAGTTCAGAATAGAAAGTTAGAAGTACATTTTCTGCTTCTTATGAAATATATTGCAAAAAAGTTTTGAATAGGAAGACTTGAGCATTAATGAATTAGAAGAATCAGGCCTTCCTGAGATGATGTCATTTAAATCGAGTGGACTGCCTGTTGTCCTTCCTCTTAATCATATATCGTCCATCATTTATCTCTTCTGTAGAACCTTTTGCAGCCAAATTCATTCTTGTCTGCAAAACAGAAAAGAATATTTGCAGCAAGTGCTTAACTTCTCTCAATTTATTTATGAGATATGCTTATCACAGCACACTCAAAGGATTCTCAGTTCCCAGAGGCTGCAAAGGAGAAATGGGGTCTCAGAAAGTAATTAGATAAGTCTATGACAAAGCCAATAAAATGATACGTTCTTTTTTCCTTTCCTAAGGAATTGCTATGGGTGAAGCTATTCTGCTGAGAATAGAAAGTTTTTCCTACAAATTGTTTCTGACAGGCTAAATGCAACCATTTTTAAAATCTGTGAGACTTAGTCCAAATGCATGCTTACAAGCAGCAAATTAATTCCACTGATTTTTTATGCCTCAAGGGACTATTACAACTTCTACTTTGTTTTTTTGCAAAATAATAAGTCAGTGAGCCAATGCATTGCTAAAATAGAGGAAGAAGTAAAAGAAATTAGAAATTCACAGGCTAAGCTTTGAAAATTCATGTAATGAATTTTACTCCTCCTTTCATTCAACAAAGCACAAAACAAAAGAGTAAAAAAAGTAAAAACAGTAAACTACTGTTACGGTACTATGGTTCAAAAAAACCCACCTGATTCATATTGGTGTCTGCTCTAAGACAAGTCAATGGGCCTCTTTCCAATGATTACTCTGCTCTCAAGACCTTTGGCAGCATTTTTTAAGCAGTCTGGCATTATTTTGGTCACTTATTCTTTTGTACATACTTAGAAACAGCATCTCACTGCATTTGCCCAGCTTCATGGTGTTGAGTTGTGCAAGATAAAGGTAATTCTTCTTTAACTGTCTTGCAAAAATAGGGAAAAATGCTTTTAATGTTATCTAATTGCTGCTGCCCAAAATTATTCAAGCTTCTCTTTTTCAGCCAAAAGATACTTCATTGTTTTAAATCAGGTACTTCAGAGGTATCACAAATTAAAGCCACAAAGAAATAGAAGTTGAGCACCAGGAGTTTTCATAGATTCATAGAATGGTTTGGGTTGGAAGCGACCTTAAAGATCATCGAGTGCCAACCCCCCTGCCATCAGCGGGGACACCTCCCACCAGACCAGGTTGCACAAAGCCCCATCCAGCCTGGCCTTGAATACTTCCAGGGATGGGGCATCCACAGCTTCTCTGGGCAACCTGTTCCAGTGTCTCACCACCCTCACAGGAAAGAATTTCTTCCTAATATCTAATCTAAATCTCCCCTCTTCCAATTTAAAACCGTTACCCCTCATCCTATCACTCCATTCCCTGATAGAGTCCCTCCCCATCTCTCCTGTACGCCCCCTTTAGGTGCTGGAAGGCTGCTATAAGATCTCCCCAGAGCCTTCTCTTCTCCAGGCTGAACAACCCCACCTCTCTCAACCTGTCTTCATAGGAGAGATGCTCCAGCCCTCTGATCATTTTTGTGGCCCTCCACTGGACGTGTTCCTTCGTGTGTTGAGGACTCCAAAGCTGGACGCAGTACTCCAGGTGGGGTCTCATGAAAGTAGAGGGGCAGAATCACGTCCCTCGACTTGCTGGCCATGCTTCTTTTGATTCAGCCCAGGATGCAGGTTGGCTTTCTGGGCTGCCAGCACACATTACCGGCTCATGTCGAGCCTCTTGTCCACCAATACTCCCAAGTCTTCTCCTCAGGGCTGCTCTCCAGCCCTTCTCTGCCCAACCTGTATTTGTGCTTGGGATTACCATGTAAGGTAATGCAGGACCCTGCACTTGGCTTGTTTGAACTTCATGAGTTTTGCCTGTCCAGGTCCCTCTGGATGGCATCCCTTCTCTCCAGTATGTCCACTGCACCACACAGCTTGATGTCATCAGCAAACTTGATAAGGGTGCACTCTATCCCACTGTCCATGTCTCCAACAAAGATTTTAAACAACACTGGCCCCAGTACCAACGCCCCGAGGAACACCACTCATCACTGGCTTCCAGTTGAATATTGAGCCACTGACCGCAACCTTTCAAGTGCAGCCATCCAGCCAGTTCCTTATCCACTGAGTGGTCCATCCATTGAATCCATGACTTTCCAATTTTGAGACCAGGATGTCATGGGGGACAGTGTCGAACACTGCATAAGTCTGGGTAGATGTCATCTGTTCCTCTGCCCTTGTCTACCAGTGCTGTGGCAATATTGTAAAAGGCCACCAAATTTGTCAGGCATGATTTGCCCTTGGTGAAACCATGTTGGCTGTCACCAATCACCTCTTTTTTTTCCACATGCCATAGTAGAGATTCCAGGAGGATCTGCTGCGTGATCTTGCCGGGCACAGAGGTGAGACTGAATGGCCTGTAGTTCTCTGGGTCTTCCTTTTTTCCCTTTTTGAAACTGGGGGTTATGTTTGTCCTTTTCCAGTCAGCAGGAAGTTCACCAGACTGCCATGACTTCTCAAGTATAATAGAAAGCAGCTTAGCAGTTTTGTCCAAGGTCATGCACAAAGTCTGAATCAGAACAAAAATGTAACACAATCTACTGGGCCAAAGACTGACCCCTCACAATTTAAATTGAATCTACTGCGGACAATTCAGAGATGGTATTTGGGCAAATATTTGATGAGACATGAAGTTACACTCCTGGTGGTTTTGCTCCTGCAACATCTAGGGGGAACTAGGATGTGTTTCTGAAATGGTTCAATCCCCAGGAACTCCTGGACAATACACAGTTTTCTACATCTACATCTCTACTCACAGTCATAAAATTTATCTGTTTTATCTATATGCTCAGACCATGTTTTCTCCAGAAGATGGCAAACCAATGTACCTGTGAAGAGATCACATGAGAACAACAGTGTCTTCTGTATGCATTATAACTGATTTTTATGGCACTACATAATAATAAAAGCAATATCAGTAGTTAGCTAACCTTGCAAATTCACAAGCAGAAAAGCACTGATAGTGTTACACAGCTCCCATTACATTTTCTAAAAGTCTTGGAATTGTCATTCTTAGATAGCACAGAGTAAAACACTACAGACAGATCTTTTAACAGGGGAAGTAGATTAATGATAGTGAATGTTATCTGTATTTTATTGCTCTTTTTTTAATAAAAACATTCAATTACTAATGAACAAATAGACCAAAGTGGGCCTAAATTGAATGCTATGGCTTGGTATATTAATATGTTTAAGGAAAGAGACAGCCATTTAGCATGCAGGGCAATGCAGACTAAAGTAAACTGCAGGAACTTGAGAAACCTTTATGCTTACAGAGGAATCTGTGGCATTTTCTTGGAGCCTCAAGGCATAAGCAGATGCCAAGCAAGAGCTTCCATAATCATATTTCTGGGCTTAGCTAGATTATTAATTGTTCAAGTCCCATTTTAAATGCCCAAGTCACTTTCTGGATTTAGCTTTTCATGACAAAAGCAATGTCCAAGCACTTCAGCTGAAGCTGGATTAGACGGTAGAGGCATAGGCCAAACCTGACCAGGACTCCTAAGTCACAGTGACGTTGTATCAGAGGTAGGATGGAAAAGGCTAGAGGATAATGGACTATAAACTATCTCTAATTCGACAAGAGCTACAAGGTAGGGTGTATTGCAGCTCAAATCCAGCAGGAAGAACTACAGTTCAACAAATAATCATTCCAAGTACACCACAAAACTGATATATTTAGGGTGGACTGTTTTTAGCAGAGTTTCTTAAGGAAAAGCAAAAAACGTCTCTTCTTTCTGCTTTTATGAGTTTGACTTATACCATCCTCTTAGCAGATGTCTCCAAGGGATTATCATGTATAACTATTTGTTGTCTGTATTATTACTATTCTAGGGTGACATTCTCTGCAAATGATAAGTAGTCGCAAAGTAACTCAGAGTTTACAGTCCAACAGTGAAGATCAGAGCAATTTTGAGGGGAAAAAATCTGGGAATAAAAAGAAGAAATACTTGTCAGTACAGGATAAGCAGTCTTCCTAGTGTTCCAGCAGCCAAACCAATATCAACCTGTATGATATACCAGCTTGACTTTTCGTGTTAACATCACAAAAGAGGTTTCAAAGGAGATATTGTTTTCATTTTGCCAGTGTTTATTAGGAAGAACTCATAAGAATGACAAGTAGCACTGAATTTGCATGTGCATTTCTGAGTGTTGTGAACATACAGTATAACCAGCTTCTTGGTCTCACTAAACAGGAATACAGAAGTCAATTAGGATAAGCTATGAAGAGTTTTAAAAGTTAATTAAAGAGTCAAAGGACAGTATCCTGTAGTCAGATGGAAGACTTAAGAAAGTCTAGTGACTATCCAGGAGCAGGGCAGGAATATACGTAAGAGCTTTAGTTGGGAAATGTTCTATCTAAGAGCTATTAAAAAGAAGGAGTAGGTAAGATGTGGACATAACTCTTTAGTTCTTAAACTGCTTGGATTGAGGAAGATATTTAGGTTACAAGACCATGCAGTAGACAGGATGATGGTGTTTTCCACGGTGGTCAAAACCAAGATGCTCAAAGAGAGAGACAGGGGAGATTAAGATGTCTAGTGCAGCTACACTGCACTTGGTAATCTGAAGAGAAATGTCAGAGAAAGACCAAGTTTGTTAGCATGAGAAAGAGAAAGCAGAACATCTATACAGAACCAGATCTGTGGGATACCCAATTACATTTGCAAATGAGAGTTACCATATTCCTGAACAGAGAGAAAAGATAAGGACCAAAGATGACTCCAAGCAGAAAACTGAAGGGTGGTGAGGAAGACACTTAGAAGGGCATGTGAAACAAATAACTAGAGAAATGAGAGAAGGATTCATTGAAATCAAGAAAAAAACTAAAGATTTTTCTCAATGGAGATAATTAAAAGAGTCAAAAAGCAATACTCATATCTTTCAAGAGGTACATTACGTGAACCACACCTAATGTCAGCTGCAAAGTTCCTCTTATTATTTTTTGGTCTATTAAAAAAATATATGCTGATATTCTCCTGGAAAGGGCAGTTCAGTTATAAACAAGAGAGTTTGATATGTACAATACTATTTAAAATCTTTAATGATAGAAAGCTTAAGCCTGGATCTCCTCAGGTGTCTGCAGCTGGACAAACAGAATTCACTCACTTAAAACCAGACTGGCTTTCATAAGCAATGGTTCAAGAGCATGAGACCCAAACTCACTTCTACAAGGTGCTCTAATTTTTAACCTTCCTTTTGATCAAAATTCTCAAATCTTAACTTTCACAAGTAATGAAGCTCTGTGAGCTTAATTACCACTTTCCAGAAACAACACAGCTACTGTTTGCATGTTTAGTAACTCATTGCCACGCAGTGACTCTGCACAAGACAGTACCGTTGGGGTTGGAAGGGACCTCTGGAGATCATCTAGTCCAGAAAGTTGTCCAAAATGAAAACGCAGTAAGGACCAATTTTCTTTTCCATCTTTATTCCCTCCTCAAAATTTTTTTTGGTCCTCAAATAGTGCTCCCCAGCTGTGCCAAAAATGGCTTGCCAAAGACGAACTTTCAAATACCTTGAGAGTAATGGTTTGTGCGTTGGTCATCCTGGTTGGGCCGGAGATGTGCTGTTCCACCGCCTTCCTGGATTCTTTCACAGTTACCAGAATAAGAGAGTAGGAAGTGACAATTACTCCACAAGGGATGATAAAACAGAAAACAAAGAGGACTACGGTGTAAGACATGGCCACAGCATTTTCATTGGTGGAATGCCAGTCAATGCAGCAGGCTGTGCCGTAGGGCTCTGCTCCGTATTCTCCCCAGTGAGCTAGGGGAGAACAGGCAAAAACTCCTGCATAAGCCCAAGCACAGGCTATCATGATTTGTCCATGTTCTCTCCTGAACCTGTTCCCTGGAAGACACAAAACAAGATCAGTATGGTTGTCATGTCTGCATGGAGTTTCCCATATGCAGGCAGCTGAGCAGGGTAATTAAGATGGGTAACTTTCATAGGTGTTCCAAATAATTACAGCATATTGAAGGTTTGTAAGAATATGACATGGCTCATAACAATCAACAAAAAAAAAAAGGTAGCTGAATTCTCTGATACATTTAAGATACTTAGCACAAAAAAAATCTATATGAAAAAATCTCTATCAAAATGTAGCAATAAACTCTAAAAAATTAACTTATTAAGGCCAGCCTTGCTTTCAGATTGGAACTCTTATTCCATGTTTCCAAATTATCACCATGACTTAAAAGAGTTTAAAAGTGATCAATTGCAAATATCTAGACCTATCGTTAATTATCAATGATCACAGAAATAAGAATTGTTTGGCTGGATGTAAAAAATCTCTTCTGTAAAAAAACTCTTCTATAAAAATACACTCTAGGATATGCAACCCAGCAACAGTAGTCTATGTTAACATGAAAAATTAAGTAATTTAAGACAGAAACGTTAGCTTACCATAAGCTGGAAAACAAATTTTGAGGCAGCACACAGTGCTCAGTAATGTCAGTGTTGAGAGACTGCAGATCCCAAACAGCACCCCACAAAATGCATAGAACAGGCAAATCTGTTTCCCATACAGCCAGCTGGCAAATAACCAAGAAAGTTAATTCTTAGGTGCTATCCTTCTTTTTTAAATGTGATACAAAGTGGTAGAAATATATTTACAGTTGTATCCTGTAACATTCAGTAACACTGCATGATTAAATTATTTGTTGGTCAATGATTAACTACAAAAGATACTCTTATTTGAAAAACTTAGAGCCAGTAAAGTAATCATATCCCGCTTTATTTCTATGATAGACATTTAAGTCTTTTTATAAAACAAAGCAGTGTATCTTAATGATAACAACTCTGAAAATAAAAATCAGAATGCTTGTCACTAGTAGGCCTAGGTCATAAAATAATAGAACTTATTGTTATTTCTGCTATCTTTAAGTATATTTTTTAATCAACATCATCAAAATCAACACATTCTCATGTGAAGGTTCTCCAGAATAAAAATTTGATCTGAATCACAATACCTCCTCCCTTTCTATTCAGACACCAGCAGTATTTGCAGCAGCAGTTATCAAAAGACCTATTCTAGATTTTGAAGACATCATGTCTATTAGTCAATATATTTAGCAATATTTTAATACAGAAAGCAATGTGGTAAAGACTGAGTAATGACTCGATGTTTTTATCTTATTTTTCATTTTGATGCCAAAATGAGAGAAAACTAGATGGGAGGACAGAGAGATTTTTTTCACATCAAATCAAATAGTTTTTTTTTTTAATTTTGGTTAACTGAAGAGAAAAAATTACCCAGGGGTTATATTGGGTGAGGTATTCTCTGTCTCTTTTGTTAAATATATTCCAGTTAATTATATTATTAAACACACATTCCTAGGTTTCTCAGTAAAGTGTTTTGGGAAGCCAAATCAGCACTGCATATTCACATTTGTACAGTTGTGGGACGTTCTGCAGCTGGGATAGACCAAAATGTTACAAATACCATCCTATAGTATCCCAAACCATGGAGAACAGCAAAACAACCAGTTCTGATCTTCCTTCATGTTTTCTATCTAGTTCCCTTCTTGCAAACACTTTCATACTGCTTGGGTTGTACAAATACTGTCTGAGGTCTGGTATTTAGTCTTCTAAGCCTCCCAAACTTTAAAAGAGCACCACAAAAAATAGATCTTGCACAACGATGTAAGACTGAAGTCATGTGGGTAAAGAGAAGTGGAGAAGGAAGGAAAAAGTTCTAAGTTCAGAGTCTTGGCCTAAAATTTAACCCAGAACATTACATTTCTATGCCTCATCACTACCACTAACCACTTTTGGAGATCACAAGTAAATTCAGGGTTTTCTTTTAATAGTACCAAATTTCACTGTCCAACTGAAAAAAAAAAAAAAAGAAACATTTCAGTGTCACTTGAATAATGCTACTCACAAAGAACAAAAGCAGCAGGAAGTGGGGGAAAAAAAAATCTTCTCAGCCCTGCAGAAATCAGGAAGATAGTGACCTCAAATAGACATGAATGTTAACTAACACCAGCAGCCCATAGAGCTGCTGTTACAGAGCATACTTCTCTCAGTCCCTCTAATTAATCCTCACTTTTATGGCAAGCAAACTGGCAGAGTAACTCAGCCTTCATCACTGACACAGACCTCCAGAGCCTGCGGAGGATGTTAAACACCACGTGCACAGTGAACCAACCTGTGTGAAAGGCTGGAGGTTACAGCTAGAGGGTACAATGTCAGAGTCATACCAAGGTCACTGACGGCAAGGTTAATAATGAAGTATTCTGCTGGCTTCAACAAATTCTTTTTCTTGTAGGAGACATATAGGAGAATACTGTTCCCACACAAGGAGAATATTCCTGCAGAGAAACACATGATACAAAGAGAAAGTTACTTTCCACCTTCCCTTTTTTTAACTGCACAGGAATAAGGTGCTGTCATCATAGCTAGCATTTATCAGATAAAGTTGTTGCTTTTTAGTATTTGTGTTTTTCTCTTCTTTACATTTCAATTTTTAAAAAAGTTTTTTTATCATTCTTCCTGGTTTCTTCCTGTTTTGTCCATCAAATTATCTACAAGGATCTAATGAATAATTTTATCCATTAAATTAGGTCAGTTAGACCTGCAAAAAAAAAAAAAAATTCCCCTGTAGGAAGCCGGCATTGATTAAGCCAGAGCCAATATCCATCTGGCACTGCACACATTTTCCCAGCTCCAGGTTTAGAGCTCTTCATTCACCAACCCCTCCTCCTTTCTCCTTAGGGTATTTTCTAAGAGGTGCCTGTTACAGATCCTAGTAATAATAGGCAATATAGCAAGAATGTTGAATTATCCGTGAAAGAGAAAATTGTAGTTAAGCCATGTCTCTACTATGTGTAGATAGAACTATTTTCTTTGGGAATGCTGTTTTTACTATGAGACCTGCCAAGAAACTTAAGGCAGCTGCAAGTAGTCAAGCAGAAAACAAGCAGTTGGCTCTCTACCTTTAAACTATCAGGATTAAAACCTACAATGGATACACAGTTAGATAAGAGTTAGATGACCATCAGTTTGGAAGGTCAGACAACAGTCAAAAAGCAGAGGGAGTTTGAGGCATCCTTTTATAAACACACAAGGACATCACTTTCAAACATAAAAGCTTCAGAGGGCCAGGAACATAGGAATGACTAGTGAATGGAAGGGTCCCTTAACTAACACCATATGAAATCAAACAGTTGAAGAGAGACCAAGTGCTTTTGTGGACCTCACTGTGATTCCTGCATACCTTTGGAAAAAACAATGCTTTACCAAATCTGAGCATGGCTGCTTGTCATGGGATCCAGAAAGAAAAAGTTAAAGAGAAAGATAAGAAGAAATTTAAGAGGCAATACTATGCTGTCTGGCTAGCTGAACAAAGATGGGAGAGGAGAACGTGGGACAGACATAGATGACATTTTCACTATTTTATCAGCAGTGTTGTCAGTAAAGAGGTCAGCGTCTTATTTGGTTTTGATAGCACATAGAAAACACCAAAACCAAAAATAAAGCTACACCAGAAAATTTCAAGTCCATATGGCAGGAGAAAATCAGCATGAGGTTTCTGATGAAAAATTACCTTATCGTTAGATGAATCAGCTCTGCAAATTCAGGAGCCTCTAAATTGATATGCATTGTCCAGCCAGGCTATAAGTCTCCTTTCAAACTCAACTATTCATATACAGCTATACTCTAAAAGAAATAGGTCTACATTCATTTTAATTTTTTAATCAAAATGTTGAAAAAACATGTTAATCTTTGAAATCATTAAGATGCCAATATTTATTGACAGTCAATGGGGATAAAAGACATGGGTTCACTCTTTGTTGGTGCTATAGGTATTTTTTGCAATAGTCCCATACTTGAGGGCTTGTATTGGTCGTTTTAGGGAAGGAAAATTTCAAGAAGGATTTTTTTTTCCTACTAGGGCATTCATTTGGCGTTTATGCTTTTCTTTTCCACCATCTTCTGAAGCACTTAGCCAGGGTGGCCACTGCTCTACCAGATGTCTGGGTTGCCTTTCCTGGTCTCTGGCTCATGGTTACACTGAAAGTACCTTTAGGATTGGATCTGGACTTTTCTCCTCAGTTAGACCAGGACTATAGAGGATAAATTTGCTTCCTCTCTAATAGCATAGCCACCTCCCCTGAAACCTCACTTCCCAAGGCAGTGAGTGGATGTTAGACATAAATGTGATCTTTCCAGCACCATGTTATAATTATGACTTTTGGTATTTTACTTCAGGCATTATGAGGAGTCAGGGTGTGTTGTTCTATGGCTTGCAATGATGTATGGAAGTTATGCTTTCCTGTTTGGAATTAACAATTATCCTGTGAATACCAAGAACTGCCAGGGCTTCAAAACCCAGCACTCCTATTCATTTTATAATCCTAATACTGGATAAAGTTTTTGTATCTAACATAAATCACAGGTTAAAAACCTTTTAATGATTTTACTCTATGTTTTTTTCCCCTTTTTTATGAATATAGAGAAGTTAATCTGTGTCAGAAAGAAACTTGATTTTTACAGTCAAGTCTCCTTACCACATTAAATTTGGCTGAATCTCTATAAGCACACATAACATGAAATCACACATAACATGAAATCACACTCACCAAATACCATATAGCATATTCCTACAACAATATCAGCTGATTCTGTTATTTTGGACTGGAATGTCGAGTTCCCAAAAGACAGGCCCATCTGAAAAACAAACCAGGGCATGGTATTAGAAATTCAGTATCCAAAGAGACACCATTGGTGAGCTCTCTGCAAGGCTATAGGCTGTTCTGTGGGGAAAGAACAGGGAGAATTTTATTTTCTGAATTAACAATTCATTTGCCTGAATAGAGGAGCCAGGCTCTTTTCAGTGGTGCCCAGAGCTAGGACAACAGGCAATGGGCACAAACTGAACACAGGAGGTTCCCTCTGAACATCAGGAAACTTTTTCACTGTGAGGGTGACTGGCAGAGGTTGCCCTGGGAGGTTGTGGAGTCTCTATGCTTGGACATACTTTAAAAAACGACATGGTCCTGGGCAACTGGCTCCAGGTGGCTCTGCTTGAGGAGGGGGGTTGGACCAGAAGACCTCCAGAAGTCCCTTCCAACCTCAACTATACTGTGTTTCTGTGTAATTTACAGACAATATCGCAGCCTAGAACTGATGCAGAGGTAAACAAATTTCTATTAGTTGGAGAGACTTATCTAAATATAGGAATGTCACAACATTAAAAATGCAATTGCTGAGCAAGTGTGCATTAGATTTTGGAAACTTGACTCGGCTCAATAAGGTTTGTTCCAGAGTATTACTTATCATCATTTTACAGCAACCAGAGGAACCAAGGTAGGAAATCTTAAAATCATAGAATTGTCTAGGTTGGAAGGGACCTTTAAGATCATCTAGTCCAACCATCAAAGGACAACAAGGACCACAGAACTGCAAATATAAACCTAAGACAAACAAACAAACCCCCAAAAACTACACGCTTCCAAAAAAAAAAAAAAAAGCCAACCCAAACAATCACCAACAACAGAAAAAAGAGAAATGTAGGAAGAGCATCAGAATAACTAATAAGTAGGGACAAGAATGTATGATATATGTGTATGTATGCACTAAATTCTGAAACTTATTTGCACCACTTAACTTGTAACTTTATGTAGAGGTGAGCCAAATACATTCTCTCTTTCTTTCTTCCACAGGCATTCCCATTTTATTTCCCATCCCTGCCCTCCACCTTTCTGAATCTGTCCCATTGAGTATATCTGTAAACCTGTCTACAGAAATTTGTGCTTCTCCAGCCCAGAACTTAGGAAAGTATATGGGAGAGTACAGGGCTGAATATAAATGAGCAGCCCTTTCCTTAGTGTATAGATCCTGTCAATTCCCTTAAACTGCAACAGACTGAGCTGTTAAATTTCAGGATGTGGGTTATTAGACTTAAAAGAGTCTATATTTCAGGTATCCTGTGTGTCAACTCTGAACATGACTATAAGGTGTCAGTATAAAATCTTCAGCAAGGAGACATACCGTGTGACAAGTCAAGTCAATGGGATATTGCTCAGCAAAATCCTGTGTGAAGAGAACGACACTAAGGGAAAAGAGCATCTGTCGACTGCCTTTATGTCGGTCTGAGATACATACTGGCATAACTTAGAGAAATGCCAGAGTTACCACTTACTGTCCTCTTCCATTTCTACATTCAAGGCGCTTACTATGGGATTGGCCCTGTTGACAGAGCTCAGACCTTACTGCCCAGGAGGATGAGTGCAGGATCAAAGTGAGGACAGTAACATCTGATAAAATTGCAATACACCTGCTAGAGCCAAATCCAGATATATAGACACTCTCATATACAGGGTTTAACACATCACACAATTTAAAGGCAAAGACCTCAGGTAGAGCTGTCTTCTAGCACAGTCAGAAAGGAAGAAAGAAGTCTATCAAAGGCTAATCTTTTTTGCTTGTTTGTTTTTCCTCCTCTCACAGATGCTGTTGCTGTATTGTCTTAACCAATATTAGAAAGGTGATCTGGAGTTCTTCTTGGCAAACTGAAGTTACCACAAAAATATGAAGACAAAAACTCAGCAAAATTTTCCGGATATATTCATAGACCTTTGCCTCAGCTAATGGTAAATACATTTCCATTGGTGGTCATTTCTCACTTTCTCTTTGCTTCCATTGAGTTTATTGTTGCAAAGGGAAAGATCCTGTCTCCTGCTTGATCACTGTGGATGGCAACAGGCTTTCACTCCATCCCCACCGCAACAGCAGCTCACAATGAAGCAGCAGCACAGCTTGACATGTTTGGCTTGAGGGTAACATGTGATATATCAAAGAAAAAGCACCTGGAGAAACGAAGTCATCTTAGCAAACAGCTAAAAAGTTCCTGTGTTTTAGCTAACTGGTGAGTACCCACATTAAATAATGCTGCATTTCTGTCTTTCAATGTAATAAGGCAGAGCATCTAAATGCACCTTGTCAGTCTAGCCTAGAATATGCAGTTCTCCAACTGGTCATGAGTTCTGGAAATCTACTTGAGCTCCTGGTGTTGCAAAGCTATCTGCTCACTTGTCAGAGGCAGACTCTCTTGAGTTTCATCCTTATGGTCTTTGGAATGAATTTTGGAGAATGAAATCGCATGCTGAGAAGAGGGGAGTTTTATTCCAAGTGCCTAGTGCTGGCCAGACGCAGGCAGAGGAACATTTAATCCACAACTTCCATACAAAACCAGGCTAATATTCCCGATATATGCAGTGTCCCTCATCCAGAGAGTATCCAACCCTACCCCGAATTTGGCTTTGATGAGAGTAGTCCCCACTTTTCTGGGTGGATAAAAAAGCTCTCACTCACTCAGAAATGTCAAGATGTTTTGTTGTGCCTCTGACAATGTAGCTCTTGCTTGTCTCATTTACTTTACCCCTGTTCCAGTAACACCACAGTTTTCACCTGCCACTGTAAATGAAAATCACTTCAAGGTTGTCATAGCATATTTCCCTCTTTCTGTTATGGAAACAGTAGTCCCTAGAGCCCACTCTACTCGGCTTCTCTCTGACATTCCTCCAGCATCAGAGCTTGTGTAAAGCCAGTGTACCAGCTCTGTGCTCTGTCAAGAACTGTAAGAATAAATGTTTCAGCCTTCTGTGTGTTATCAAAACAAGAAAATAAAAACAGATAAGGGAATTGACGATGAAGTAAAAATAACCCCATCCTTGGTAATAAAAAAGAAACAAACGCCTCCATTAAACAACATTTCAATGATCATCTGAACAGCTAGTTCTAATAGTTCTTATTTGTAGTGGTTGCAAATCTACATTGTTCTGAGCACTGTAAATACTTCTTGGTATTCTTTTACAGTAACTTTTTAAATAAAATTGTGCCTTCTCGGGACCAGTAAAGCCATTTTAGTCATAAATTCCTAAGCTGCTAAGTCTCCAGACCCCTGCCACCTAAGCAGTTTCCAAGCATTTACCTTTTTGCAGACCTTTCTAGTAATTTTAGAGTTAAGTACAGTGATTAATTTTGCATATCAGTAGTCAGCAGCTCTGAAAGGGTTACATAAAGATGGGCTTTAAAAACAAACTATTTAATCAATTTATAATTTAAAAACAAAAGAATCAGTGTTAGAAAGGTGGATAAAGTCATCTCCAAATAGGAACTAGAATAGACAAGAACTGCACTCAACACTCTCTAACATGCTGTGTCGGCAAATAGCTACAAGTTTCACTGCTTGTTTTTTTTGCTTTTTTTTGGTTGGTTGGTTTTTTTGTCTGGGCTGATGAATTACATAATGATATTTTTTAAAAATACTTTAACTGTGTTTACTTACAAAATATTTTATCTGAAAAATACTTCACCTGTATTTTTCTCACTCCTTCCCTCAACAGCTAGAACAACTTGCCAACACACAAGAAATGCATTTAAATTTAAATTAAAAAAAAAACAACACTATTTATTTCTCAAATTTTAGCTTTCAATGGTGTGTTAATTACCATAAAGCAGGTAACAACTAAGGTCCGGACATCTACATTCAAATTATCAGTTTCAATATACTGGTTTAAAAGTCACGCTCCCAGTTAAACTATTGTCTTTGAGAATATATATCATAAAACTCTCATTTTCTCCCTTCAGATAATCTTCTATTGATTTCAGCTCTTCCATCTTCCCCAAATAATATTTTCCCTAAGTATTCACTGCTTTGCTGTTTCCCTGCACTGTATATATTAGAGTAAAAAGGTAGGTAAAAAACAGCCTCGTAGGAACAGTTTGCGGCAGACGGAGAAGCAGGGTGGGAGGAAGTAAAACCAAAAAATGAATACAGTCTAATAATTCAATATTAAATGTAAAGTATTTGTGATAACTGGTAGATACTATTTCATTTCAAATCAGGTTAGTGACATCAACATATGACTAAAAAGTAACTAGAAGTAGAAAAATATCCAAATGGACTTTCAGTAATTATTATATTTTTATACTAAAGAAATATTATCTTTAGTCCTATACGAAGCTTTCTGTAAATGCATTCTGCATCTGCACTCTTTTTAAGCACTTCTATCAATTAAATGTAATAATAAAGCCAAACTGCTATGCCTCAGTTTAAAAAATATCTCATATATCTTCCTTTTTTTAAGAATGGTTTAGTCTTCAATAATTCTTACCCAAAAAAAAAAAGCCAACAGAAGATACACAGATCAACTTTGGTGATTTCATAGTGCATGAAAGATTCCTGTAATAAGGAACACATCACATAGAGGCCTTTAAAATAAACATGGGAAATTTTTTTTCTTCTGTCATAGCCATGCTTGTGAAGACTTTGGAAGTCATACTACTAACTACTGTAAAAATGTATTACACCACAATCACTTGTTCACATGTATGAACAAACATTTCTGTGTACAGATTTCTACTCTCTCTTGTTCACTCCCATTGCCATTTCAGCATGCCATCATAAAGTGAGCTGGCTCTGCGTGCATGGATGCACTGAGGTCCTATAATTGTTCAACTTTATGGAGAATTCTCTTAGAAATTAATTTGGGTTTCACTCTGGTTATAGAAAGTCATATTTCTGGAGCACAGGATTGAAATCATGCTCATCTCCAACATCATGTCACTCCACCTTCTATAAATAACGATTGCTGGAAGGACTAATTAGAAGTCAAAGAGTATTGTGTTTTGGGTGCAGTAGCTCATCCATGCTAGTTCTGCAAGAAAAAACAAGGATACATTTCAAAAGTTCTGATATTACAAATCAATAAATTACCTTGAATTACTCTTTTTTCTTAAAATGTTGAATATCAGATAACATGCTTCTATGCCCACCATATTAAAAGCATCCACGTGAATCAAATGCATTAAGATGAGAAAAATTGTACAAAGAGAATTACAACCTATGTGCTTCTGAATGGAGTGTGACAGGAGAAATCCCTAAGCCCCAGTGTAGCACTTCTGCTCCTTTTACACCACACCACAGAAAGGGAGAACATAATGAAAGAGGGCACAATTTTAAGTAGATCTGTTAAATTTAGTAAATAAGAATAGAATAAAATAGAAAAAAATAAAAACCAACCTGTTGTGAACATCACTATGACCAAAGTAATTATTTCTACATTTCTACCCCCAAAATCAAGATGAAAATCTTTCCACAAACGTCTCTATACTAAGAAGTTATCCCACATTCAGAGATATAAGAGACCTCATAAGAAACCTCTCATAAGAGACCTCTCAAAAGAGGTCACGGGAGGTCACACAAGGCGATCACCCTCAAGCTATTGGACTTCACAAAATTAAAGCAACCATCCAGACTTGAACTAAAACACAAGGTCCAGCACAGTCCTTAGGAAGTCACTCAGAGGGTTAGTTGGGGAAGGAGGAGATGATGCTTTGGTTTTCCATTTATCTTGCCCCAATTTCCAATCACACCAACTCCCACATCAGCACAAAAAGGCCAAAAATAAGTCACCCTTAACCTTTCCTTGACAGTTTAAATGGAACGAACCCCAGAGGTTTAGGACAGAGGTTGTTTCTGCTCCAACAAACTGACTTTACTGACCTCAGTAGAAGATCGGGCACTGCAGGATTTTGCCTTTAACCTTCTACAATAGACAAATCCAATGACTTGGGCTCTTCATTCAGCCTGAGAAAGCTTCTGCAGGGGAGAAATTAGCAGATCTTACACTTTGATTAGGTTAAACTGGCATCAGGTCATTAGAACTGGGAAGTTCACCAGCAGTTACTCTTGCCCAGCGCTGGGGCATCAGTCTCGCTGGACTCATTCAGTTCATTAAAGCTGTTCATTCATCCCCATGCCCCACCTTAGCACTGCTTAGCCTGCATAGCCTAGTCATTCATTTCTACCTCACTTAAGTGCATTCAGACTAAAATACTGATGTTCAAGGAGCCTAATGCCCAACCTTTCTGCCTGAGCAGGACACACAATTTCTGCTGGCAAGGTGAGCTGCCTGCCACGATATTACTGAATTCATATCAGATCTGATGGCTCCCAAGGGGTCAAATTTAAATGGATATACATAATATATTCCTCTGCTTTCCAGAAAAGTAGGTCTAATGCATATGGGATGTGCAGCGTGCACTCTCATTTCCTAGATGTAGCCCTTTCCACAGGATGAGGTAACTCTCAGCAAAGAAAATCATTATTTGTAGCACATCATTATTCATGCTATTAATCTATTGTGTATCCTAAAAGCTCTTGGATTCAACTACTATAATTCAGTCACCTTCTTAGCTAGAAAGCTGCAATTGTTCAAAGCAAAGCATAGATAGCATTCAGTATTCAATTGTGGGACAAGGTTAGTAAAATGGAATAAAAATGTGATTATTGGGATGAGGGGAAAAAAATCAAACACTACTGCTTATATTCAGAACTTGGTTTAAGCTTTGACAACGATCAAACTATTCCCACCGAGTACCTGAGAACATTCCGGGGCAATATAAATAACACAAGTATTAACTTTAAGTGCAGAATTTTTACAAAGAATATAACTCCAAACATACAGCTGCTTGAAAAAAAAAAATGCATGGTTTAATTCCAATATTTCTGTAATTTTGCTTCTATCTGATGAATAGAAACAATAAAGTTTCTCAATAAAGAGAAACTTAGAAATTGATAATACTCCACTGAACTTTACAACATGCCCCGCACTCATGACCAGGGACAGGTTTGTGGAAGCTGATCACAGGTTATAGTGGTGCAGATGCAGAACAAAACCATGACAACTCCAGCAGTAACCTGCCTACTTTGTCTCTCAGGAAGTCATAAAGAAGGTGATTTGCTATAATGCCATGTCCTCTGAGTTGAATCATTCTCCCAAAGTTTTAAAAATAAATTATCAGTGTGTAGAGCAGCAATGTTACTGCTTGCTAGAAAGAGAATTGCATAATGACAAAGAATTGAAGGAGCAACACAGTATTGATTCTGGTCTACAGAACAAAAGGTCTCATTAATCCTGATTAGGTCACAGGTATCCAGGGAACAACTAGGTCCAACAGAATTTATTTCATCTCCAGCTAGTGAAATACTTGTTATAATTCATACAAATACACACTGTTACTGTTATCATTTTTGTTCTGACCTAGCAAACCAGGCTATATTGGAGGAGAAACAAGAAGCAAAAGCTGATGAGAAATGTGACTTCATTACAATGGACACAAAATTTTGTTAAATGCTCTAGCTGACCTCAACACTCTCTTATTTTTTGTAAGACACTCACAGTTTTCCTGTCCTGTTAATAAATCAAAAAATCACCAGGAAAATACTTCAATTAAATAGGTTTAATTTAATAGCACTTGATATATAGCTTTAAGATTTAATTCCATTGTTTTTTTGAAGATTTGAAAGCTGTATGCTTTTTTTATTGAAATTATTGAACAACTCAAAAATTTTCAGCTGTTTTTTTTTCCATCACTGCAGAATTAACTGAAAAGCCGCTGATTTACAAAGACGTTACTTCAGTGCTGTGATTCACACAGTTTATCCACTATACTCCACGTGGTTTTATGCTCTGTGGATGACTAGATATTTGAAATTTGATTACTTGAAAAGTGTCTTCCCCCCTGCATGAAGGGCTTGCAGTAGCAGTGGACTGCTGTTCATTACTGTCATTGCTCTAGAGCAGGTGGAACAGTTGCCAATGTGTTTTGTGCAAGTGATCCGTGACTCTCAAATTCATTTCCCTATCCATCTACCAGCATCTCAACTGATTAGCTTCTTACCAAGGTTTGGAGATGTAGAGATGCATTTTGATTGCATTCCTTTTCCTCCAGACATCTATAGACTAGACATGTTAAACACGATGAGGTGCTGCTCATTCCATCAAAATAGCTAATTTGATCAATTACTTATAGTACTAAGAAAAATTAAATTAAGTTACAGACACTTCCATAATATTGCATAGTCATAAGTATAGTAAAAATACCCAGAATTATTGCTAGGCACTTTAACAATAAAATAAAAACTTTCATTTGCTCATTAAGTGCAGCTATTCATGCTTGTTATGATAATTCAGCTAGTTAATTGGTCTGCATTTGCACAAATAATTTTATTTATTTCAAGACAGAAGTTTGCATTATCTATATTTGAGATAAAAAGAATCGTAGAATCATAGAACAGTTAGAGTTGGAAGGGACCTTAAAGATCATCAAGTTCCAACCCCCCTGCCATGGGCAGGGACACCTCCCACTAGACAAGGTTGCTCAAAGCCCCATCCAACCTGGTCTTGAACACTTCCAGGGATGGAGCAAGAAGGCTTTGTACAGAAAGAAAGCTTTGTACAGAAGCTATGGTTTAAGCATCATATACTCTCTATATCATATTATGTCAAGTTAAAAGTAATAAATTGATAAAATGGTAAAAAGAAGCATCTCTGGTCTTTCCATTTTCTCCCCTTCAGGTAAGACACCCCCTAAAGTATAGTTATTTCTCCCTTCCCTCATTGTTTCTTGTCTTCATTATCTTTTTAGTTCTTGCAATCAATTTACAATGTAAAGGTTACTGGGAAAATTACATATTCCTACTCTGAAAGTTATCAGTTTCAAAAACGCTTTATAAACCTTGCTTGTATATGCAGCCAGAGCAGAATGGGAGAGGTTGAGAAATAAATGTTTTGTTTGTGTGTTGCTCCTTTATGAATCAGAAGATAAAGCACTCTCAGACCGAAAAAAAAATAACCCACTATAAAAAAATAACTAACTATAGTAGAAGAAAACTTATTAACCTGTAGCAGGAATGTGCCATGGTCAGCATAAGAATGCCTTTTAATATCAGTTTATAGATAGAAGCAAATTCATCTGATTTAAATTTGTGTGTCTGGAATACTGTAATCAGTGAAAGCACCAGTCTAACTTCCTGAATTACAAAATATAAGCACATTATAATTTCTGTTTGCAGAAACTTAGAGATTAATATCCCTACTCAACATTTTCTAGAGGTTAATTATTCTCAATACGGAATTTTTTAGACTTTTCTTTTCCCATTTTTAACTTGAATTTGTTTGGAATCAACTACCAATCACTAACTTATATTTTACTGTTTTCCAATTAAATCCTCTCTGGTAGCAGGAGTCTACTTTCCAAATACATAGTTGAAAAGCAAGATAAAGTCATGGTCATCACTTGAGTAAAATAAATTGAGTTTCTTAATTATCTTATGATGGAACTTTTTTTTTTTAATCACTCATGAAGCTTTCCCTGGCTCCTTTCCAATTGTTCACCCTGTATTTCTCCTGCTAGGGCACAAGGATTCTAACCCCAAAATATCTCTATGAATGCAGTATCTAACTTCTCCCACTTAATAGTCCTCAATTTATATATGCTTAGAAAGTATTTTTTCTCAGTCACAGCCTCACAGTGGGAACTCACTGATGAAGCATAAGTTACAGCTGCTGCTAAGCCCTGCATTTTTTCAAATAGTCTGGGCTGGTTTATGCTGCCTCTCTGCCTTTATATTTGACTGACCCATATCTTTCTTAATAAAAAAGCAAATCTTTCTTCTAAATCACTGCTGAAAAAATTGAAATATGCTTAGTCAGGAGCAGTTCTATGGACAGATCCTGCTTATGATGCCTTTTTTTTCCCCCCTTTTTTACTTTTCAGATACTTCCATATAACTGAATGCATTCTAAATTGATACTCTTTTTAATTGTGCTAGTACTCTTCCCAGAAAAATCACTACACGTATGCCAGGTTATACCACTAAAGAACCAAGCCCCTAATATGAACTGCTATTAATGAAACAATGCACCAAGCAAGAGATAAATTAACTCTTGCAAAATTCTGAGCAACTTCAACCTGTATTTCTGTTGGAGTGATTTGTTTCCCACAAACATTAAAGCACTACAGTGTCTGAAAGACATTCTTAAGAGAAGAAGCATATGAGTTGCTTCCTCAGATGATTACTTCTATAGCTACAGCAGATTACTTCAGTATATTCATTGACCTGCTTGCAGTAGATCAGCGACAGACCTGTCCAATAAATTAGTTATGCTAAGAGAATTTTGAATTGTCAGTTTAATTACTAAATTTCCATTTTATGCTATAAAATGTCTATATGTCCAATTAAGAAGAGGAACAATACTGCATAAATTGTATATTTCACCAGCACTTCTACTGTACATTGACAGAGAAGTATCAACTGACAAATTCTCCAATTGAATTTCAAGTAGGGATTTTATTTTAATACCTTACAGTCTCTAGCAAGCAGGAGGAAAAAATGTCAAGTTTTCCCTTCTAAGTATTTGCACTTTGCTGTATCACAAAATGCTAAGAATTGAGGAGATTAAAAAGAAGCCCACTTCTTTCATTTTTATCTCATTGAGATGGCATCAAATTATGATTTTAGTTGATTGTCTGAGCATTGTAATTAATGACGGAAACCATTTGTTTGATAATGAGGCCTCAAACAATTGATTTCTCTTGAGGAAATTAAATTCTCCTGTTGTTTTTCAGGGAAAAGTGGAATAACAGTTAGATTGTTAAATAAATACTAAAACCTATTCACTGAGCACATGAATTCTTAGAAACACTTTCTGTTCTAATCAGCAAGTGGCAAACCATTAATGGATGGATATTTATTTACAGGATATCGTTAACTCTTAGAAAGATATGATCACTGAAGGAACTCTGCCTGAAGAAGACTAATTGTCCATTTTACACACACAGAACTTTGCATCATACAAGACATATATGATAACAATATATGAGGAAGTATGAATTTACAAGTACAACAAAGCAACAGGCCAATTAAAAAAGCACTCCCTCAGAGGTCTGATGGAGCTGGAAGAAGAAAGGGCATGTTTTAACTGAAAGAATAGCACACATGAAAGCTAACACTGAAGCTGATTAAATCATCTGTCATTTCTGGAAGTGAGATGAAACAATAGGAAAGCAAATAAAAGCTCAAGATTGCCTGGGAGTTGGTTCATTGCTACAGCAGAGACATCTGCTGACTGACACAAAATTTATTCAGCAGATAAAGGAAAAAAGTGCAATTACAATATTAACAGAATGTAATACATCAGGAAAAAACCACACCAGACTTTTATACTTCATTTTTCAATCCATCAGTATTGTAGTAATATTCTGGAAAATGCTAAATATGGCTATGGCTCCAACATTAGTAAAAGCAGACACTCAGCCTTTTTGTTGTTGATACAAAGGGATGCTTACGGGGCTCTTTGTCCAATGATGCACAGAAATATTAGAACACATTGCACAACCAGGCAGGAAGTCTTCCCTACAGACTGAGCACACACACAAGGACATCAGTCTGACAATCCATGTATAAATTAAAGGAATGGAAAGCTATAGGTGAAGACAGCTGAAAAGCAGCCAGGAGTTGTGTCATCTCTTGGACAGAGTACACATTGAAAGGGCAAGCTCAGACTCTGGAAATCAGAGGTCTATCCTCCAGCTGTGTGCGATGCGCTGTGTCTGCATGCACACCTTTTAAATAACCAGGGTCCTACACTCAACATATCCCCAACCCATACAAAAACACAGAATGGGTTGGAAGGGACCTTTAAAGGTGATCTAGTCGAACCTCCCCTGCAATGAGCAGGGACATCTTCAACTAGATCAAGTTGCTCAGAGCCCTGTCTAAACTGACCTTGAATGTTTTCAGGGATGGGGCATCTACCACCTCTCTGGGAAACCTATGGCAGTGTTTCACCACCATCATCATAAAAAATTTCTTCCTTATATCTAGTATAAATCTTTCCTCTTTCAGTTTAAAGCCATTACCCCTTGTTCTATCAAAACAGGCCCTGCTAAAAAGTTTGTCCCCATCTTTCATGTAGGCCCCCTTTATGTACTGAAAGGCCGCAATAAGGTTACCCGCAGCCTTCTCTTCTCCAGGCTGAACAACCCCAACTTTCTCAGCCTCTCCTCATAGGAGAGGTGTTCCATCCCTCTGATCCCCTCTCTGGGGACTCACTCCAACAAGTCTGTGTCTTTCCTGTTCCTTATCTCTCCTTCCTTCCTCCCAGGAAACAATTTGGCCAGATGTCCAAATCCATCCAACCGTTCAGTCCCAAGGCAAGAAAAGTTTGGAAGTTAGGACACAAGAGTAAAACATCACAGGAAAAAACAGTGAAGGAACACAAGGGAGCTCCCCAGTGCTCTGTGGTGCCTGCCGGGGCTCAGGCCCCCATCCAGCAAAACTCATAGGCATGGCACAGATGCAGCCCTGAAACTTGCCTCAAATTCTTTTCTGCAATCTGTTCATTGTTACAGTGTGTGCTCTATTTGATCTCTGTGGATTCCTAAAGGAAAACTAATGGAATTTAGATTTTTTTTTTCATTATCAACTTCTATCCCACAGAAATTGTTGTGAAAATTATTAAAGTGATTTGAGCTCAAAGACATTTTAGGTTATAGGGAGTGCTAGACGTGTTGTCACCCCTTCCCCGCCTGGCATCTCCCTGGGTTAGTGAGGTGAATTAATGGATTGACAGAGATTTTTCTGGACTTCTAGATAGGTTGCTTCTGACAAAAAACAAACAAACAAAAAAATCAGCCTATTTAGTAGCACAATAACTGCCTTCCAGGTGGCTTTGCACCTCTGTGACTGGGAATGTGAACACACACAGCAGTGAATTTAGCTGAACCGAGGCAATAAGCTGAACTGCAATAAGAAAGGCTCCATGTAACAATCACTTAAGTACCAAAGCACTTTCTTGTTTTCCTTTTGACACTTTCTCAATTTTGAAGTCATACACATCCTGTTATCCACATTGTGAGCGCAACTTTTTATTCAGAAAATTTCAGAAAATCAGAAAGATGTTTCAAAAAACATCAGAAAAAGATGATCTAAAGAACAACATTTTCATCTCTGTTCATTGCTCAGGCAAAGTCCCATGTTCCTTAAATTGCTGATCTCTACAGAAGCAAAGACAGGATGGAGAAAACAACAGAATAACCAGTCTCTCCTCTTAGGATCCTAATTCAAAGCTTACAAACTGCTTTCACTCCAAATTAAAAATCAAATCTTTGAAACACCAACTACTTCAATAGACAAAAACTGAGGCATGGGTAGTTCAGGAAAGATGTGTCTAAAATCACAGAATCCTCTTGGTTGGAAGGGATCTTTGAGATCATCAAGTCCAACCACACCAAAAAAACCAACCAAACAAACAAAAAAAACCAAGCACCACAAACACACACCAAACCAAAAATCTCAGATGTTTGTGTTTTAACACACGAAGATCTTTCATTTGTGTTGGTGATACACCGAACTTAATCTGTGCTCTCACTAAGTTATCAGAAAGCATAGGAGTTCTGTATAGGAGTTCTCTTTCAGGTGCTTCCTGTCCCAGTTCTCCTCTGGCAGCTGACTTTAATGATCAGGGCAAGACAGAGTTTAATCACATGGTTCCTGTAACTCAACAGGACAGTCACCTGATGACCAAGTCCAAACAGTGTAGGGGATAGTGAAGCACCAGGATATCACCATGTGCTCACAGAATGAACTTTATTTTGCAATGAAACATGAACGAATTCCAAATCAGGTTTCCATTCAAGTTGACCCAATCCTAAACAGTCTTTGAAATCTTATTTAAAGTTTCCAAATATACAGACTTAGCTTTCACTAAAATTAAAGTTCTCTGGAAAAAAAATACATTTTCCAGTACCATACAAAATTTCCAATCAGCTCTATTTTTAAAAGTGTTACTTGTTGTCAGATGAAATAAATAGCAGTCTAAAAAACTACGTTACAAACACAGGGGGCTCAACATGTAGATACATCTCACATCCACTACAAAGAATACAGGCATATCTATATGCAGATATATCTATCTGGCAAAGGCAAAACCACACAAACATACCTTACTAAATTAATTACCTCTCTAATCTCTGCCACTCAGACGACCAATTTCGCCATTCATACAGACCCACCAACTTCATCCATTCATTAATACTAAACTCATTAATAAGAAAAACATAAAATCCTACCTCTACCTTTCCTCACACGGGAGTCAGGCTGGAACAAGACAGTCCCCTTCTGCTCCTCTGAAGGATAAAAATCATCTTTTTTCCCCGCAGTGAGGGTCTGCTTATCTATCAGTGAGGTGTCCAGCTCTGACTACATTGAACAATGGTTGCTTCATTCTAAACTAGAATGTTTTCCTGTAACCATCCACCCACGCCTTCAATATACACAGAGGACGTGCTCTTACAACTCTTTTTATGTTTCAGTTTGTAATTAGAATCCTAGTTTATGTTGCAGCAAAGAAAACTGGAACAAATAACAGCCTGCTCCTCTGCTCTGCAACGTATGAGCCAGGAGAATAAAACCAACAAGATAAGGTTTGCAGTACAAGCCATTGATACGTAAATGCTTATTCCAGAACTAATGAATATTGCTGTAATTATACAGCAATCATTAGACTAAGTAAACCCTCTTAACAAGCACAGTTCAAAGTATAATATTTAAACCTGCCATGAACAGTATTATTGCAGAATAATAATCTTTAGCCTAATGGGATGCTTACACATAGTTCTCTATTTTTCAGTTTGCTGATGAATTTTTAAAAATGAAGTAACTTAGGTCTTGAAAGTAGATTGCTCAATGAACAGAGGTTCCTATACTAGCCATTGTGGAATGGAAAAGATTCATTAAGAATCTTTGATAAAGAACAAAACTAGGCACAAGGTTTCAACCAATCTGAAAGGAAAGGGAACAATCCTGGCTTGCGGGTGGCTGACCTGAGTGAAAATCCTGGTTAGGAGACCTTGGTCAGCTCTGTTGAGGTCCAAGACTCCCTCCATGAGCTGACTGCACCTTCTGTGTCCACAGAAACACACAGACATTAAGAAATTAAGAGGGAACCATTTCCAGTTTGTGCATTTAAGGAGCAAGGTTACATAATATGCACAATATTTGAAAATACAAGCAAAGATTAGCATTTTCATTTCCAAAGTGGTTACGATATAGACATATAGACCTTTCCAGAAAACACCCAGGCAACAAGAGTATCATTCAACGCAAAACCACCAAATTGTAGACATCAAAGAAAGAGGTAAAATACCTAAAAAGGTGGAAGGCTCCATGGGTCAGCCAGCAGTCCAAAGCTGCAAGCCCATTAAGTTACATGATTAAAGAATCAAAAAGGAAATGCAATTCATTTAAAGGTTGGTATCAACTTCAAAATTAAAAAAGAAAAAAAAAAAAAGAGAAACAAAGATGCCTTGAGCAAGGCAATAATATCTCATAAAAGATAACATGCACCACCATCATCACTTCACATGAACTAGAAAAAATGTTTATTTCATTCATCTCTTTAATTAAATGGAGATATTCTTTTTTCTGCCTGCTAAAGTCTCTCTGGATTGAAAGCCTGTCAAAAGCAGTGTTAGCTGCTACTGAATATGCTGATCCTCTTCATGAAACATGAAACTCAGACCCTAAACAGATTTAGAGGGCTGGCAAGGGAATGTTTTGCATTAATTTGCTTCCAGGAAAAAACATAGGCATAAACTAAATAGTATTAGGCCAGGTTTTAGAAGAGAAAATATTGCCTCCCTCAGTTTGTAGATACTAACTGAATTAGGTCTGTCTGATCAAAATTGTTGCTCCTGTCTGAAAGAGACTAAAAGTGGTGCTCTGTGGGCCCACATTTAGAGATCAAGAGATGAGTGACACTCTGGAATGTTATTTCTATCTCTATAAAATCAAAGAAAAGTTAATGTAAATACTATCATCATACTAGAACTCTATCCCTGCTTTTAAAAAGGTTTAAAAGGATGAAAGACTCCACAAAATGTACAGAATCAAATTTCTAAATGACACTATCAGCCATTACAAGAAAGGTACCATGATCACTCCGACAGCAGTGCTGGCAGCAAGCAAGGTGCAAAAGGCAATGCTGGAAAGGGACTCGGGTACCCTGAGAACAACTTGTTACATCTCTGTCTATAATTTCTAATATGTCCTCAAAAAGGCATTCTTCACCTTTATTTCCCCTCCTTTACTTTTTTTTTTTTTTTGCATATTAACATTATTAAACATTGCAGTATGGCACACAAAACATAATAGAAAGAGTTTTGATCCCAAATAATTTACAGTAGGTCATACAGCAGAACACTAACATCACCTAAAGCATTTACTGATTATGATAAAAAAACCCACATTATGACAAGTTTATTGCAGTCACTAAATTAGGACTTCAGAATACTTGGAAAAACATTGCATGCATGTGATGAAAAGACAAAGAAAGCAAAGGTGCTTATTAGGAAGTTCTATAATCAGTCTGCATAACTAGAACAAGACCAAATTATTTATGCTTGGGAAATAAATCCATTGCTGAACTTGAAAAGCCCGAGCAAAAATAAACTCAGCCTTGTGCTGAGCACAGACAATGCATGGTTTGCTTCAGATACATTAAAACATACTGCAGTCCAAAGGCATAGCTACTGGGAGCTGTATTACTTGCTAATAATAGGTGCCCTTGGAACAAGGCAGATATTATAAAGTGATCACATAATTTACTGTTATTTTTGCCCTGACAAAACAACCAAAGAAAAACTTGACCTATGGATTCAGATAATCTAGACACACTATAAAGAAGCATATTACTATATTGCTGAATAAATTAAGTAAATAAATAGCTGTGTTTGTAACTTTATCATTTGCAAGCCACCAGCAAAGTAAGCTGATTGTGCAAAAACTCGGGATAACAAAACACCACAAAATACTGTGAATTGTTGCAGAAATTTTATTCTGCAAGCACTGCTCCTCCAGGAGAGCTCTAATCAAAATGAAGTAAGGGGAGAAAGACAGTAGCTACATGTTTAGAGCTGAGATGATCAAGGCACTGAAGAAGGTAGCTGGCAAAGATATCTGCTGCAGTGACAGCAGAAATATCATTAGAACATAACATCACAGGATCTGTTAACAGGTTAACAAGCAAAACATTTTCAGGGGATCCTCTACTGACCTTTACATTTGTAGCAGCATCAAATCCATACTGTCTCACTGCCCATCCAAAAAGTCCATTACCAGAGCAGAAAGTGTATCTTCAGAGAAACACATTAAACAACAAAAACTAAAGCAAATATTTAACTAAATAAAATGAAGGGGGTACCACTCCTGAAAACCATGATTAGGGCACTCACTACGACCAGAAGGCATGGTTCCTGAACTATTTCACATCACACATCACATTACCTTTGTTTTCAATGGCAATCCTACCAGTAGCTTTAAAAACAAAAGCAAAACCAGTGTGGGCCCAACAACACAGAGCATGGCAGGTCAACATGACTGATAGCTCTCAGAACGTCTGAAGTTCTCCTGTTTTGGCTGGTTATAACTGCTGGTCTCATGCATTGGTTTCACACTGTAGTTTTGCCCAAGAGTGTCCAACATAATCCCTGCAGCTACTCTATCGGCCCTTTCAGAAGAGTGATTTAAAGAGCCAAAACTAGGATCTGAAGTGCTGGAAAGTGACACACCAACACCAAGAGGCTGAGATGGGACAACCCTGGCTCTGAATTTTACCTTCTCTCCAGACTTTGGTGCCTGTCCTCATGGCTGTGTTTTACCCATTTAGAGCGGAGCCCAGATGTCCATCTTGAGTAGGCACTGCAGCTGAATGGACTCCCCATTTAAGACTCCACAGGAAATGGGCTAGGGTACTCAAAAAGCCTGCCTTCTGCACCCCTGCTACAGTGCTACAGGCAGGGTCACACTGCAGTGTACAGCTTGGAACCTGGGGACTCAGGCCAATATCTCCCATTTCTGAGGGGGACCACTAAAACCACCAGGTTACAGCAAGGTGGAAGAAGGGTTCCTCTGCTGAAGTTGAACCACAAGCAGGAAAGGAGAAGCTATGACCCACGGAGCTCCAAGGAGCTTGGCTCTGTAACTCAGTGGTTGAGATATTTGCTTGAAAGACGTGTGGATGTAAGTTCAGCCTTTTTCCCACCTAATTCTTCTTCCCTACCCTGACATCCATGTTGTCTTCTTTATTTTCTCTTTCTATTTAGTTTATATCTTTCTAATTAAATCCAATGACACTCCAGGGTCTGCATAGCTGAGAGGTATGGGGTCAGATGGCCCTGACCCTAAGAACAATCTAAATAAACACGATGAGCAGAACGGATACAGCAAACACCACATGGCTCCCATATGCAGAAGGGTATCACTATAAACCCAGTATTACTATTGCCAGTAATGATAACAGAAAGAGGTATTTTTGCTTTTAAAAATCTACCTCTTCTCCATTTACTGAAAGAAAGTTGTAAAGAGTCCCGAGATACTGCAGAGGAGAAAAACAAGAGAGGACTTGTGGCAGAAAGGTGCTTGTCGCTTTCAAACCCTTGTGAAATCTTGTGAAAAAGGGTCAGTGGGCAAATTCTCCATTACCAAACAGGTCTTCCTCACCAGTGTGCTGCAATACTGGCTCCATTACAAGAAAGCGCTGGCAAAGCCTCTGGTCTTAATCCAAAGTTTGACTATGTCTGGAGTAAACAAGCTATGGATCACAGCCCAGTGCAAATGGACTGGAAAATGTGCAAAGCCACACAACTTTCATGGCCAGTGTTCTCCAGTGACGAGGAGATGTAAAATTGACAGTAAAGAATAAATATTTTGAATGTGAAATCACAGCCAAGGCACCATCAGGCTTCCAGAGACAGAGGGAAGGACTGATTCAGGTAATTTTCTTTGCTAAATCTCAAACCTGATAAATACCAGATAAGCCAAATTTCTATAGATACTCAGAACTTTGAAGTAGAAACAGGACTGATTCAAACACATCCACATGCCCTGAAAGGTCTTCAAGGTATCTTTTTTTAACTCAGTTCAGCCTTTGGACAGATGAACCTTTCACAGACATATGGAAGGATTTTAGTCCTTTAAAATTAGAATTAGATGAGAATGGATCCAAAGAATATCTTCAGCAGTGCTGTTTATCTCCCTAATGATGCCAGCTGCCAGCGATAAGCTGACAATGGAAAATTAGTGGGAAATATCTCCTTGCTATTGTTTCAACTTCTTCCTTGAAAAATGAAAATGGACTGGGGCAACCTTGTAGCTGATGCTTTTTCTACGTTGGCAGTGGTAAGATTTAAGTTTCCCTGAACCCGGTCATTTTTGAAGTATTTTACATTAGAAAGTACGAGAGAATTTTTCTAGAAGCTAGGAGAAGTTGCATGTTTCTCAGATTAGGATCCTGAGTCTGGGTCAAAAGAAGAATTTTAAGTCATTGCTTACGTACAGCATTCAAGAAATATTATTGTACCCAACTAACCTACTGGTCAAGCATGAAGGAAAGAAGGAAGCTTTCCTGGGAATATGAATCAGCAAAATACTTTTAGAAGGGTTATTACTTCAGCACACAAAGAGAAAGTGGATCTGACAAGTCTAACATCTCTTTTGCTGTTGCTACTATGGCTTAGGCAGAAGGTCATGTCAAGGCAATAAAAACCTTCTTTACTTTCTCTTCATTTACCAGATGGGGGAGGGTAACTCATCCACTGTAGCCATTCTCCTCACTCATTTCTCTCTCTTGTCTGACACAATGCATGCCCTGGAGTTACAAAGCATCCAAGGTTTTATTTTCATCTTTACATTTGATCTTTTACCCTAATCCTTTGATGTCATGAATTACGTTCACATCCTGAACGGGGTTACTTTACATCAATACTTTCACCCTCCTGCACTGTGAACCAAGCCAGGCTTGAACTTCTTGTGGGAATGACAAGTTTTTACTGTCCATTGGAGTTTCTGAAGTACTTTCCCAGGGCTCCACTTGCTGTTTTGTAACAGTCTTGGTCACTGAAACCTGACACCCAGTTATGAGGGAAAAATAACCACTTGAATGAAAACACATTTACACTTAAATTTAACCTTATTATTATTTTTTAATTCTGGTTGAGATATTATTCAATTCTACTCTTTTTCACTGCAATTCTGTTTTGGAAAATGAGGGCTATAAAACATCCTTCAGACTCACAATGCTTAACCCTTTTCCCCAGCATATGAAGATAACATTAAGTTTGGCAAGTCTATACCAAACTTGGATTCAAATAATTTGCGTTCAAACCCTGTAAAATAAACCATTTATTTAACAATATTTTCTTTCAAAGTCAACTACATTTAAACAGATTTCAGATCAACACAAACAGAGAGTCACCTTCAATTCACTGAGGTTTTATAGTTTATCCTCTGAAACAACACACAGAGAAAAAAAGTACAGAGGTGTTTATCTGAAACTCAGTCTTTTTGCAATGCTTCAGGCATTGCAGTAAGAATGTGTGGAAGACAAGATATCCCTAAGGAGGATTTCAAACTTGGGTCATCAGACAATATTAGTCTGGATTTTCAAAGATTTTGTGCTCCTTTGCCTTCAGCAGTTACTGTAATGAATTAAAAATAATTACACACAAAAAACCTCAAACAAATCACCCTTGTCCTACTCTGAATAAATAACTGAATAAACAAACACAAAATTCAAAGAACATTTTAGACTAGTAACATTAAGTATACCTTTTTTGAACTATCCCTGTCTGAGGCGTGTAATTCATGCTATCTTTATGATTAATGGAGCTTTGCTGATTTTCTCTGTGTGTGTGAATTATTCAGTTCCTTTAAGTAGAGGGTTTGGGTTTTTTTTGTAGAGGCCTGCAGTGACTATCAGATTTATAAAAAATGCTGCATATTCTTGAGCATCATCACCATCACATATCCTACTTCATGTTTTGTTAAACATAAAGATCTCAAGAAGTTTCTTCCCTCCTCTTTAATGCCTTAAGGACAAAGATGTAAGTTAAAGCAACATTTTTGATCCAAAGAACCAGAAAAACTACACACCAAGAAAAAACAGGAGAATCAGAGCAAGGGCTGGTCTTAGCTCCAGCTTTGGGGAGCTCTGAATCTCCCAAGGTCTGAAAGAGCATGTTCAGACTGAAAGGGTGAGATTCAGCCCTTTTTTATCTTTTAGCAGGGTAAGGTCTCTTGCTAGGATTCTTATAAGAGTAAAAGCTAAAGAACTGGTGTTTCAGCTTCCACTACACTCAGAAGAGATCTGGTGTATACAGTCATTAGGGCCCTGAAAGCTCTTCATTTCACCGTCAACCAGGTGAGTCAGTAGAATAGTTTTTTAGATGTCACTGACTTCAATCATTAGGTCTCCATTGCCTGCCAGAGGAGCTTATGTACCTGGCATGCATGTAGGCATTAATTTTTTTTTTCATTTGGAGCTGCATCCCACCTTCGAGCATGAGCCCTCCTCTTCTGCTATACCTGGAGAAGTTTTAACACTCATCAGAACTGGCAGAGAGCATCTGCTTTCATCTTCAGCTGAATCCTACCAGAATTTTTGTTCTTGAGGCAAATCCTGTAGCAGAATGCTCAATCCTGTCAGGAAGTAACAGCAGAAATCGTCTCTTCCTTCACAGAGGTCAATAGTCAAGTTTTATGTGCAACAAGATGGGGGAGTCCATAAGCCACAGGTTCACAAGATTTTGTAAAGGAAATTGAGCATTCCAATCACTGTTTAATCAAAAGACTTGAATAGGGCTCGTACAGACTGTGCCTTAGGTAAAAAGGTGAAGCCAGTAGCTAGTAATAGTGTATTCAAATAATTCTTTACAAGACATTTGGAAGAAACAAGAGCTCTCTTAGCTTTTCCACACTATTATTCTTTAAAATTATTGTTGGAGAAATGCTATTGCCAAGTTTAAACACTCTGGGATCTCATTAGAAATCTCTGGAGCTAAAAACATAGTCTCAGTTTAAACTCAAAGCGAGTGTGCTGTCAGACTCAGAAGTATCCTAGACACACAGCTTCCGTGGCTCTTCTACATAAGCAGTGGAAGGTAGATTACACCACCAAACCTCTAAAATGACTGCTTATGAATTCCAGTTATAATAAGGATGTCCAAATAAGCAGTATCAATTTTAGGCAAGTTACATATCTATTGCCTTTTGGAAATAAGAGTCTCAGCTACAGCTGAATATTGCATGCAGCACTGGACAAAGCTCATTAAGTTTTCTGTGATCTTCTGGCTACTTTGAGCATGTTTGGGCTCAAAGCTATAAGCAGCTGATGTTAGGATAAATACAGGAATCTCTGTACTGTCTTTCTTTGTTCACCAGAGAATCCCCTTGCTTAGAAGGAACCTTTCCAGCTGGAGAGTTAGGGAAAAATCTTGGCTTCACTGCAGTGAGTACTACACTGACATTGGCAGATCCAGAACCTCCACCTCCTGTTTAGCTGATGGAAAACAGCACAGAGTGATTTTTCTGCCTATGACAGCCAGGATCACAAAAAATAGATGCTTGGCAAATCTCGAGTAATTATCTAAAGGTTGTATGTCTGACATAAAGCTGGATTTTTGAAGAAAAAATAGCATATCTTAGATGTGAAAAGACATGCTTATCATCAAGAATTTGCTATGAGGTTTGGAGGATGCCAAAAAGCATATATGGCATGCATGAACCCTGATCACTACTGACAAGAACTGTTCCTGACAGCCCTAATACTTATTTACTGAATTCATATATTCAAATCTGATAGGCAAAAGGCAGATTTTTGCTTCAGATACCATAGAAACTGCCAGCATCACTCAGCTATGAGCAATCATAAGAAACAGAAATATGCCACCCTTGATTGTGTTGTTATCCAATGCCAAGAGATGCCACACAATATCACCACAGCACAACATGTACTGATGATTCTGCCCTGGTTAAAGCATGCTATCCTCCCCTGCCAAAAGAAACATTTGGATCCCAATTTTGTCTCCAAACTTCAGCTAAACTGGGTGCTACTAACTTAGTAGTTGAATTATGGCAAGCTCTTCACAGAACATGAGTTTTCTTTTGCTCCGTGCTACAAAATCTTCCACAGCAGCCCAAGCAAATTCCTCAAACAAATTAGGCAAAAGCCCACTTAGGTGAACCCAAGTCTTATCCATCCACGAAAGCACCTCAAGCAAGAAGCCAAAGACTGTACTGGGAAGGAGGAGGATGATTTAGAACGTTTTCTCTATTTTCTTCCATCATTATGAAATTCCAGGTATGAAGAAACTCTCCTATTAAATAAAAATAGTACAACTCTACCAAAAAAAATCTGGGTTTGAGATTATCCAGGAAAAAAAAACGTTTTGATAACATTTTTTTCTTCAGAACTAAGTACTCCAGCTTCTAAGTGGGGAAAGCCAGTGTTGAATCAGTTCCTGTGTTTTTCCTTTACTTCTTTGGTACATTTACCTCACTAAGCAGAATGTTTAGCTCAAATTTGCTTTGTCTGGGAATAGCTACAACTTACAAATTTAGGCCCATAAAAATGATTCTAGCTCATTAGTTGCAGGTAAGAATTAGACACGTGCTTGTATGAACAAGAACCAGAATGTCTATACTTGGAAAAAAGTCCCACTAAAACTCAATGGTAAAAAAATCACCTTCCAGTATTATCAAAGCTAACATACCAAGGTCCCAAAATGTTGCTTTGTGTATTTATATAGTCTTATGAAAATACTTAATGCAAATCTCAGGCAGTAAAGAGTGTTTCAGCTTTCATCTGCTCTTATGGCTGTACCTTAAAACACACTGCACTCCTACCTATGAAAGTGCAAGCACTAAGTTTGGTAGCATTGTCTTTCAATATTCCCTTGTCATCACAACAACCTAAGACTGCTACCTGGGCAAATCTTATAAAGTCATCAGCAATAAGAACAGGAAAAAATGTCTTCAAAAAATGTTTATAAACATTTTTTGCACAAGAAAATTTAAACTATTTAGCAGGCTCTGGCTAGACTTAAGTAACAAACTCAGAAAGGTTAGATATAGTTGGAATTTTTTTAGATAAGAAGAATGACCATTAGACAAAAATTAAGATCTGAAAAAAAAACCAAAACCCAAAACAAAAAAAACACCCACCAAATTTGTTTTCAATTAATTCCTTTTCTTTAGTAGTCCTTTCCAAAAGAATTAAAAACACTTGAAAGACTTCTTGTGGAAAAAAGTCCTATTGTTAACTGGGTCAAATTTACTATGGGTATGAGAAAGTAGTTTATTTCCCACCAAAAATGTCTTTGCAAAAAAGAAATAATTTGAAATGTCAAGAAAAAAACAAAAACAAACCGCAGAGGAAAAGAAGGGGATTGTTTTGTTCTTCTTTCATTTGGAGCATAGGGAAAGGTAAGGCACAGTATATATACTCTTTAAAAAAACTGCTGCTGCTTCACAGCACTAGTTTCCTGCTAGATGCTTTTGTGAGCCATTTTCAAAGGTGTTTGGTAAGGGAGACTCCATGGTCTCCCATGGCAGCGTAGGCATTCTACCAGACTCATAAATATGTTACTGTTAGAAAGTTTTTCCTAACATCTTCCTGACCTGAAGATGGCTCTCCAAAATTAATTATCCCCTTCCTCTTTGCAACTGCCTTGAAATAACAGATTAAATGCTGTTATATCCCCCTTCCACTTCTGAGCTAAACAACTCCCTTTTCAGTATTTTTCATTCCTTCCTTTTAGATATTATTTTCTTTAGGCCCCCAGCCCTTCATTTTTTTTTTATTCTGGGCTTTGTCCTTCAGTCAGTCTTGGCAAAGTTATGGCAGCCCATGGGCACAGATCTGTGGCTTTTCCCCCCCTGCTCATCCGGCCTGACCCCCCAAGCAGCCAGGGCAACATACAGTGTCCAGACCTCAACAAGGAATCTTCTGGGGCATAAACACACAGACCTCTGATATCAGTCAGCTATGGTCTCATAACAAGCTACAGAATGTAGTTTCTATCAATCTTTAGTATGTCTCTAACCCAGCTATAATTTCAGTGCAGCAGCTGGAATTATTTATTACTGAATTTATTGCACCTCTGTCACCCACCAGAATGATCAGAGCTTTCAAGAGATGTACACATATTGTGCCACAAGTAATAAGACATAATTCACCTTTGAGCCATCATGATATTGCATGCAGAAGTGGTGTGCTAGACTTCAGGTCATTCTTTCTGAACCACTGTCCCAGAGACACCTTCTTTCAAGAGAAATTTCACATTGTATATAAGAGTTTGCTCTCAAATATGCTTGACATAGCTGTGAACATTCCCACTTCAAGAAGATCTCTCGATTTTCCAGGATTTCCTCAAAAACCAAGAGTTAGTCATTATCCACAAACTTCTTTGTGTTCTTCCTGGAAAAAAAAAATTATGAAAAGGTATCAAGGGGGACAAAATGAAGTTTCATAGATCTCACACCATCCAGGCACACAGAATCACACAGATAGAAGAAAGAATTTCAATCCATAATGGAAACTCTTTCAGGATGTTTTTGAAAAACATCACTGCACATGGGGTAAAATTGTGATTTTACCAATTACTTCACAAACACTGGGCAGGTTTCTGAAGCAGGTACTTGTGCTTCTCCTGATCTGAACCACTAACAAAAGCAAAGTCAAAATGCAGGACATGCTGTGCCTTCTTGTTATCATGCATTAAAAATAAAAAAAAAAAACCAAACAAAAACAACCCCCCCCAAAAAAAACAGGAATATACAAAGCTTTTGAAGATGTTGGGGAGCAGGAGCTGCCATCTCTTCAAATGCAAAATTTTAGTTTTGGAGTTATTCACCTTTCATTTTACAGTTTTCACACTACATCCCTTCAGTCTCCCTATGCACTATAAAATCTTTGTTATGCTGGCACTGCTCCTTAACCAGGCACAAGTTCAGAAAAAGTTCTGCTTGCTTTTTTATTCTGTTTATAAAAACTAGAATCTCTTTGCAGTCACTGGTGGCTTTGGAAATGGGTAGTTTTATAGATTTTCCACTCCTTCATCAAAAGTTTTTTCGCCCGTGTTTAACAGAGATCATTAAAAGACACAGTGGGTTATAAATGTTAGTACCTCATGCACTGATCAAATTGCCATCCCTCCCAGCAGTTACACGGCCGACAGATAACCACTGTGCAGTGCTCAGAGAACAGGGAGAACAGGTGCCTACAGCTCCACTGAACAAGATCATTTTCTCTGAACAGCAAGACATTTTAATGTTTTTTTTTTTTTTTCATCCCTGTCTAAACGAGCAGTTAACTCACAGGCCCTGATGGGCTCTTTTTCCTTCTATATGCATTGTGTCTCAGGAGTTACTCCATGCCAATACCACCAGTGAGACAAAACTCAATTCTGCATTCGGCGGCATCTTCTGTTCTTTACCCAAATTAAATATAAAGGGCAGTCCAACATGCAAATCACCCTGTTTACTAACTATGCACACACTGCAGCCCAGCTGCCTCTGCATTCCGCTGTTCTGCCAGGCCTGGGGAAGCTCCTGAAGTGTGGGAGATGGGAAGCACCACAAGAAAACCTGACCGTTCTCAGCAAGGATCTGGTACAACCTCTGTACAACAGCAAAAGGCATCATTTGAAGATGCTTGCAGAAAGCACAAATGAATTATGGAGAAGGCCCAGCTCAGTGGTCCACAACCTCAAATCAGCAAATCAATTCATAAACAACAGTTCTCTCTAGAAGCTTCATTGCTCTGGCATTTTGCCCACAGAAAGTAATGGTAGATACAGAGTACCAAGAAACAGGGAAGAGGATGAGAGTGGAGTTACAAGCAAGTTTCTTCTTCTTCTTGTAGGGAATTTTGTCTATACCCATGGCCTTTACTTTACCTTTTCTAGTTCTGCTACGTAGTTTTGGGGATGCAGAGACTAGAACCACAAATAGTACCAATACATTGTGGTATTGCACAGCGTGAAGTTCTCTATCTTGTTTTCCAGTCTTTATCTTGTAATTCCTAACATTCACTTTTTTCTTTTTGATTGCTGCTAAACAGTGAACAAGTGTTGAAGAGAACTGACAGTTAGGACTACCAAACTCCTCTCTTGAGCTGCGATAGCTGGCTGGGGATGTTCAATGTACTTGTATAATTACTTACTCCACACTCAAAGTTAAATTTGTCTTCTAGTTTACCACCAAGTCTCTCAGCACGATGATACCCATCCACACCTCTTCAGAGCCAGTCTTATTCTCATCATTTACCATTTCCAAATAAATGACAACAGGTTTATTTTGTGTGTCTCTTCTCTCCCAGTCCACTCCCGTGATTAACCTGTTTACAAAGGGTGTGGAAATATCCTGTCCTCCTTACCTACCAATCAAACTTCCACTCCCATGAAACCATTCTGTACTTCGCTGCTTAGCTCAGTACCAATATTTTATCAAAACTATCTGTCACATTCTAAGGCCACATCTACCTATTCATATCACCACCAGCAACACATTATCATTCTCTTCCACAAAGGGAAAGACGTGAAGTTATCTCCAAGAAGTGAGGTCCCAACTGCCACTCATGCACTGCCATCACCAGGCTTGTAGCCATACCAGACAGCTTTTTTTCTTTCTCTACATTAAACTACAGGCTGGTTTTAGATAGTTAAAATTTACTGAGGCTACTGTCCATATTGACATGTCTCTAAATCAAACTTGAAAACTTACAACACTTGTTAGTTCAACTCCAGCAAAGTTTCTCTTTCAAAACTACCCTTTCATGTCCTGCTAAGTAGTTTTTCACCAGAGAACATCTGTTTTATCCTTCTGATTTTTCCTCATTTCATTGGAGCTTATAGCTGTTTTCTTAGAAAATATGTTCTTCACACACTCTTTCACATCGGCCTTTGCTGACCAGGAAATACCCTTCCCTGTCCATAGATGAGTCACAACTGCTCTCACAGATAGTCCATCAGCCCCTCAAAAGACTTTGCTTTACACGTAAGGCTTAAGACATTTAGTTTTCTCCCTCAAGCTCTTTACTTAAATAATCAAGGATTTCTGTTTTCTCATTTACCTTGTCCATGTTTTTAAAGGAGCAGGTATAATCCTGTTCTCTAACTGCATCATTTCTGTGCCTGTCATGGCCCTCAACTGTTTCTCTTAGCTGTCCCTTATTCTACTTTCTTGCCCACCTGGCATATTTTTAGTATTTTTTTTTCCAGTTGGCACCTTTCTGTACTTTAAAGACAAGTATGAAGACTATACACATCTCTTCGGTCTTCTCCCTCACGTTCCTTTGTTAAAACTTTTTATTGGCTGTATTATCTTGACATTATAGGACTTGCATCAAGTCACAGGAGAAAACCACAAAGAACTCTCTTTCCATGACCTTCCTCCAGAGCAGTTCTAACAGAGCTCCCAGATCTTCTTCATGGCATCAGGCTTAGAGGGATTCACTGCCTGAAGACTCCTTACTATACGGAGTCTAATTCCCTGTGACTTAAGGGAGCAATTCTTATGCCTCATATGATATTTTTGTTAGCCCTGAGGTCTTGCAGGATGCTTGGAAAGCTGCTTCAAGGTTTTTCCCATAAGTAGCAGTTTCTGAAGCTCTAAGAAGTTCTTGAGACTTGAGCGATTCCAGGCACAGCGTCATGGGGAACCACTACAGGGCAGCAGAGGGAACTTGCCACAGACCTACATTAAACCACATAATACATTTTTGGCAAAAATAATCCCATCCGGAGTATGTCTCCTCCCAGGTGTTTCCATATCTATTCTTGAAGAATAAATTACTCAGTTTTGGGAGAAGAGGGTGATGGTGAGGCAAAGGAGAGAATAGCTTAACATTGGGTTTGTCTCCCGATCAGATGCCTTTAGCCACCTCAGCTGATTCTCCTTTACATACTGGTTTCATTCCATACTCTGTCTTACAAACTGTTTTCTCTGCCAGAGCGTACCATTTGCAATTCCCCAACTTAAAGGAACAAACTGCTCACAGAACACCCTTGTCGCACCCTGAACCTGCCCGAGGCCATACACACCCTACATGTGGCAGGCAAAGTCTTCACATCCCACCACCTGGCACTTACACAGTTTGAAGTGACTCCCTGTCTATAAACCTTTATAGAGCTCTGAGAAAGTCTGCCCAAAAGTGTGAGTAGTCGTGCACAAGTAACACGTTTCTCACTGTCACCCGACAGATACTGCTTCTCTGGGTAGCAAAAGGGTTAGTACGTATTGCCCTGAAAAGTGACATTATCTCTTTGCCACATGACAAGTTGAAGCAAAAGCCAAGGTAGGCAAAAGTGCCAGCCCTCACACTTTGCTGGTCTTTGTCTTTATCAGATAGTTTAAATATATATATATGTATTACTGGCCCTTCAGATCTTGCCTTGTTCCACAGATTTAAACTCTGTGATGACAACAACCTTAGTCAGCTAAAAATGGTTGGATTTGCCATATTCCCCCAACATCTCATAGCTTCTGGAAAATATGGTAATCAAACTAGCTCAGAATCACTTAGCAATATCATTGTTAAATAGTCGTGGCATACAGTGCACAACCAAATCCTTCTGACTGCTTACAAGGCAGCAACCACTTGTTTCAAAGCAAAGATAACAGAGGTATCTCCATAAGCCACTAATACTTATAAAGTCTATATCTTATTGTCCATATTTTAAAAAAAATATGTATTTCCTGACTACTAGTGAAAAACTGAAGCTGGATTACAGACAAGTATCAAAACCAGTTATCTATTAGTATATAAGAATAAAACCACACTTCCTGGTGTTTAACTTTCTTTTTATGAGAACCCATCTGAACCAAATTTAGATTTCACAAAAAAGCAAGCTGGAAACTAACAGCTGAGATGTGTTTAATAGNAGAATCAGAAAATCAGAGAATGGTTTGGGTTGGAGGGGACCTTAAAGATCATTGAGTTCCAACCCCCCTGCCATGGGCAGGAACACCTCCCACTGGACCAGGTTGCTCAAAGCCCCATCCAGCCTGGCCTTGAACACTTCCAGGGATGGGGCATCCACAGCTTCTCTGGGCAACCTGTTCCAGTGTCTCACCACCCCCATAGTAAAGAATCTCTTTCTGTTATCTAATCTAAATCTCCCCTCTTCCAATTTAAAACCATTACCCCTTGTCCTGTCAGAGGCAGCCTGTCTCATTATAACACCCAAGGCAGATCCAAAGCACACCTGATTCAAGATTTTGACTCTCCCTGTTACCAAGAAAGTGGGGCTCTCCACATCTCAAGCCCAAATACTGCACGGCTGGCTGCAGTGGAACCAAGGCTGCTCCACAGCCTCTGCAGGAACCCACATCCCCACAACCACCCGAGCAGAATTACCCCAGGGTCTGCTGGAACCAACCTCTTCTAGCCTTCCCAGGCTCCATAGGAGACTACCAGGTCAAATATAGCAAAGCCATAGAAGTAGTTTACACACATCCACACCCACATCTGACACCAAGCACGGCTGGATTTGTCACACTTTCAGCACAAGCTGACCCCAAAATGTCTCTACAACTGGAAACTGCCCCCCAAAGAGCATCTCATGGAGATGAAGCCGAGGGTGGTGGAGGGTGGCTCGTCAGCAACACCCCCAACAACACAGCATAATTTCTGATGTTTTCTAAGCCCCAGTTCACAGACACTGAGCTGAAATGTTTGCTCCTAATTGGCTATATAGCCCCAAGAAATTAAAAATAAATAAATAATTAAATAAACCCCTCTACCTTAAAGCCATCCTTATGCAGATTTTTGTACAAAGAAAATGCAACTATTTTCTTTAGAATTCACAGTTTTTGTATCAAAATATGATAGTGAAACAGAGGAGGACGTAAACCAAAGCCTTCTCTCCATTCTTTATTTTCCTTTTATTGAGACCTGCATTTATTTTAATTTGTTCCAGTTCCTACAAAGCAGGAAGTCACGCAGACTGCTGAAGTTAAAACAAAATTATGGGATAGTATAAAATTCCCAAATGCAAGCATATCTCCCAGAAAAGAGAAATCCTTTTTTCAAAGCCAATACACACCTGGAAACTGTTCTGACTTGACCAACTCTATCAAGTGGCCTCCAAAATATCACCGGTCTCTGAACTTCACCTTGCAGATATGCAAGCACTCTTCAGGCCCTGCTCATAAAATACAAGCTTGCTGAACATTTCATTTCTGTACTTCCACACTAGTTATTAACAGATTCCTTGAGCTCTAAGACTACTTCTCCTTAGCTTATTAACCCTTAGTATTTGCTCCTGCCACAGAGCGCCATGTAGATTCCTCCTCAACCTCTGCAGCTGTACCAGTCACTCCTTACCTCTTCATATTAAACTTCAGCAGGCAGAAGGTGAAATTTTGGCTGCTCAAGTTGTATTTGAATAGCAGTTCCTCATCCCCTCATAAAGTGAAGGAGGACCAGATGGGAAAACCTGTAGGACAATAGCTCATCCTTGCTATCCATAATGAGTTTACCAGTGGTACACCGGTCTGCGCAGTTTTATAATTGCTATAATAAGTCGACAACTGCTTAGTAAGTTTTAAACAGTCAACAAAGTATTGCTATTTAAACGTAAACCATAATGTACAATCCAGTGCATTGCTTTCAGAAATGTAAAATGTATATACAACTTACAGACTTTGTAATAGAATTATTGTCTCATTTCTGCGTTGCAGACCATGAATTTGTCGCAGACCCAGCATTGTTAACTACCCAGGAGCTGTATATCCAGCAGTTTCATTAGATTGAGTGTAACTTTGGCCTCACACTTATCAGTCCAGGCACATTTATTAATTTGTCTTTCCCCTTTTTAATTAAGATTTGTTAGCTTTATCTGTGGGAGGATATCCACACAGAAAGTCATTATTTATCTCTCATAGGTGCTTCCCTTTAGGCTTTTAAAATCCATGAAAGTGTCAATCCTTTTATTCTCTGGTGTTGTAGATGCCATTCTAGATCAAGTAAGCCAACACAAACTATGTAAGATGTTTTACAGTCAAATGCCATTAGTCTATTTATGTTTATGAAATAGGAATGCCCTCTGCTATTTTTAAAGTGTGGGAAGTGAAAGACGTGCAGGTTCTGTAGCTTGAAGATGTCTAAATCATTAAATCATTGACTTCCAGGTGGCTTATGTGCTTTAAAATCCTAGAGGGTTTGGCACAGCACCTGCCCAAAGGACATCTCTTGTAAAATAGTAATTAAATTCAGATCCTATACTAGCATTTTCTCCATGCAATCAACTTGACCATTTTCTCCAAGGCAGCTGCTTTCACCAACTCTACTTCCTCTTCTAAGGAACAAAAACCATCCCCAAATTGTAGCTCTGTAACTGTGGTCCATGAACAGCAGGCGACACAGAGGTCACTCCACCCGAGTGACGTGTGGATGCCGTTTGAGGAGCCGAGTGACCCCTCCTGCAGCCAGCTCAACACCAGGAGGTATCACTGCTGCTGCTGCCACTGATGGCTGTGGACAAGCAAGTTGAGGGATGTCTGCTCTGCGCCTGACAAGAACTGGCCCAAGGGCAGAAGTTACTATGAACTTCAGTCAGCTGAGAATAAAGTCGTCTTCTGGACTGTAGCTCTGTCTTGGAGACCAGTTCTTTCTATGGCTGTAATCTGCTGCCTCCTTTCCTCCATCCTTAACAGAGGGGCACTCGCACTCACAACTTGTTAAAAATTTCAGTAGGATGCACATCATGACTCAGGCCCAGCATGAGTCGCCAGTGACCTGCAAGTCCTCAGAGTAATCAGACAGTTGTGTTTTTCTTAGGTTTTCCATTTGGGATGAGTATCTGTAGCGCCTGGAACAAGTTATCTAGAGTCTTTATATGATCTGCCAAGTCATCTAATCTTCATTGGACAGAAACTGGCACTAGGCAGTGTTGGCTGCTGTGCAATATTCAGATCCTCACATTAAATCTCCTCTGGATCTTAAATAATTTCAGAAATAGTAAGTTGGAAGTTCCCTATCCACATTCTAGGAAAACCTGTGGAGCTGGAGAGTTATTTTCTGCATAAGAGAAGACAGAAAAAAACTATGATGTGCTCCAAAGAATCAAGCCATGAACTCACACCAGATTCCTCAGAGTAGCCCATGTTACAGGATGACTACATCATATCCTAAAGGACAGGAACTGGATATGTTTGATGGATGAAAAAGCAAGATTACATTCATTGCATGTCCTTGGGTAATGTGGGACCAAAAATGCTGCAGGCAGATCTGGCAGGAGCTGATGCAAAGGACTAACCCTGTCTTCCAGTTAGCCACAGATGACCTTAGTTCCTTGTGAAATAAATGGTGGTTTTTTTCTTAAGGCAATTACTTACATAACTGACTTTCCCATTGGCATAACTTGAGGTTGTTTTCTTATAGACTTGCACTTCACTGATGCAGTGCTAATAGGATCAAAGTCTCCTACCCGTGTGTTCCGCAGTATTCAAGAATAAAATGGTATACATCATGGAAGATTTTTATGGTTTACAGTCTTGTATGATCTCTCTTATTTGACACATCTACATTTTTCAAATCAAAAATCAATCTTTAAAAAGAAAAGAAAGAAACAGAAAAGAAACAGAAACCAAAAGAATGGGGTATATCCACATTGTTTCTACTGTTAAAATGTGTTGATGTAACTATCATTTCATTCTCATCGTCCAGCTCTGTCCCATGCCTTGATGTTCCAGGAGGACATTACTGGGACAGCCTTTCATTCACCTGAATGATTTTACCATAGTTTTCACCAGCTGAGGGTCTGTCTCTGCCAAATGCAGCAAATGAGGAGACATCTGGCATCCGAAGTGATGATTTTTGGATGTAAATAAGTAGACTATAATAAATGACAATCCATTACTGGATTGATACTGTATACTCTTCCCTTTGAGGAACTTCAGTGATCCTAAAGTCAGGCATCTGAATTATCACTCCTAGCCTTCCCTCCTGTGCCCCAACCACACATATAAAATGAAAGATAGTAATGTCAGGCAAGGATTGTCAGGTTTCTGTGGGGAATATAAGCTAAATATACTGCTAAATATTTTAGCGATTTAGGTGGTGAATTAAAGGTAGATGAGATGGAAGCAAACAAAAGCCTATGTAGAGAAATACACACTCCTTGTGTAGAATAGATATAGTAAAAGCACTTTTTCAGAATAACTGCCCAAAGCTCTCCGTAAAGTTCTGGAATAAAACCAACAGTTGCTAGGATACTGTGTCCATAAATATAAGTAATTTGGGGGTGGGAGGTGAGGTGTTTGTTTTATTGAATGGATAAAATAAAAAGCATTCTCTTAATACTGGAGACATCCATGGCTTTCTAAATCTTTCTTTGGAAAACTCAAATGGCTAAAATAGGAGCCTGAATACACACATTGCCTGGGCCTGAGAATCCCACTTTTCTCTTAAAAACTTACTGGATTTGAAAGTTCTGTGCTATCAACCTTAAGGTACCACTCCTTCTCAGGATACATTTCTGGCATTACAGAGGTAAATACTCTTATATAGTGGCACCAGCAAGAGCACATATTGGGTATTTAAATATTTAGTGCTCTTTATTTATCAGGCTGTTAATGTCATTCTTCAACTAAAGATTTTATTTGTCTTGCACATATCAGCACAATGTGAAATGAGACCTATTAGCTCCTTGGACATCAAGAGTTACTTACATCCATATGCATATACACGTTCTCCACAAAAACCTAGAAAGAAGGTTGATAATGTTACAGGCATTCATTCAAAATCTGTTAATTCTAAGCTCAATATTTATTCATATATAGAGATGCTATTGTTTAAAGACTGCAATACAACATTGTTCTAAGTAGAATGAAAGGATCCACAGATACTCCCTCATCCACTCTGAGTACTAAATATCTTTACAAGTGGAAAAAACCACCCTTCTTATCACAGAAGAGGATTGTGTAGTACAACAAATTCTGCAGCGAATCTGCAGACTCGGAATTTTCAGCAGTGCTCATCATCTTTTTCTTGATTGGAATAATGTAAAAAGCTGCTGAAAAATGCATCTGAGAAACTGAAGATTTTGGGGTAGTACTAATACCAGAGGGGCCTGATAGATTCAAAAAACAAACAAACACAAAAGCCTCAAAGTACCCAACTGAAAAGATAAAGCACCAGATATGCACTGGAAAAAATTGAGTATGTATGCCTACAAAAGGTATTTTTGAAAATTGTTCTTCTCTATCAGTATGTACCAACATAGTTCAGAAATATGACCACACTTAGCAATAACTTTTAAACAGCTTAATCTAGAAAATGGTTTACGACCTCAAAAACATTTTCTGCAGTCGTTCATAAGGCCAAATATTTTGTTGATATAAAATACGGCGATAAAATTTCTTTGGGCACTTAGTTAAAAATTGCTCCGTTTTGTTGCTGAAGACACTTCTAAAAGTCTGCCAGTTAGAAGTGAAATATTTGTGCAAGGTAGCACTAGTATCATAAAAGACATTAGGTTTTTTGTAATATGGTTAAATATAATATAATAAATAAGAGAGACCAATAATGAATTTTTCATACAAAAGATGTTAGAAGATGAAAGGACTCTGTATTCATAAATCTAAACCTATTCTTTATTAGGAAAATTATTTACTATGAAGTAAACAAAACTGCAACTAAGGCTAGCCTGCTGTCACAGACACAGAGAAGTGTAACATCTTCTCTCAGTTTTCATGAAGACTCCAACATCTTTTAACAATTTGTTAAAACAACTTGTTTCACAATTATGTACACTCTTACTTGAAATTGGATCTTAATCTAAACAGAACTTCATACATATAAAATAGCAACGATTTAAGAAAAAAAGGGTTCACATGCACCATTTTTGATTATTAAAATGTAATTTAAAATATCCAGATAACCTAAATATCAATTATTAAATAAATTAATATGATAGGTCTAAATGTGTCTATGAAACTAAGCCTGCCACTCCCATTGAATTCAGCTGTGGGCAGCCAGACTAAATAGAACTTACTTTCCTGGAGACAAAGAGATTCATCAACTTTAGTGTAAATATTGTCCTAATCACAGAATCGCCTAGGTTGGAAGGGATGTTTAAGATCATCTAGTCAAAACCTAACACTGACAAAAACCAAATAAAAAAAAAAACCCAAAAACCAAAACAACAACAACAACAACAAAACAAACAAACAAACAAAAAAAAAAACACCACCAAAACACTAAACCATATTCCCAAGCACCATGTCAACTCATCTCTTGAATATCTCCAGGGGTGGTGCCTCAACCACTTCCCTGGGCAGCCCATTCCAATGCTTGATAACCCATTCAGTGAAGAAATTTTTCCTAATATCCAACCTGAACTTCCCCTGGCGCAGCTTGAGGCCATTTCCTCTTGTCCTGTCTCCAGACCCCTCACCAGCTTCATTGCCTTTCTCTGGACCTGAGAAGGGTCCAGACTGGTTTGACAATTACTAGCTAAGTAACATGAACATTCCTGTAAAAAAATACAAAGAAGCTTGACTCTAAAACAAAATTAAATTTTATCATTGAAGCCAAATTTATAGAATCATAGAATAGCCTAGGTTGGAAGGGACCTTTCAGATCATGGAGTCCAACCATCAACCTAATACTGACAAAACCCATCACTAAACCATATCACTAAGTGCTATGTCTACCAATCTTTTAAATACCACCAGGGATGGTGACTCAACCACTTCCCTGGGCAGCCCATTCCAATGCTTAATAACCCTTTCAGTGTAAAAATTTTTCCTAATGACCAATTTAAACCTCCCCATCACAATCCTTCTTCATCATGGGATTTGGGCTCCACCACTGCTTGTACTGTCCAGTTTGAGATGTTTTGGTGTAGCTAATAGCAGCGGGACTTTGATCTGCTCACACAGGGCTAGTAGCCTCTAATCCAGGGTTCTTTTCTTGCAACACAATTGTCATTTTAGAGAGTTGTTCCTCCAACAGGTCTTGCTCTGCTCCTCCCATATGCTGTGGGAGTCTATCTAATAGAAAGTAGAGCCTTAGATACAGCTGTTTTGGCCTTCAAAGCCATCCCTGTCCTTGAATGCTTTTGAAGGAATGGTACAACACTGCTGAGGCAAACCGAGCCTGTCTGCCTTTGACATCAGTGTTCTGGATGCCTTTATTGCTAACTTTCTTCTCACTGTTTTTTTTGGATCCCAGGAGGAAATACCACTGCACAGCTTCCTTTTAACGGCTGAACCATATGACGCAGTGCAGTACGGTTCACTACTGTTGTTTGAATAAGGGACTGCCATTTTTTTTTCCATTTTCCATTTCCTGACCAGTCTTCTCAGTAAGATCTCTAAGTTTACTACATATGTCTCATGACTCTCTTCTTTAAATTTTTTTTTCTATTATCCTGTCATTATTTGTGCCCAACCCTACTCCCCAAAAAGCAGGTGATATCCCTTTTCTGATCCTGACACTTATTTCTTTAAATATTTATAGTCAATAGCCCAAGTTTTATGCTGGTCACAGAAATTTCTCAGTGTACATAGCTGGCATTTCCAGTCAAATATTGCTGTTAATCATGACTGTGGAGGTTGCCCTGAAAATGCCTCAACAATCCAGATGAAAGTTAATTGGTCAGTCTTCTAAAAACATTAATTGAGAAAATACCAGTGGAATGGCTGACAGCTGCCACCTGCAGCATGCATCTCTTGGCTAGGCTAATCATATCATTCATCTTTATTGTAATTCTAACATCCCCACTCAATAGAGGGCAGCTTTTTATCTTCTTGAGGCAGCTGTAGTACTGAAACAAACATTGGTTTCTTCACATATCCTTCGTAATTTTGCTTGTAGACGGGTCATTTTTGCTTCTAGCTTTCATATTGCTTCTGTGTGTGCATATATATATTTATACATACATGCCACTTCTAAATGACTTCTTGGCTATAGTGGTTTTGCTCTCTGTTTTTTTGATTCCTTCAGCTTGAATCTACATATCTGTCCCGTTTGAGTGAATTCTATTACTTTGAGCCAGTATCAGCAGCCCACCACTTGGAAGCGTTTCTCCAACATCAGATCTGGTGCTGCCAATGGTATGTTATCTAGGAACCTGTATCCCACAGGCAAAACTGCCTTTAGTGGGGAATGTCATGCCCATATTTGCACATGGGTATCCAATCTCAACGTAATTTTCATTTTTTGGGGGGTGTGAGTGGGTGTCATTGAGTCTCATTCTGCAGCCATAGTACAAATCAAAGCCCAGCATTCAACCCTTACACCAGCATTTAGAATATTAATTCTGGCAATAATATTTAATTTCTCAAATAATTTCTCTCTCTTCTAATAAACCTTGACTTTCCTTTTCTCACCTTTATCTCCCATGGCCAACTTGGTACACAGAAGATTAGTTTTTGCTTGCATCCTTATGCAATTTCCTAGAGATTCATGATGTGTTATTTATACACGCCACATGTACACCTTTGCCTATTACCATACTCTTCCTACTAGGTAGGAATCCCTTCACCACAAGTGCTGTACTGTGTTTCATTTACTGCATAGTCTGGGTCCTAAGGGAAAGGGTACTGCAAACAACATCAGCTTATTATTAAAAGAATAACTTAGTTTCATCTCCTTCTGATACAGATTAGCATACACTGTCTTCTCCTCTTATGTCTTTCCAGGACCTTGGCAACTGGCTGAAATCTGCACAGGAAGATTCAATAACATAACAATTCCTGTCAAAGTAACAGTATGTAACTAAAACATTCTCTTCTCTCCCAAAAATAACACGTTCAAAGAGAGCTAGGTTTCCTAGGAACCTATGTGATCTAGTTGTCACTTTTGACCTGATCAGTTAACATTCAGGGAATTTATTTGGACTGATTATTAAAATGAAGTAATAGTTTGGTGGAGTGCTAGTGGTTTATCAGGGAAAAAAAAATAGAAAGAAATTGAAGAAGAAAGAAAAATCAGGGAGACCTTTCTTTCCCTTTTGCATGTAGTGAAGAGGGAATACCAGGAACCCAGAAGGTCACCACTTCCCTCTCAATCTGCCCTTTCACGTTTTGAAGTTCTGCCCAAAACCTGCTTGCCTCAGATTTTTTAGCCACAATACAAATACTTCTCCTTCAGTAATTTTTAGGTTTGTTTGGCCAGCTTCACTTTGCTTTTATAGAAGACAGGCATCATGAATGGCAATTTTAAAGAGTCCTGTGATTATCCATCAACCATTGCTGGAAGCCATCTAATCTCCAGCCTAATATTCTTTAAAGCAGCATATAGGATAATACAGATTTAGTCTCCAAAATAACTAAAATCCTAAGGCTCTCTATAATAGGGCACAAGTCAATTGTGTACAAGTGGATTAGCTTCTGAAAAGCTCTATCAGCATTTTCCTTGGGTTTTGCCAGAAATGGCCACTAGAGCTTATCAACCACCACCGTTCTTTCCTGATCTTTCTACAGGAATCAGAGAGAGAGGAAGCCCAAGGCTTTTGTGCTCATCTCCTTTTCCCATCCAAGTTGAGGAATGATGGTTATATCTTTGTTTCTTCCATTTTGGTAACCAAGTGGGAACAGCTGATTTCAAATAGCAAATCTACACCACTTTTCAGATACCATTTTCCACCTTGTTCTCTTCTGAGGAGCTCAGGTGTGACCACTGCTCAGAATTCTCATTTGCCTTATCCCTTCCTCTGAGATGCAGTATCAGCAACACTAATGTTTCCAGAAAAAACAGAATAAATTTAGTTGGGATTAAGTTTTTTTTTTTTTCCTCCCACCCCCTGTCCTTTTTATTTACCTAGTGACAGCTTGTCTTATCTCAAAACCAAACACACTAAAATGAGAATTTCAGGACTAGTTTGAAGAGGGTTATCATCACTGAGCTATATATGCCATACAAGAAACAAAGAAAAATTATCTGAATTAAAAAAATACCATGTTTTATCTAAAACATATCACAGTTCTGTGTCTTTGCAAAAATTAACACCAAATATAAACAAATATAATAAAATATGAAATGAGAATTCACAGAAGCCAGTTTTGTTTCAGGGATCATATGTTGTTAGATGTACATCTGTATATTCTTAGCTGTCTAACATCTAATAATTACAATAAAATCTAAAAATGTGTTCTCTTCTAAAAAAGGGACAAAAAATACAGTTTAATTTAACAACAGATTTGTTTGTTTTATAATTTATGCTCAGAATATGCTCTTTTTTGTGCTTTGTTTTACTCTTTCACAGTCAAGAATTTTCCTATGAAAATGTTCTTTGGACTCTGGCTTGCAGAGAAAAAAGTTCTTACCTAGCAGGAAAAAACGTGTTCACGAGCAAGAATAAAATATTCCTTGTCTCCTTGTAATCTTTTACAGCTTTGTTATTGAAAAAGTTTTACATATTACTCTAAAAATACATATATTTCTAAATGGCATTTCAATAAGTTGAAGAAGCATTCTGCTCTAATTTGCACCTACAAAATAATAATTACATTCTATGGTGGTTTTAGTGTAGCTGAGGATACAATTCATCCAGAATGCTTAGGGTTCATTTGACCTACAGATGAAGAGAGTGGATCTGAAAAGCAGCCAGAAACAGAACGTGAACCTCTAAGCCAGTGACATCTCCCCTCTGTGGTCTGGAGAATAAAAACTGTGATCCTTAAGGACAGATGTTAAGATGAAAAATGGTATTATCTGTGATTCCTAAGCCTTGTCCCCTTAAATCAACTGAAGCTTTCAGTCGGTTCTGTCACAGCAGAAAGCTTTCCCTCATAGACCTCCCACTGTTCTCCCAAGCAGAGCCAGAAGCGCTCTGAGCTGCCACTGCCCTTTCCTTTCTCCAGCAGCTCCCTTCAGTTGCCCATGGCATTGCAATAGAGAGGGATTTTTTTTTTAAAACTATTTTTTTTTTAAAACTTGTCTTATGGCTGCATAACTTCTGGCACACTCAGATCACATTTTCAGGTGTTCCCCCGACATCATGAGAGCTACAGTGCCTATTACGTAAAGCTGAGAGCCTCATCTGGGTCCAAAAGCTCAGGTTTTAGCTACAACAGCAAATGTCATTAATATCACCCTGGGTGTCAGCAATGACAAGACGTGGAGCCCGTGTCCCAAGCACATTCTTGTCTCTCCCTCTGGCTTGTCCCTGACAGTAGCATCTGCAGGGAGAGGGGGGCAAAGCTGGGCATATCGCCTGATGCTTTCTTCACAAGGATAGGAAGAAAGAAACATTTTGCCTGTGAATTTCAAGAAGCATTTATTTTCTTGGTCAGAAGGGGCTGTTCCTTTCTCTGCAACCTCTTCAACATACTAAAATACCTCCTTCAGCCAAGGGCTTCAAAATACCTAGAGATTATGAGGCATTTGTTTAAAGATTATCACTAAGTTATTTCCTTCATTAAGTTAAAATCTACAGTTACAGTTTTGAGCGGAATTTTTGTCATCCTGGAGGAAATAGGGTAAAGAACTTCACTACAATTATCACGAGAAGAACAACACATCTAGTCTAACTCAAAAAGAGGAAAACCCAAAGGAATAACATTTGCAAGCATCAGCTGAATTGATTTATACACTGCTATAGACTATAAGCAACATTTTTAAAAATGATGTTAATTTTTCACTTTTCCAGCTACCACTAAAGCAATTAGCAGGACTCATTAGCTGAGTGACATTTTACAAATTAATGATTTACTCCTGTAAATTCATAGAAATGTGAAGTAAATAAATCTTGATTTAAATGAGATCAGGAAATCACTCAGTCCTGGAATAAGTTTAATCATCATTCATGGTTTTAAAAACAGAAGTGTTGAGAAAATTATTATCTTCTGTGCCAGTCTAGTTTTTACTCTATAGAAGTAATTTTGTCCGTGAAATTATTCAAGGGTAATTTTGAAAAGACAGCAAACATTAAGATTTGAAGTGGCAATGTGCATATGCAGAAAGGCTCCATTTCCCTGAGGGGATTTCCATTACTGCAAACATCTTTATATTTTAATATACTCAGAAATAATTCCTTATCTTACTGGAATAAGAGTAGAATAAGTGAAAAACAACCACAAGTCTCTGTTTTATCCATTGCAATCCAGAGACCTGACTTTTGATACATGGGCTAGATGACACTTGATTGTACGCAGTTCTATATCACAGTAGATACTGCCTTAGAAGATGAGCTTTAAAACTAAATCTCTTGAGTAATGGTGAAAGCTTGGTTTTATATTTCATGACTATTTTTGGGAACAAAGTTGAGGATAAATTCTGTCCCCGTTAATCAGAGCGTAGCCGTGATTTACCACATGAGATTCCATTCTCCTCCAAGCAGTCACACTGGCAGGGTGACAGCTTTCAGTAAGGCAGCCATACTTGCATTTTACAGCTGAATAACAACAGAAATATTGATTTTGTGGTTTAGCCAGTGGAGTGAAAACTTACTTTTGATCACTAACAAAGCTTCCTCACTTTATGTAATTATTGTGACCTCAGATTTAAATAATGAAAGCCATCAAATTTATATTTTTTATTTTCATCATACAATTTAACACTATCCTCCCCCTCAAGGCATAGATACTTTCCAATCATACTAGCATTTTGACCAGGTGTTTCTCACAACCACCAATCTATTTTACTTACCTTTTTATCTTAACAAATATGCTGTACATAAATGGCTGTGTTACACATGGAAAAAGTATATATTTGATAACAGTTCAAACTACAACTTATGCAGTGGGACCCACACAAACCACAGGTATTGAGCACCTTTTCTACTGAACACACACTCTGTCAACAAATCCAAACACTAAAAGTGAAAATTCTTCTATTTTTATATTGGCATCGTTTGTGTTTCTTCTGGAGCAACACACAAGGTAAGTAACTGCCAAAAGAACAGTTACTTTGAACCTCTATATTCTGCTGCTGAACTTCGCAAAATCCTATTTCAAAAGTGCAGTTGAATGTATGTTTCAAGAAACAGTATCACTTCCTAACACTATGAACTTTTCCCAAAAAACAAAAAATTATACTTACAGACATAGTTTAGGAAATCTTCTGATTATTTTGTCCTGAGGGAAGACTGATAATTCCAGGAGGACCCCCAAGCTGTTAAGTCAAAGCTAGGACTTGAGTTTTTAAAAACATTAACCAAGGAACAGATAATCCTCATTATGGAAAAGCTGATGTTTCAAGGCACAAGTCACTAAAGAATATGCTTCTGACCAAAACCTACTCATAGTCAAAACTGAAAGTGAATTGGTGCTCATTTCCTTTGTTAGGCTTAGGGTTTGAACGCTTAGAGTCAATAATATTTACCTATGACATAAAGGACAATAATATGTTTGGCTTTCTATGCAAGGACTAGTGGGAGAGAAACAGACCTTCAGCGCTTCTATTGATAAGTTTCTAATTATAGAACTGAGCTCTCCCTATGCTACCCCTCTGCATATCTCTTTTCTTTTACCTGAAGTTTTGCATGATACTGAAAGGATGTTAGGAGTTGCTGAGTCTGTCCTAGTAGAGGCAAGGCTACTGCAGCTGCGTGTTCTTTCTTGGCTTTAGCCAGAGTGAGGTTGAGCACTTTTTCCCAATAGGCACACACAAGGACACAAGCTTAAAATGCACATTACACATGGCCAGCTCCACAGATCAAAGCAGGGAGAAAACATAGCAGTCGCGCAACACAAATGGCTGATCAGGATGAAGGTCTGCTTGTGAGAAAACACATACAGTGTGGACGTCTCCAAGCAGCCGGCCTTGCACACTCAGGCTGCCCAGTAGGTACCAGGTCTCCTCAGTTGCTGACACATGAACAGTTACAAGCCCTGACGGTCACAGACCAACTCCACCTGCTGATGCAGATCTCCTGACTCCCAACTGTGTACACAGCCCCAGAGGGACACTATGAATACCGCAAGTGCCTTTAGACAGTTGGTTTACCCAGAAGCTGGTCCTAGATCCTTGGTCTCCTCCCACCTGCAGGGATCTAGACAGGTGAGCACCCAATGCCCACAGCCCTACTGCAGTTGGTGGTACACAGGAGCGTTCTTGCTCACACCAACACACATACAGACCACATACGTTGTGGGTCCCTGCAGTAACTGGTTTTAAACACTAAGAACTTCTCATCTCCAGTTGCTTTACATACAGAGACAGATGTGTGGATGGGTCTTTTGGTCTACCTCCAGATCCCATGATCTCCATGGCAGTAGGACCTCCTGGTCCCTCCAGTAGCCAACTTCTCCAGTTGTCTCACACGCAGAGGTTGACTGGGAGACTTCTAGATCCCACGATCTCACCTGTAACTGGCTTGGACCTCCTGGCACCTCCAGTATCCAGTTCTGAGAAGTTAAAAAAAAAAAAAAAAAAAGTGATGTCCACTTACTGAGACAGAACAGACATTTAGAAGCAGAAAGCACTAGATGGCAGCAGTGCTCAACTCGTTTAACTTAGTTACAAAAGTAGAGCAGACACCTATATTCAGCAACGCAATTTCTATGTATTTCCCATGGCACCTGAGACAGGAACTCGATACTAAAGACACTGTAGATAAATCTTACAAAAATAAAATGCCCAGTGAATACAGTAGGCAATAGCAGAATCAAGCAACCTTCCGACTTCCCACTGCCCTAAGAAAAGACGTAACAGGATAGAACCACTAACTGTATTTCTCAGTATCAGAGAGAAAAATACTGTACAACTGGAGAGGTGTACAATGCTCCTGTCTTCTCTCCCACTTCCACAGGCTTGGACAATGCCACCCCTGTCTCCTCTGCTTGCCACAGCACCGATCTGGTGCTGCTGGAGGGAAGGACACCCCACCCTGCCCAAGGACTGCAATTATCTTCCGTGCAATTAACAGTGATGGCTAGGGGTTAATTCAGACAAGGCTTAAGCTGCAGATGGTCTCAGGAGAACTGGTAACATCAAAAGATCCCATAAAGAAGTGTCGTTGTGGGCCAGTCCTCTCCCCCCTCAAAGTCATAGAGAACAAGTCCTGTGAAGAGAACCTGAGGGAACTGGGCATGTTTAGTTTGCAGAAGAGGAGGCTGAGGGGAGACCTCATTGCCCTCTACAATTACCTGGAAGGAGGTCAGAGAGAGCTGGGTTCTCACAAGTGAATAATGACAGGACCAGAGGAAATGGTCTAAAGTTGCGGCAGGGGAGGTTTAGGTTAGATATTAGGAAGAATTACTTTACTGAGAGAGTGGTCAGGCACTGGAACAGCCTGCCCAGGGAGGTGGTGGAGTCGCCATCCCTGGAGGTATTTAAGAAACGTGTAGACATGGCTCTTCAGGGCATGCTCTAGTGCCTAAGATTCTTGGTTTGTGTCTGTTTCTGGGTGGGTGTCGTGGGGGTTTTTTGTTTGTGTTTGGTTTTGTTTTGGTTTTGTTGTTTTGTGGGGTTTGTTTTTGGTTTTTTGATTTATTTTTTTTTGTGGTTGGACTCGATGATCTCAAAGGTCCCTTCAAACCATGAATATTCTGTGATTCTGTAATTAAGATAAAATAACTATCTAGACATGCAGTTCTCTAGCCTATATTGGTTCCCCTGTGCTACCCAAACTCTAGATGGGATCAAAAGGCACGGCCTGGTGATGGATGGTGCTGCTGCCCTCCAGGCACCAGCGGATGAAGGACGCACTTCTGGTCACCTCATGAGAGACACAGAGGTGACCCAGACACATGGTGACATGTGAGAGACAGAGCAAGCCCCAGCACCCACCATTAGCAGCTGTCCTGCAAGGGGTTAACGAAGGCCACCCTCAAACCTAGGCTTGGATCACGTGCTTTATTGCACATTAAAAAAATCTTGCCAACTGCCACCCAGAAATGAAGCCGGTACTGTGCAGTTGCTTAGCAAAAATAGATTCCTTGTGCTGAGGCAAGGGCAGAGAAGGTCTGTGAAGAAACCTGCTTGCTGAAGAAGATGCCTTTAAAGGCGGTCCCTCTCCATTTTAAAATGCCTCCCCGCCTCAGCACATCCCCACCCCAGGCCAGTCAGGTGAGGTCTGCCCCAGGCCGGCCCCTCAGCAGTGCCCAGGGTGGTCACCATGGACTCCTACCGCTTTCACAGAAAAGCCCCTGGGACAGGGGGGAGCGGGCTAACCACCATGAGGCACCCAGCCCCACCCCAACTGCCATCGCTGGCTGTCAGCCACCAACGACATGGCACCTCCAACATGGCGGACGCTGGTGGCCGACCTGTGTCTGTGGCTCTGCTTGTGGGGCCAGAAGGGCAGCTCAGGCTGCGGCCACACACAGCTGGCATACTCGATACATTTCAGCCACGACATGAAACCAGCCAGAGGCACCCACGTGAGCTACTGCGATGCCAGACCCCTGGTCCTGTGGCACCCCTGTGAGGGGCATGGCCCCAGCGGTGGAGAGCCAAAGGCAGACACGTACCTGGGTAAGGAGGTTTGCATCAGCCTGGAGGCTTCTGAGAGCAGCATCTCCCCGCTCCCTGTCCCCAAAGAGCTTGAGGCTAAGGAAGCCATTGTCAGCACCGTCAACTTCAGGCACAAGGACGGGGTCTCAATGGAGGCCAACAGCCAGGTCTGCATGTGTTTAAAGAGTGTTGACAGGTGGGGTCCCATCAGCAGGAGTCACATCCCCCATGTCGGAACTCTCAAACACCCACTGCTGCTACATGGGAGCAGACCCTCACTGCAAGGGACTCAGCTGGACACTTTTTGCTTACAACACCAAGCGCTCCATCTCTGTCAGCCACATCTTCCTCTCGCAGGACAGGGTTACACCTTTACGTACATTGAGACCAGTACAAGAGAGCAAGGAGCACTGCTCAAGGTCTACAATGTCATCTCCTTTGCTGTTACCAGCCTGCTGATTGACAGAAGCAAAGAGGATGGGGCAGGGAAGGGGGCAGGGAAGGCAGCAGGAGCCTATTTCAGGTACAAAAACAACCGTATGTCCAACCCTAGCTCTACCACCTTCCACCTGCTGCCCAAAGGCCCTGCTAAGCTTTGCAGTATCCAGCATCTTGCCTTGAGGGGTTTCATCATCCCCTGGACAGCAGATACTTTGCTTATATCTGCCAACAATGGCTTGATCACAGAAGTGACTGTCATGCCCTCAGACACCTTCCGAAGCACTACCTTCCCTGAGAGTGGTTTCTTACTTGTGACTGTTACTGGCTCCCAGATTGCAGTCTTGACCCAGGGCAGACACCTGTTCCACAGCAGCAGCAGCAGCCACCAGGTCACTAGCGTGGTGCACGTTGCTGAGGATGAGAGCATAGATTTGAAAAACACAAGGATGCTGTTTGAAGAAAGAGGGTGGCTGACCTTACTCAGCCCTGAGATCAGCAATTTTACGCAGCTGCATGACTTCAGTAAACACAAGCTCAACTTGCAGTTAGCAGTCTGGAGATCTCAGCAGTCCTGCACCATGGAGATCCTTGTGGGAGACTTCTGGAACAAGATCTATTGCACTGACATGCGCGAAAGTTTGACTTTGAAGGTCATATTTGTGCCCAAGCCAGGCAGAACATCCACTCCCTTGGTGACAGAGATCAACCCCAATGTGCTGGTTTTCAGTGCATATGTGATAGAAGTGGAACTGACATGTAGTGGAAACACCAAATACCTCTTGCATATAGTTCTGGAGCAGGAGTATTTCTCTGAATTTGCAGATGCTGACTTTTGCAACAGCGTACATGACGGAGAGATGTCTACTGTGACTGTGGACATCCCTGACAACCCAATTGGTTGTATTGATGTCGCTCCCCAGCCTGCACTTGTCACAGTGTCTTGCCCACCTGCAAAGCACATCAGAATTGTAAAAAATGTAACAGTACATGACAAAGAACTCATTCAGGAAGCAGCACCGAGAAATAATTTCAGTTACACAACCAGCCATAGCATATTCAACTCATGCTTTCTTGCCAGAAAAGATATGCAGCAGGACTATCTGCAGATGAAATATAACTCTACAAATGTGGGATGTCCTCTTCTGGTATATTATAAAAATCCTTGGGTGCCATGTTTTGAGTTACGGGAAAGCAATAAATTTCAGGAGCACGTCCCTGCCGAATTTGTTCCATGTGAAATAAATGGAATGCGTAACTGGGATTATCTTCTGACTGCGCATGACACCAACTGCATCTCTCAGCCTCAAAACTGGACTTCATTGCTAGAGGAACAGAAGTCTCCAGATCCACGTACCGCATGGACCAGAAGAAACTACATGAGCTGTAAGGATTGGAATGGATCTGAATTTAAGTGGCCCTCAGTCAAGTATCAGGTTCTTGATGGAGACAAAAGTAAGATCATCTTCCCTCCATACAATGGTCTCTATATCTTTAAAGACATTGCAATGGATATATTTTACAGTTCTTGTGATTTACCCATAACCGTCTCAGGATACGCCTATAGTGCTTTTCCCAGGAACTACCTACATTTTTGGGCATCACTAACAGTCTTTCTGATTTTACTTTTGATTTTGATAAGTTACTCCTTATCTCATTTGAAATGCAAAAGTTAAAGTATTTTGAGTGGAATTTTCTCTGGGAAATCTAACTAGAGAATTTCCCTTTTATTTAGGAAAATTTTGTTGTTGTTGTTATGAAAATGAGACGGAGAAACTAGCTCCACATCTTTTTTTTTCCTAATTTCTATTATTTTGAAATTGAAAAAAGAGATCATTTTACAATGGCTTGAACTTGTTAATATGCTTTTCGCATGTCTTTTTTTTTTTTTCCTCATTTTTTCATTCTGAATTTTTCACTGACCCTATGTGGCTAGTTCCACTTGTTTCAGCGTAGAGATAGTTTAAAAAGTCTTTCCAATACAAGTGCATGATTTCAGAAATAAGACAGCTTTTACATTTCATTTTAGGAAACATTTTTTAAATTAAGTGGACTTCAGAGCATTTCTTACTAATTAGTATCAATTCAGTCTGTGTGACAAAGACCAGTTATCTCCAAACTTGAAGTTGTAACTAACTCCTACAGAGACTGTAGCTTTTCACTCATACTGAGTATCAGGAAGATATTACCTGTCTTAATAACTGTACTGTGAAAGCCCAGCATTCTCTAGAATTTCTAAATCTATTGTACAGATGGACTTTTTATGTATTTAAAATAATTTGGTAGACATTCTCGTAATAAGACAGTAATAGTCAATTAAAATAAAGCCAACCACAAGAGTAAGGAAATGGCCATTTTTTCTACAACTTAGGCAACAATTAATACCGCTTTTGCTATGAACTATTTCAGACAACCATTTTAAAATCCTGAGAATCTGAAATATATATATGATTTTTAGGTATTTATTGCTGGTTAAAGCCTTACTCTATTACACAGAAAGCTTAAATAAGACTTAAATAAGGTAGTTTAAGATAGAGACATCAAAGATGGGTTTCCATCATAAGCAATTTAAACTTGAATTTAAAACTAAGGTTAGTTTTCGTGTTTCAATGCATAGAGGAGTTTAGTTTAGAAGTTAAGACGATGCAACAAGTTCTGAAAACTCCACGCCTATATCAGAATAAACAATTTTTCTAAAAATTTTTAAAATTGTATACAGAATTCAAAGGGAATACTACATTTAGTACGCTTTCTACCATTTTTGAAAAGGTAGATGGGACTGATGCTTGAGACCAGAAAAAGCACGAGACCTTACTATAACTTCATTGTTATCTCCTAGAACAGTAAGAGGAATCACAGAAATCTCCCTTCAGGTAAATATTGTAACTGAAGCACAAAATGGAACCTCTTTATGAAGTTTATGTAGGAGATTCTGGGCATCTTTCTGCCATACGTAATTGCACGAGTTATTAAAAGAAGTCTTTGTTTGCCCACAAAACAATTAAAGGCTCTATCTTTTTTAGTAACCACCAACTATAACTACTTCAGAATTTGCGATTGACAGCCTGAACAACAAATTAGGCGGAGCTTCGAGATGCATGCAGACTTTTAAACTTGTTTTGCGATCAGTTTCTGTCTGCTGTCTCCCAGGGCTTGCCCTTGTGCTGCTCTGCTCAGCTTCTTCCATTTTGTCTGCTTTCAAACCGTGAGATCCCATCCCTCTCCTTCCTACACCTTCTCTAAACCTGCCCCTTTTCAATCCTGCCACGCTTGCATGCTTCCCCTAGGTTTACCCAAAGGGCAGCAATCATCTTTAAGAGCCAAATTTTGGTCCCCTTGTTTCAAAAGAGCAGCACTTGAGCTCATTCCCTGGGTAATCGCTCTGCCTACAGGCACCATCTGGACAACATCCTTATTTTTCATTACAGGGAAGAAAGACGGTCAGTTTTCACTTGGAAAGCTCTGGCCAGCTCTGCTCCTCTCTTCCTCCTTCCCCTCCCAGTGGCTGAGGTCCCCATTTTATTTTCACGAGACATACTCAGCCCCGTCCCTCTGTACACCTTCTACATCCCCTCTTAACTCTGCACAGCACACAGCTTCCTCAGCACCCCTGTCAGATAGTGCCACATACGACTCTGAAAGCAGCTGAAGCTGAATTTTCATACCATTGAGGCACCTATTTGCTTCTATTTACTGCCAGGTGGCATTCTTCTCTAATATTCTGAAGCAGCTTTATTCCTAAGTACTTTGGAGATATGACGGTTTGTACAAGCAGAACACTACTAGATTCTCAAAAACAGCAAGAAAGGTCCACCTAGACACAGTATTTCCTTCAAGCCAAGCTACATAGTGTGTTATCACATATTTTAACCTAGATTAGCACTAACGGACATGGCAAGTGTTGGTTTGCTTAATCTAAAAGTTAGAATCAGTGACAAGCAACACAGCAGTCAGCAGGATAGCACAGCCTGGTAGTTTCTGTACTTAGTGAAGCCTGCTCTTTACAGCAGCATAACTTTGAAGTCACAGCAGATACCATTTCTCTTCCAGTTTCTTCTGACAGGCCGAAAAGTAGTTAAACTTCTGACCCATACCTCACAAAACTCTCGTGGAAACATTCTCTATCAGAAAAATGTGACTTGCACCACTCAAGTATTTGAAGAAGTCTTAAAAATAGCCCAGCCGTGACTTAGAGCATTGTAGACTAGAGCTGGGTAGCTGAATGGCATCAATAATGACTTCTCTTTCCCTAAAAGAGTGCCAAGATGGAATGAGGACTGATGATATTGCTCAAGGCTACAATGCCAAGAACCATTTAGAAAGATTAGTCTTCCAGTCTGCCCAACAGCATAAAAGAACTCAACCCCCAAAGTAACATACTCATTGTTAGATAACCCTCAAGTATTCTATTGATTCACTAAGGTCATTCACAATCATTAAGTGTGAGGATGACAGGACACATGCAGTGAATGGGTTCTAAGGCTGATTTTCAGGAAGTCTGAGGTTCTAGAGACAGTCATACAGTAATAGTGAATGAGTAAAATCAGAAGTTGTCTCTAAAAATAAAAAGAAATACCACTGAAGGCAGATGTACTGTTTTATAAACCAATGCTGTCCTAGTAAGAAATTTCCTTCAGCCACAAGGTAGAGCACTCTCAGAAGCACTAGGTTTACGCAGATGCTGGATTTTCCTTGTATTTAGCTAACCCATCACAAACTGTAACTCCCAGCTCCTAGCTGGGTCTGCCATACTGGATTGCTTCACGCAGCCTTCTCTGCCTTCAGCAGCTACTACTCAAATTAGAAGTCCCCAGCATAAGGCAAGTAACAGATTTCCCAGACAGCTGAGTTCTGAGCTGTACCTGGGAATGCTGGATAAGAACTCAAAAGGCCAATACAGCCACCACCACAAGTTTCAGTGTACCAACAGGACAGCAACTTCACCTCAGCAGAGCCACAATGAAGACAGTAGAGACAGTATCAGCACCTACAGATTGCTACAGCTGTACAAAAAGGAAGAAGAAAAGGGCCACAGGTCCGTACAGTGAATATGGTGTATGTTTTATTCTATTTACAGTACATTTGTTATAAATATAATACATTTCTTGAAAATCTTGAGTAGATTTTTTTTTAAAACAGATTAATTGTTATAGTTACATAATAAAGTAAGTGACAATTTAAATGACAATCTCATGGTTGTGAAATAGTGCATTCTGCCTTGAGATGAATGAGAAAATACTCAAACTGGTTGAAGAAATTATCATCTTTTTTTTTTTAAACACCTTAGGTGGGACTTGTGTGTAAACCGTGAGAGGTCACTAGTTTCCATGAACATGAAAACTCAAAATAAAATTTTAAACTAAAGAACTGAGAAACAAAAATGGATTTGAGAGAGACCTTATTGAACTTCACAGTAAGGTTGGGATTTATCATGTCTAATGGCTTCAGACAGGAAAAAGCCAATGAGGGTTTCTTCCCGAACCATATCCTAATACAGCCACAAATATTAAACACACCATGCTGGAAGTTGTAACAGCAGTCAAGCTGCATCTTTGACAGGGCATAGGACATACAAATATGTTCAGATCTGGAGTTAAAGTGTATTTTGTGTTATGAATATCTTAATTACCAGAGAAGAAATATATTATAAAAGGATAAACGTATTTTCAGTCCAACGTGCGTTGCATTGAGAAACAAATTGACAAGTCATCTGAATATTTTACTATTTTCTTTCCTACACAATCTTTAGTAACAAGTTAGATGTTTGAGGTGCTATTTCCAAAAACTGCAGCAAAATGTCAACCAGCAATATAAGAAAAGAATCCCATTTATTTTGCTTTTCAGTGTGATTTCTTTTTTCCCCAGGAAGTGGTCAGATATTATTGATAATAATCAGTGCAGGCATGGAGTTCTGCTGACTCGTTTCAAACAAAGTAACTTGGTCCGCTAGCTTGGCAAACACTCTGGGGGTTCCAAGATTATAGACACCTGTATGAACGAAGCAAGCTTTCAGCTGCAAGCTATAGACCTCCTGGCTCTTTAGTTGAAGCTTGTACTGTGTTTGTCCAAGCCATGTAAAAGATCCATGGATTTCTAATGCTTCTGGGCTGAAAAATAAGATAACAACATTATTTCTCTGCATTTGAGGCACGTATTACCAGCTTACACGATTCCCCCCAACCTCAAGTTTTCCCAAGATTTCAGAACACGCTGTGTGTCCATCACCAGCCCATTACAAAGATATACTTGCTTATGCTTTCTGAGAATTTATTTTCAAGAGTCAGGAATTGGGAACTTTGGTTACTTATCCTGGCAGTCTTTGGATGCAAGAGTGCCCACTGCCATTTTTCTTTGATGTCTTGGAAGTTGCTGAATGCTCACCTGCAGTAATTTCCCATAAGTCACCCCCTTCATCAAATGCATCATGCTTTGTTTTACACATGCCCCTTAAGATATTGAAGTTTTTCTATCAAGACAAAGCTAGACTTTGAAAGGATAACGGTTGCAATCATAGGTATAGAACTGTGCTTAACATTTTATCAAGATACTAAATGCAGCTTCAAAGAAGGTCATGTCTATATGTCCTTTCCTACTACATCCACACACGCACTCCCATCCCCACAAACATATATTCACTCTGAGGACAGAGTGCCTAAGGTACCCTTGGGTATCTTTATGCATCCCTATGTCTAGCCATCAGTTAAATTTAACTCTGGGTCCTTACTTATTACCAAATACTTTGTTGTCTGACTCACACTTAACACGCTCTTTACAGGGGCTCTCCCCTTAGCCCAGATGAATCAGCGCAGCATTTCTTTGGTTCCTAATATAATGTATACTATATACATAATATTACTTTATGTATATGTATAATGATGAATTCCAGTATATTCCTAACCTTCTATAGAACAGGCACATAACACTAACACAGACATAATAAAATGACATAAAACTGTCACACTTCTAGGAATTCCAGCACAAGGCATTCTTAAGCCTGTCCCAAGGGCTAAGGTTATGTCACAGTGCATGTCACATAGAAATGGTCAACATGGATATAAACTGCTTTAGAGGTACTGCATTAAGTTGGGGAGGGAGGGTGTTGGGTTTTTGTTTGTTTTTAAGAAGTTTCAGGGCACATTACTACAATCTGTTTGTATAATGTAAAAATACCTAAGGTTCTATGACATTTTATACTAAGCCAAACTGCAGGAGGAAGTCCTTGTTTAAGCTTCAAAAGTTGTTCTCTACAGATTACTTGGTATTTTAAAAATGAAAACCCAACAATGTATGTTTAATGAAGTAAGGTTGCTGAAGCTTGTATTTCACTAGTTCAAAAGCATTTCCACTTTTCCTAGAAAAAATCTGCAGAGTTTAACTATTTAAGAGTCACAATTCAAGGTCCTGCCTTAGCAGTAGTCAGAAGCAAAGTAAAATTTGGGCACTGACTGAAGACTCCCATTTGACAGTATGAAGTCTTTATCACCTTCCATTCTTTCAAAGATTTTCTTTGAAGCCACTGTTGAAAAAAATCCTGTTCTAGATCTTCAATACAGTTAAAACATTAAAAGACTCCCCAAAACTAAGAAGCAGTCTCGGAAAATACTGTTTCATTAACATTCACACATTACCTTGTTGTTTTATGCCGCAAATCAATCATCACATCTACAACAGCCTGGGAACAATTGGAAAGTAGGAGAGTGACAGGTACCAGACAGAGGCTGCAAAGAGAAACAGTTCCATAGTAAAGGATAAAAGTCTGACTCTGATAGTCTTAATTAAATAGTGAAAATAAATTTCAAGTAATATAAAATTAACATGTAGTTGTTTACTACGCAACAGACACAGCAATATAATCACTTATCTCAACTAGAGTTACTTCTAATAAAAGCCATCAGTTGAGGCAAACAGTATTGACTCAATTGAGCAAATTGAGCTACCACCTTCCTTTGCCCAGCTGAGAACAGCCAGCAAAAGCATAAATAATACCTTAGTGTACAGGAAATCTACTGTTATGACAACAGATGTTTCAGAATTGGATAATGTGGTCCAGAATGCTACTCTTTGAACCACTGTGTAGCACATTTTACCTTGATACTTTTCCTCTGCACTTCCTCCTGTAGCAGAATTACCTGAAATTTTAGCCAGAACAGTGCCCAAACAGAACATACAGCGCATATGTGCTGTTGATTAAAATCTTTACCCTGAATAAAATCAATACAGTTAGTTGATATTTCTCCTGTTCACAGTTAGTATGACTTTTTAGAAATAGTGCTACAGCAAGAAAGACCCCAAGATATTCACAGGCAGGTACACAAACTACTGCAGCTGAAACAGCTCTATGTACGGAACCAGTGACTAGCATTGCTTAACAGTTTAAATATCTTAAACTTGACCCACAAGAAAAGAACAAGTAGCAACTTCAACAAATAAGATATGAACTTGTTACCGCATACTTTGTAATAATAATTTGTAACTGTTATCAAGATATGCCACGTTACAAAACGTAACGTTTCTTTTGTCAACATATTAACTGAAACTTTAGAAAAAACTGTAACAGTAGAATTATCAGATAAGTCAAGTCAAACATAAATACATATCTTTATGTTTCACGTACAGTTCATTTCATATCTGGAAATGAATCCAGGGTCTTTGCTCATATATTTTAATTTTCAAAGATATGCAGATTTTACAGCCTCCAACTAATCCACTCCAGCAATCTACTTTTTGACAGAGATTAATTCTGATATTCTTCCAGGTGACAAGTCCCAGTGATCTGAACTGTTACTATCCTTCCTTTTCACATAAATCAGAACCACCTGCAGCAAATCTTGGCAAGTCAGATGCTGTAGACATAACAGCTCTTTTGAATTAAAAGTACTTCTTACTTTCTGTTTAGCTTCTCAGGGTACTCACACTGTTTTCTTTTGACAACAAAAATAAACAAAGGCAGCAGAGTATTTATTTTTCTTTCAGTGAGTTTGATGACATTACGAAGTTAACATTAAAACTGTATTACAGCCTGTTTCTCTACATGAAACTTCCATTTTACCTGTAAAATTCTGAAGCCCTGTCTAAGAATTGAGGAAGATTTCATCCTTGCGTACAAGACCTATCTTTTGTATAATAACCCACACAGCATCCCTCAACAGGATTGATGTCAAATTCACAATATTTCGAAAGTTTCTAAAGAAAACATTGGACTAGCCTTTTTTGATGAAAAGAGTGATTGAAAGACTCAGGATAATGAAGACTTGTCTTGATAAGATTAGAAAGCTGCTCAGGTGTTGGTCTTGCAGGTGCTGGCGTGCTGTCTGGTCGAAAAAACTTTAAGAGAACTGTTTCTGGTAATTCCTGAAACACAAACGCAGAATGACATTTAAAATATTACATAAGGTACTGTGCAACGCAACACAAGAAATTCAGCCACAGAAGCTACAATTTTCCATTATGAACTATAACTCCAGGGAATAAGTCTACAGCATGGTGATGCTTACAGTTTTTTCCAACATGTTTTCTATTTAATTGTGCTAGATGAGGAATCGATATGATTTATCTGTTACCTTTTTCTGAAGCAGATTTCACAGCTGCTTGTGAAAACACTATCTGTGCAGGCTTTACAAAAGCATGCTGTTGTTGCAGTAGTTTGTTAGTGTTTGGTTTTTGTTTTGTTTCTAAGAAAAAGGGACAGTATATACATAGTTGCCTATTCAGCAACCTAAAGCTGTATGTACAACCTCAGGTACAACCTCAGCTGTACCTAAAAAAACCCCAAACATCCATCACCTGCCCTGCAAAGTTCACAAAAGGAAAGCCAATACCCAAGTTTCCCAAAACATATCCAAAGTAAAGCAAACAGAAGTTTATAGGAACATGCTAACAATGACAGAAGGATTTAATAATGCAGAATATCTTAAAAATTGCATAGCAAGCTCTTGCAGATAACACAAGTTATCTCTGCCCCCAGCTGAATGCCCAAAGTCAAGCACTGACACACTACCTGGGGTTCATCCTAACCCCACGAGCAGAATCAATCTTGAAAGCAGAAGAAATTAGATGATACAAAAAGATGCAACACCAAATGCGGCAATCAGGCTGCATTTGGTCCAGCATTACAGCACTACTGTAACTGTCCAACATCATCTAATCTGTTTTGCGAGAAGGATTTACTCAGGAAAGGGCTGCCTTTTAGTATTCCCTTATGAATCTATTCTGAAAAAAGTCCACCTTTTGAAGAAAAAAAAAAATTGCAGCAATAAGCATGACTGACTACTAAAAGCATGTGAAAGAAGATTTTTTAAAAACTACCAAAAAGTCAGTACAGCGTAACAAAGTAATACTTTTCATTTAAGGATGATGGATTGTACCTTCTAAGTTGAAAAGAAATACTATGGGCAACAAAACCTAACTCAAAATAACAGACTGCACTAGGCATTCTGCAATAGGTATGAACATCTCAGTCACTGTTTGCCCGTGCTGGTAATACCAGGAAGACATTAAACATTTTATCAGGCTTGTAATTCTTTCCTCTTGAGAGGAGTTTTCTTAAAACATAATTTGAGAAGAAAAGATATTTCACAGTAACAATGAAATATATTTTAAGCATTGAATGAATCTGGAATTTCCACCCTACCCTATGGGTATCTAACTTTATGAAAACTGACAGCATGAAACACACCACAGATGAGATTATGGATTTTCATTTAAATTATCTTTCCCCTCAAATTACAGTCCAACCAATTATTCAATGCCCTCTTCCACCACATATCAATACCCTACACACTGTAGTTTGCCCTAGAGTCAATTACCTGTTCCAAGTCCTCCCAATCAGAATTCCCGAGTATTTTTTTAAAACCCTACAAAAGACAAATACGAAGGTTTATCTCTACAAATAGACAAGAACATCATGAAATGCAGCAGGAACATTTACTGGTGAAAGTATCGGAGTACCGTTAATATTTCAAACCTTTAGTTCTAATATTACACCTCTGTTGAAGGACTGGAAAGCAGTAAGATTAAACATTTACCATCACAGAGCTAAAGCTTAATTTCAGTCAGCCTCTGGGTGTCAGATTCAGAAAAGATGTCTGTGTCTCCATGTTCAGCTGCTCAAAGTCTAGTTTTTTGGTAATTGTGAACCTAGAACAAAGGCTAAGACATGACATTTAGTATATGATTCTCTTACCTAATGGTTCAGACAGAATTAAGCACTTTCAAATGAAGATGTACGTACAAATCAGGGAGCTACACAGAGACAGCTAATAAGAAGCACTAAGTTTAAGGATGCATAAAACTCCTGCCCTACTCTGGAGGCTGGGAAATTGGATCAAGGCTTCAAAACAGACATCCATACTGACTTGGGCACCTGTACCCTCCCTTCAAGAATATGCACAAAGCAGATAACAGCCTCAAGTCTTTAGGTTATTTACACTTAGAAACAAAGTCAAACAAAACTAAGAATTAAACAGCTGATATTTTGTTGGTGAACTCCTAGAAAACCAGTCCAAATGGAGTATTGCCTTTTTAAAGGCAACAATAAAAGTTTTGACACCTATAGTCTGCCCATTTTGGTTCTTTGCAAAACCTCCAGAAGTGCCACAGACTCCAGTAGACAGCAAGCACCATATACTGGAAGGCCACAATAATGGTTAAGATGCTCCCTTTTAAAAAATGGTTAAGGTGTAATTTAAAGGTATCATACATACTGGTAGAGGTACAGATAAGTTTGACTGGAAGAGCCTTCAATATAAGAAGAGTTTGAAAGAACTTTACAGGGCCAGAGGAGACGACAGATTATTGTATTAAATTTCATAGCTGCATTTTTAAGCTTTTGGGCTTTTGACTACAAACACCCAACAGACAGTAGCACCAGAACCACACTACTCCCACAGTTGCTTTCCAAGAGCTACACACTGTGCCATTTGTGCTAGGAAAGATGTTTCTATTTTTAGAAAGCTTTTTGCTGCCCATAGCCATCTACAAAGGCCAGCTTCAAACAAATATACTTAAGCTTACCATTCCAAGTACCATAATCCCCGTATCTTCACTTCTTTAGTAGTTACAAAAAAGCCTGGACCTTTAGAGTCGGGTGTTTGGCTACTTTGAAACAGTTATATACTATCCCCACTTACACTGCTGAAGTTCATTCAAACTAGTCATTAACACTGGTTGTAGATGCCTCCTGCAACTGTACTAAGCTAGAAGTTTGACAAGTCAAAACTTGCACTGTTCAAAGCATTTTTTGCATTATCTGATAGAGGTAACAGACAGGTCTACCCATAACACATTCTCTAATCTCTTAGAATGCACTTCCAAATTGAGAAGTTCCTCCTTTCCATCAGATGCATGGAAGCGATGGTATCTTTACATGCAATCATTTTAAAGGATTTTTCTACATAGTATTAGACAACTTGAAGTTTTCAAATTTCAAAAACAGTATTCTCAATGACTGGGTCAATGTGCTCTTAAACATACTAGAAAAAATTAAACACCACAATTTGATTTCCAAGTCGTCTGGAAATTCAGCACATTTACCCCATAAATTAATAGTTCCACGTAGCAAAAAGGGTTATTAACATGCTCAGTCAAGTATGAAGGACCAATATGAAAAGCACAGAAGTAAACCGAAACAGGAAACTCATGAACAACACTAAGCATAAGCAAAAGCAGAGTATGTGAAAGCAACACGGTGAGTGAGACAAGGAGAGATCCTAAGTGATGTATCTTTCTCCCTTTCCCATTTTACATCAGAGAACTCCCATTTTAAAACCTCAGTTTAAGTTGGTTTCCTTTACCATGTAACCAATCTATATTTATTCTAGCTCTTAACTATAGAAATGACAATTCCAGGAACAGTATTTTATTAAGACATCAATAATAATCCATTTGAAAGCATAAACACTATCATCAGCTCTGCAGTCCTTCAATCAAGCAGCAGATACAATTTTTCAGCTATTTGGAATATTTCATTCATGACAGTAATGTAAGCCAGTTCTCCCAAATCAGAGCAGTAACTGGTACATTAATTCATACAACAGTGAAAAACGTGCACTTCAGTTCTTAATGCCTACCCTTAAGAATTTTGCTCCCCCCCCCCCAGCTTGTTTAAAGAAAGTCTTAAATCCATTCTAACAACCTGTGTTTGATTCAATTATCCCTCCCCACATATTCTGTAAAACAAAAAATAAAAATCTGAACTAGCACAAGATGTCACACTTCTAGTAATAACTTTATTTTTCCTAGCAGTGTATTTAAACCCTACCCTCTCCTACCTTTCAAAATTCCTACTTCAAACCAAACTGCTGCTGTCTCATGAAGTTGCATCCGCATTAAGAAGCTGTATTACAAAAAAATTATCATCTCTGAAGTGCAACATTGCCAAAAAGCCTGCATCCAGGCTAAATGCATTTCACAGATTTTACTTTGGGCTAGCACTGGTCTAATCCACAGGACAGAACGAGCAGCAAAGAAGCACACCACGTGCAGTCCTGGAGCACATCTGACAGATATCCATTTTGTGCATTAGAAGACCACTTCACAATGAAAACAGGGGGCTGTGCATGGGGACAGTATCTTAAAAAAGGTACACCTGATCTAAAACACACCCATAGACACTTTCTCATCTAGACTTCAGTCAAAATTAAATCTACACTTACATGCTAATGTGTTTCACAAGTATGGATGCACTACTTCCAACTTGCCCAAGTGACAAACCTCTACTAGACTGCTCCAGCCCCACACTACTACCATGCCATCGTATTACACCATGCTTTTCCTTTGGAATCTTTCCGATTGAATTCACCAGAGTAGAAAAACATGGAAGACAGCAGTAAGAAATAATGATCAACTGCCCTGACTGAATGGATGTTTAAAGTATTTGAAGTTTTTGTCCTTTTGCTAAGTTAAGGTGGAGAGCTCAAGAACAAGAGAGAGAATAGCTGTGTTTCAGATTCAATCATAAGTTGACCTTCAGTTAAAACAACTTGATCCTGAAAGCGAGTTTCAGAAGAGAAACAGAACCTATAGCTGTATCACTATCAAAGAAAGATCAGCTGTTAGTTACAAATACCCAGCTAATTTTTATTAGCAAGGCTTTCACTATTTGGACTCAAACAGCTCCTGCTAACACATCTGTTCAGATCTATTAACATTTTCTGTGACATTTGCGTTTTATAGAAACCAGAGATTTTATCTTGATTTTATCAAATACTATGACAAGTTATGCCACTGCAATACAACAATAATCACATCCTGCCGTGTGTTCCACATCCCTTTTGTACACATTACATGTTCCACAATGAACCAAGCACAAGTAACCATCTGTCCTTGCACCTCAGCCAGTGGTGTAACATCTTGGCTTAGACATACGATAATGTTATATTGGTGCACCCAACTATCCACCTACCAGCAACTGCTGGAAGAACTTGAGAAACTTGACAGCGTCAATGAATACAGATCTGCTGCTCTTATTCTCCAGTGCTTTACTGCAGCTTTGTTTCCCTGAGCAGTTCTAGAAGTTTCTATAAATCCAGACTAAATCCTTAAAAGCTGGCAAAGAATTAGTCTGAGATATGCCATAGTCAACAAAGCAGCAGAAGCCAACCAGTACACAGAACTTTACCAACATATAGAGCAAGCTATCTTGATTTGTTCAATGTAGTTATGTGATGAATTCAGCTAAGATTTGAGTCTTTTCTCAGAGTGCTTAAAAAAAAAAAGGGGGGGGAGTGCAGAGAGAAGTCTTATTTGCATTTTCTCCATATCTATTGTGAGACTTGTTCTTGGTTGGGGATGGCTGGACTGACAGACACAAATTCCTTTGCTGGTTCCAACAGCAGGAAGCAGAAGCAGCCCAAGTCAAGGGGGAAGTCGCTGAAGAGCAACAAATAGAACACAGCAAGAAATGCAGGAGGTGGACTCTTGCATCTCAGGTGACATCCTATTCATAATCTGCAAGTAAATCTTTTTTCCAGATCTCAACAGCCCTTTACCATTTAAGAGCTGGTAACCAATATGTGTTGGGAAAAAGCATGCACCTCCATCTCCCTCTGCTGTCTAGAGGACAGAAAACAACTAACTTGTACGCTGTCAGCACAAGACATTCAGGAACAGCCTAGAATTTCCAACCCTGTTTATGATTTAGAGAATAAAGACAGATTTACAAGACAGACTATTGAATTATTACATTATAAATCTTGAAACTAAACACTGGAAGTGTTAAGTTAGAAGTAACATTTGGGATTTTCTCCCCCCCCAGCTTTTTATTGCTTGTGTAACTTTAACACAAGAACAAGGTAATTCAAAGGCAATATGCAGTCCTTAAGAGATTAAGTATATAATTTTCTCTACTTAGCCTCATTTAATCCTATTTTGGAGATTCTTTTAATTCTTAAGTGTGGCATGAACGAAGTAAATGGCTGCAAAGTCTCAAATCATTTAATTTGTTATACCTCACCTTCTATCCCAGAGTACAGTACAGAAAGCCAATTTTAAAAGAAATAATACCTGAGCATATGAAAATTCTCAATTCTTAGCAGTCCTAAGATTACAGGCTTTTAAAATACAAGTTAAATCTGGGCTTTGGTTACCATGAGGACAGACTTTACGCATTTTATTAAAAACAACTACCATTATTCATACCAAATTTCAACTGCATCAACACAAATGCAGTTTTACTTCCAAGCAAGGTACAGAATGGTTCAAAGGAAGTATGTTCTGTATGCTGAAGAAAGTGAATACAATAATCAATGTAGCACCTATTTGAATATAGTTGTAATAATAATAATTGATGAGAAAAAGATAATAGAGAATACTAATAAAGCAGCATGCATTCCTCAAATTGAGGGTACAACTGGATCCTCCTTGTTGCTTATCACAAGATTTGTTTCTTTCAATTAGAAACTGAATTTGATGCAGGCAACTAGATTTTCAGCATAGTCAATGAGAAATGTAAATTTCTATCCCTAGCCTGTTCAATTGTTTACTTTAGAATGCAGATCTGATTCATTCCTACCGCTTCTCTTTCAACCCATTTGCTAGAACTAGACCTCAAATGAGATCCGAATTAGAAGCCCACTATGTTTTCTCTCCCAACTTTAGGTATTTACAATGTGATCCACTGTTCTACACAGGAAGATAACACCGGAGTGGGCAGTTGCCATTAGACTAATACAGCCTAGTACAGCTCAGCACAGCTTGAGCCCATATATGCAAAGGCTTTTTTTAGGGATGTGTTAAGTGAAAAAAAATCATCTTCAGACATTAGAACTTAAGTTTTCCTATTTTTCAGTACCAATGAACAGCAGCCTATTTAGCCCAAACTACATGTCCCTCTCTATCTATTCTCATCTATTTCATAGCACAAAGAACTAAATGGAAATACGTAAAGGCTTATGAACAAAAGCTCAGTGCACGGCTCCAGAGTAATTAACTACTGATGTTATAGCATGGTATATATAGAAACACACACTTGTCCTACATTGTTTCTTGACAAAATTAACATCTAGTACTACTTGCTGCAACTTTGAGTAAGAGCTCACTAAAAGGTACATGTGATGTTTGCAACATTGGTAAAATCCACGAGAATGGCACCAAAGCAAGAAGGAACAGCAATGTACTGCTTAGAAGACTTAAATACAAGACTTGTTTCTCCCTTTTTATTTTGTACATTAATCTTCTTCAGACACATAAATTGCATCTAACATAGATGTTTTTGCAGAAATTTATCTATAGCTTCCATATTTTTACTGGTTTATATACCAGGTGACATCCACCAGCTTCTTATAGATACTATTTTCTTTGAATGATCAAACTACAAAACTTCAAAGTGAAGTAACATGCTATTAATTGGTCAATTCCAATGGAGCTTTCAATATCTTCTTAACTGCTCCAGCACTTCTGTCATTTTAACATTTAATACTAAAGGTCTTCACTTAAAAGTTGTGTGCCGTAGTAGAATTTATAAAATTGATTTTATAACACTCAAAAATAATTCCATCGTTTTATTATTAATTTTGTTATGAAATAATTGTAAACTTGACTTAATACTATTAATAAGCTCCTAGTTCTACACTGAAATATCACAGAACAGTTTATTCCAACAACTGCATAGCAGTATACTCACTTGTATATTGCTTTTCTCATCTTTGAGCTGAACCCAGCTAGTTCAGTATAGATGACAAATCAAAGACGAGGTCAGTCAGTCTGAATTATTTAGCAATAACGTATCTGATGTTAAGATTCCACAAAAGCACCCAAAGTGATTCCACTTATTTACAAGAAAACACACCATGTCTATTTTGGTAAACAATTGTAAAGGACAACTTCACACTACATTACCTGCTTCTGAGGAAAAGAAAAAGCCTCCTTCCCAACTGTATTAAGGGCAACATGATGCTGGCCTTCCAAAATAAGCTGCTTGTTGTCTTCCACAACATATGCCTACAGAATACAATACAAAGACATTAGCAGACCAGAAACCATCATAAGCTTCAGAATACAGAACTACTGACTTCCCCGTAACTTAAGTGAAAGATCTTGTACTGTTCAAAACCTACAGGTTTGCATGACATTTATTTTAAGTGTATGCTTTTAATTTTACAAGCACAGACAACTGCTGAAGTTTAGACTGCAGATTTCCACTACTTGGTATTTGTTGTCTGATAAATGAGATCCTCTTTTTCAAAGCAGACTGGGTCACTCTTACAGTTCTATGATAAAAGCAAGCATTAACAAATCTCTCGGTTTCAGATTTCAGAATTTTCTCTTTTAAGAGGAGAACTTGTAAGAACTGGGTGCATCTAGAGTAATGTAAAAACACTTAAGCATACTTATTACAGACAGTAACAACTGTCTTTGCTTCTTGACACCATTTTAGTTCGTTTGACTATCTTCATTAAAAAAATTCATCCATAAATTTTGTATGAGTACTCTTGAAAGTTCAGGATGCCATATTAAATTATTTTCTACCCGTCGTATTTCATGAGCAAATTACTGCAAAGGCCACGAGCATACATACCTTCCACAGTACAACAATGTTCAAATCAACTTCATTGCATCTTTGTATCAATCTGACTGTCTCATCAAATGATTGCTTCACAGCCCTTTGAGATCCATGAGGATGAGATTGTAGCACATGCGCTCTTTTAAATTCAGAGGATAAGCTTTGAAAAAAAAAGTCTGCACAAGGACTGGCTGAACTTATTATCTGCAAGAAAAAAAAAAAACAAGAAAATGCTCTTAGAACAGGATGCAAGTTAACACAAGTTACTCTAAGAGCTCATTGTTGTGATATTTCAGTCCATTATCTTGCTTTGCTTCCCTTTGCAAACCTACAAGACACCACACATTTGGTTTCCATGCTTGCCCTGTTAGAGATCAGACCTACCTAATGAGCTGTCTGAGAGAAACAGTTATAGACTACTGACCCAAAACTACAAATATCAAACTTGGAGATAAGGGCTTTGATTATTACCACCAGCCAGCCTACTGTGATCTATCAAGCATAGTGGAGAGAGCTGAAGTGTCCAACTAACTCACAAACTCACATGCAAGTCAGTATTGCTTATTAATATTTTCCTCAGGTTAGCTAGAATTATCAAAGTTAGGAACATACATTTTGCTATCAATAGCAAAAGATAACAGATATACTCGGGGAATATGCTGTGCAAAGTGGCACGGCCAGAAGTACTGTGCTGTTAAGCTTGTCATCAGTTGTGCTGAGCTTTTCCAACACCAAAAGCAATGATACTTGGAGACAGCAGGATAAGTAAGAAACTTTAGCTTACTAACACTGCCCTTTCCAAAATGATTGCCTTCCCAGAAGATGCTGTTGCAGAGCTGCTAATTGTTGCATCAGAAGAATACTGGGAGACAACAATCTGCTCTTGGAGTAACTATCTAGAAGGGAGGGCCCCCTCCCCATCCTCTCCATTAAAGAACATTTTCTTACAAGAAAGCTCAAGTTCACGCAGCTCATCCAACTTTAAAAATGCAAAGAGGGATCATCTACCTTAAATTTTTAGTCTTAACTTCAATTTATATACCTATAAAATTAACTGGCACTAAGGAGGTTTTCTTTTGCTTTTAGAAGCTGGATACATATATGTATATTGGATGGATGTATTGGATACAAAAATGTACACAGCATAAAATAAGCAATCTAACATCTAGCTAACTAAATGCACTACACTATTGTGCATTTCTGATCTGATGCAAGTGGCCTACTTTCCTCAGATTTTGAAAAAGCATTCACTGTATCAAGATCATCTGCTAAAAGGATTCTCCATCAAACAATACCTGTATTCTTTAAAAGATTAAAGAGCTTGGTAGTTTAGAATCTTAAAGGTTTGTTGTTGGTTTTTTTTTTTTAAGAAAAAACAAAGAAACAACTCACAGACAATTGCAACCTATATTAGTAGTTTTGAAATTCCGGTACCTACATCTACTAGAGGTTTCCAGATTATTTTTAGAATAAGATGTCATTAGAGTTTTCAATTTATCTTAGTAAAATGTAAGAAAAAATAGAACAAGCATCTGGCATCCACAGATCTCTACTAAAAAACTAGGGAGCTGAAAAATATTAAAAAGAACTGCTCTGAAGAGTTGGAAAGGAAGGGAAAACATTAGCAAAGAAGTTAGCAATGTGCCCCCAAAGTAGCTCAGCTGTGGAGTTAGGAACTTAAAGTTCCTGACTATCCACTAGCCTATGCTACCTTACCTTCTCTTTGTGAAAGACAGTTGACCTAGAAGACCTGACAATAGTTTTTGACATGCAAAAGTCAACTTCCCAACCATGAAAACACTGTTCCCATTTTAAATTTTTAAAAAAGGCTTTCACTGAGATACTTGCACATGACAGGGACACCTTGCACAAGTTAAAATATGCAGTTGCACCAGTTCACCTACCTGTTCATTTCCAAAGACAATGTCTGCAAATGTGTAATTTTCTGAGGGATAAAAAGAGAAGGCATTGTTTCAGCATCATGAGAAGTTACAACTTCAGCATACAGCATCCAAATGGTATTTCTTCCAAGAAGTTACCACGTTCAGAAGAAAACCTACCTTCTGAGTTTTTGCATCTTACTGCTTTAAAGCATAACTTCGCTCGCTCTCTGCTAGCAAGTTTAGTATCTGAAAGAAAAAGGTTGCAAGATATTTTCCTACTCAACATAATAAGAGTCCCTCATTAGCCAAAAGTCAGCCTTAAAGTTCACAAATAAAACACACCCTGACGATACTCATAACTAATCAAGCACAGCAACTGCATGAGAGGAAAGATGATGCATTTTCTGTGACTGTACAGTAGTAAAGAAGATGCATCTTCTGCTGACCCCTTCCATCTACTTCTAGAGCAGGAAGTGAGCCATGATACATAAAGAAGATACAAAGAAAGAAGGAAGGAACAGAAGACAAAAGATTCAGTTTATCTGACTAGTTCACTATTAATACAGGAGGAATACAAGCCTAGAGTACTTTTTACTTACATAAAATGTCAGTATACCAGTAATAATAACATTTGTTAGATACAGTAATAGCACTTTTTTTTTCTGCCCAGGATAGTTAGCCTTTTCAAAAATTAGCAGCTTGCATTAGCTAAGGCAGGATACAGCACTAGCAATTCCAGTATGTGTCTAATAACTGAATAGAGCGCTTGTCAAATATTCTGTTGCTCAGTTAAATCTAACACTGATACAAATAATAAAAGTAAAGGAACACTGAAAGGTATTTATTGTGAGGCAAGTAATTGGCCAACTCAGATATGGATTCCTCTACCTCACAGAAATAGTCTGTAAATTAAGCCCATTTTTAAAATTTAGATCTGAAAGTTATCTATCAATATACTCTTCTTGAAACAATAAAAGAGAAGGGCTGTAGTATGTTTGAAACAGACAAAGTTTTTAGGAGGAATTATTCTGAAAGCCAAATTCAATTCCTTGTATGATTCTTTTAACTGTTCTTGTCAGGCAGAAGCAAGACTTGCCATCCTTTTGGTGACAAAGATACACACCTTTGTCTTCAGAGACGTTAACAGATTTTAGAAGCTTCCAGTGCTTGCTATTACTTGAAACTTGCACTATATGAAATTCTTTAACACCAGTCTCACTCTAAGGAAGAAACAAAAGTTATGTCAAATAAGACCAGTCACAATTGTGATGTTGTGCATCACATACACGTTCATTGCAAGGTGGCACTGCTAGAATCTTAATTTAACTCATTACTCACACCATCCATAATACAGTGCTAAGGAGAGACAAGAAGAGATTTAAGAACCACTGTAAAGTAAAAAAACAGTCCCAGCTCACAGCAACTTCCAACTCCAGTAAACAAAGCCACACGAAGAGGAAACAAAGATCCCCCAGACAAACACCTGCAAGCTAGTATTTTAGATTAAGATGACTATAATATAACCTAGGCTTTCAACTCCAATGCAGAACACCGCCCGCAAGGGCAGTGACTTAGTTTTTAAGATATCCTTAGGAACACTGCTAGGTGATAAATCCCAGAATTTCAAGAACTTCTTTTTTTATTTACATATATACACAATGAAAAATAGCTTTCAGGATTGGTTTCCTTTCTGAGAAAAAGAGAGGTGGTAGTGGAAAATTAAGTGTCACACAATGTTAACTTGGTAAGTACTTCATATATAAATGCTCCTTCCTCCTCAGGAGTGGACAATATTCTTTTCTGTAGCTGAAGAAAAAAAAAACACAACAGCGTACACACCTTTAAAACAAAATGACAAATCAGCTCAGTGATTCCACTACCAGCTAAGTGTCTAGGAATTCTATAAACAGACGATTCAATTAACTTGCTTTGTGGTTGAAAAATTGGAAGCAGCTTTACCAAAAAAATGAGTACATTTAAATTAGCATGGTATGAAAAACTGAAATATTTTAGTCTGCTAAATCAACAGACCACAACAGACATTTTATTTGGATAACGTGCAAAAATGTCTTTTATAACTCGGTAATAAATGTAAACATAGAAGCTTCCGTCAACTTGGAGCTTAAATTCTATCAGTGTTTTCACTGAAAGGTTGCAGGGAACACAGGCTGTCTTTATTCAGAACTATCTTGAAAGCTGTGATCATCAATGACATTCATGAATTTGGAATAAGTCTTCCTAAAAGAAAAGAGACTCCAAACTACAGTACTGTAATTCTCTTAGGATAGATGCAGTTATAGCATACTTCCAGAGAGCTGAGATGTAACTTAATATGAGTATTCTCTTTCCAACAGTAACTGGAATCATTAAATATGCAATGTTTACTTAGTGTTTGCAGAATAATTGCAAAAAAACCCTTCTACTTAAATCTTGGTTCTACTCGTGACACTTCCGCATCTACCGAGATTTAGAACAGTATTATTAAAAATAAGAACTTACAGTATTGATATTTTCTACATCCACAAACACCAACATATTGTCCCCTCTGCCTTCTTCATCTTCAAGTGCATTACTTCTGCAGACAGTAGCTCGAATGTGCAGAGACCGGCTAGTACAAATAACTGCTGTGTGCCTTAATACTCTGTGACTAGGAAGAAGGGGAAGAGAAAAAAATGTAGAAAAAAAAAGGCATTCTGAACAACCAGGACTGCTGTCCAGGACCTGTCATCAAGAAGTTTAGCTTTTATGTTTGCCATCAATATTAAGGCCATTGACAATTCACTCCTTTTAACCAAAGAGACAGTTCTTTTTAGCTTCCTATCAAAACTGTATTATTTTTAACAATCACGCTGCATGGGTAGGTGCTGTTCAAACACACACTCTTATACATTTTAAAGAGCTGTAGAAAAAGGTTCATATGTTAGCATGATGAAAAACGCATCAAAAGTATTTCTGATGTAAGGCACCTGGCACAGTAAAAGCAAACAGGTATGTATTGGCAAAGGGAATTGAACTATTTAATGCCACCATGGGCTTTGTAAAATAGTTTGAATAAATAAACCATAAATGGCCCACTAGCCAGTCATATTTCCTGCATAAATATTTACTAAAAAGCATTTAGACAGAATACCACTGCATTCAACAAATTCCCCTGAACTGAGAATCTCAAAAATTTACTTCTAGAACCATCACTACTATGTCTTTTTCCAGACACACTTAACCTGCAGGCCAGCAAGCTTTTTACAAAAGTCATCTCCCTGTTTTTTCTAATGACAAACGTCTATTCTTGGAAACTATCAAAACACACCAGCTTTTCCCACACAGAAGTTTGGGTTACCATAACTTCCACTTGGAAACATTAGAGGCATGTAGAAGTTTGATACACGTGACCTACTAAATATGCTGAAACATCATGCAACACCTGTTTTGGGAGGGGGAAATCTAAACTCTACTGTTGGACTCCAACTCTACTGTGGTTTCCTAAACTCTACTTCACATAATGTGACAATCTACAGGATAACCTTAAGAGTTTTGCAGTTAATCTTCAAACAGATATACAGATGCCTGTACAGCCTTCAAGTAGCACAAACTAAATAATTTTTTTTTAAATTTAAAATGTATGCTCAGTCTACAAAGAGCACTGTTAAATGAGACCACATCGCTTAAGATCCTGGAAAACTTGATACATTGCTGGAAACTTCAACACAGCAGGGAACAAATATATTCCCCAAACAACCAGCTTCAGTCTCTGAAACACCTCACTGTCTGAATACTATGAACTCAGAGAAGTTCTTAAGAAAGAAAGGAAGAAAAAAAGTAACTACATTGTAGAGGGGAAAAAAAAAAAAATCTCAATTCCTACAGACTAGCTTAAAGCCAAATGAAAAGTTAACTTTAGTATTTCAGAAATCTCCGCTTTCTGAACTAAAGTCTATTCACCTCAGAATATTTGAAGAACAGGTTTCTCAAAAAAGTGATCTTCTGAGCCTTCTTAGCCTGAGAGGTAAGTGGGACTTGGGAATAAGTGACACAAAAAGTCAACTTGCTACCTTTCCAGTAAAGTTCAAAGAAAGTACTATTCGTTTGCTTGTGGGGCCAAATTTGACTGTCCCTGCCTCAAGATGGTCCAAACAGGAACTATACAACAGCATGCAAGCCAAACTTGGTATTTAACCCCTTCAAAGATAATAACTTTCATCATAATACAATTACTAGCCACTTTTTAACTAAGAACAAAATCTTTTGTTCAAAGTAAACAACATTGCTTTGTAGCATGCAGAAACAGGTAACGATTTTTCCCCTATATGCCTCAAAAAGATGTGCTTCCAGAGGAACTAAATACAAAGAGTTTGTTTAAAAAGCATTCTATTAATACTTGTTCTACTGGATTAGTTTAATGATTACCATTGATGAAAGCAGTGTAGGCTATGTAATTTCATATGGAAGTCAGATCACACTATAGACAAAAAATACTGCTTAGAATATCAGGTAACAGGCCACATTTACATCATCACAGCAGTTGAGAGAAATTTACTAAGATTTACGTGTATGCTTACAACATTTATAATGTGTCTAATATGTATGACAAAAAAGTAGATAAATATCTTACCACATTTTTGTGTGTCTTTTAATACTTTCATAGTAAAACAAAAAGTTAATTTCATGAACGCCTTCCTCATCTGGTCCCCGTAACCACATTGGCAGCTGAACTGAAGCCCCAGGAAGAAGAACAGCATCAGGAAGTGGGACATGTATTACTTCAGGCTGACCTCCTGTGCCAACCCCAAAGTCTGCAGAAGAAGCTGAAGATAGTAGTGCTGTACGCACAGAGGTAGGATCCGTCACAACAGTCTTGTAAGCACTACAGTTTTCAGAAGCTGAAGGACTTAGTGGCGTTAGAACAGCAGTATTTCCACCAAAAGTAAAGAACTCTGGATGCTTGGACACAACCTTCAGTGCAGTAAGAGGACACTTGCTTACGTTCACAAATTCTACATATGCTTTCCTGATTTCTCCACACAGAAGCCCTGTAGGAAAATTTATGAAGAACACCTGTATGGGAGAGAACAGGAGAAAAAAAAATGTGAACATTGAGCCAAGATTTGAACAGGCATTAAAAAAACAACCAACATGTTTAAACTATATTGCTCTCTACAGCTTCCCAAGGAGGGAAAGTGGAGAGGGAGGTACTGAGTACCTTGTACGCTCCTCCCTGGTATCCAGTGATGGGACAAATGGGAATGGCTCAAAGTTGCACCAGGGGAGGTTTAGACTGGACACTAGGAAGCATTTCTTTAGAGAGTGTGGTCAAACACTGGAACAGGTTTCCTAGAATCTAAGAGGCAGACGATGCCCCAAGCCTGTCAGTGTTTAAGAAGCACTTCAGAATGCCCTTAATTACATGCTTTAACTTTCTGTCAGCCCTGAAATGGTCAGGCAGTTGGACTAGATGATCGTTGTAGGCCCCTTTCCAACTGAAATATTCTATTCTATAGAGTGTTGTCATTAAGCAGTAACTCAGATCATTTAATAATCCCAGTAAAGAAAACCACTGTGTTTTAATTAACTAAACTGGAAGAACTATTCTAATATGACTGACAAGCAAACAGAAAAAAAGCTTCTCTGCTTGCTCCCTCTCACCTTGAAATTCAGCTACAAAAGCTGTTGACAACTGACATTTTAAATGGTGTACAATTTCAGATAGATAATATTTTAGAGGCCTCAAGTTTCACTTGAAAAAAAAATCCCCACAAGTTTGATACTGACAGATCAGAAACTAACTGGAAAGATTTAGCCTTAAAAAAGTCTAAGACTTCGTTGTTAGAATTACATTTATAAGATCTGGATTCAGTTATTTGTTCAAAACTGCCAATAGAAAGTAGCTACATACCTCCAGCAAAGGCATTTCTTCTGTAATAATGGGATCTAAACGTCGATCAGGTCCATATTTAATAGATGTTTTTTCTTCTTTTGTGTTATTAAGTCGAGGCCCTTGGATTTCTAGATCTTGTCGTCCTCGTACAGATAACCCATTGGAGACAAACTTCCCTGAAACAATTTTTTAAAAGGTTGACTTTTTTTCCCCAAAAAGTAATTCCTAACTATTTTCTGAGAAATGATCCAGTACTCCCTACTGAATCTCAAAAATCATTTTGATTTTTCTGTTACTGAGCGCATGATTGTTCATTGATTTCATTGATTAAGCAGCATCACTGACAAAGAGCTATTCAAAGTTTAGTGTCACAGATTACATATTGCTCTTGCAAGTTCAGAGGGCCAGTTATCCCTTGCTGGGGACATACTCTGACCTTTTATAGTTTGACTACAATTGGGAGGAGGGATGGAACATGAAGGTATTTACTTCCTTTCTCAATTTCTGCCAAGCTGGAAGAACAGAGTCACCCAAAACATTTTTATTTCCTTCAAAGACAGGCCACCACTTTCCAAATGTTTTTAATTCCAAAAGTGTCCAGTTCATCAATAGCTAACCAAGCTTTAGGATTTTTTAGACGCTTTCAAACATGCTCTTCAATCCTCATTTCCCCCAAAAAGTAAATTTTCCCTGTGAGAGATAGTTTCAGATGAATGCCTCAAAACAGATCAAGTAACGTGAAATTAATAAGCCACATATATGTTAATACAAGGGAAAGAACTAAAATGAAGTCAAGATGCCAAAAAAAAATAATTTGATCAGCCAATTTTAAATTTGGGAAACTATGCAAAGAACTTAATTCCCATTAAAGTTGAAAGCTAAAAAGGAAGAAGACCCAGAAGAAAAATTAATGGCAAATTAGTCAATAAGAATTGTTAAAGATTCAATATAGCATAGATGAAATCTTTAAATTCTGATTTTTTGTTAATGGTTTCAGATTTAAAAGGAGTAATATGTGTGGGTTTGGCAGAGGCTACTTCCTTTCTAGCGGGGCTCCTACAGGTGCCAATTCATTCTTTTCCTGTTCCAGTTGTTTCTACATCCTTACCTGAAGGAAGGTCTTGCATCATGATACCCAATCACCGAACACTAGAATTTAGTTCTACACCACATCTCCTCCTTCCAGAGACACACAACTGAAGAGAGTAACACACTTACCTGTCTGTAATCCAACAGAAGGATCTATCCCATCTAATGTCACAGCACCCTGAACAGTGCCAAGATTATAAACGACTCCCAGAATATGTAGCTCCCCTGTTTGATGGGGAAAGAGCTTTAGTCTTGCCTGTGGAGATATGTTAAATTTTTGTTGTTGTTGCTACTTGAAAAAAGTATTATTGCATTTAAATGTCCAACTGCTAAAGACACTCGCAGCTATATTTACTTTATAGTTGTGTCAGATGTAACTGCACAGAATAACTACAGGTCATTTACCAGATTCAAAGTTTCACATACACAAAACTTACTAAACCAGTCCACATTGGTGCTCATTACATTAGGAAAGAATCCTAAATTTTAACAAAAGTGAACATCACCAGAGGCAGAATCACAGAATAGTTGAACTTGGAAAGAACCTCTGGAGGTCATCTTGTTTAACTCACCTGCTCAAGTAGGGCCACCTGGAGGCAGCTGCCCAGGACCATGTCCAAATGGCTTTTGCTACCTCCAAGGATGGAGACTCCACAATCTCTCTGGGCAGCCTGTGCCCAGTGCTCAGTCACCATCCCAGTAAAAAAACAAATAAGTGTTCCCTGATGCTCAGTTGGAGAGACGGAGCCTCCCATGTTTCAGTCTGTGCCCACTACCTGTTGTCCTGTCACATCCTCCCTTCAGATATTTATACATTTCAATGAGCTTCAGAATTTCCAGTACTTCGTATATCAGTAATGTCATCTGTGAGTTTAGCATTAGTTCAGATCATAACAAGCTTGAACTCCACCCTGAAGGTCAACAATGACAAGACTATTTTTAAAACAACATATAGTACTTACCACTTTTGTCTCCTCACTATTAATTAAAAATTCTGCTATTGCTTCGGTTCCTATCATATCATCATCACACGTTCCCTGAAAAGAACAAACAGCTTTTCAGATATTATTACTCCTAGGCAGAAAGAGTACCATAAATATTACTTCCCACAACTTTCCTGAAGTGCTTAAGGAAAAAAAAAAGCATACAGGTTTCAAACTGCAAGCAGTTCAGACCAGCAGGTGTTATATACCCAGCTTCTTAGGTTTTTGAATTAAAGAAGCAGCTAGAGCGCTCAGTAAACATTTACTTGAGAGAAGTTAAAGATTTACCACTATAAGTTGGAACTATTCCCAATCAATTTCACTAATACTCACAGAAGTATTTATTATATCATTAATGTAGCGGTTCAGAGCAGAACAGAAGGGAAACTGTACAGTAATCCTTGAGGCTTATTTATGTGAAACCATGTTCATAACTCTGGTAAACACTTACAGCACCTTTAGAGATCACTATGCTGCAAATGTTTTTGGCCAGGAAACCAAATTAAGGAATTTACTGTAATATTCAGTATTAGAACACATTAAAACCTTAAAAATATGAATGCAAGAACAGTCCTTCAGAGGGAAGTTTTGGCAATATTAGCTGAAGTGTTAAATTAAACAGTAGTCAGTAGTTCATCTAAAGTCTTCAAAACATTGATTTTTAATACAGTAAGTTTTCATTTTTCTTCTCATCGAGACAGCAAGATGTTCTTATGCCATACTAGCACAGTTTTTCAGAACACCCATTTCACTACGTACAGTAGCTCCAATAATAAAAAGGTACTTTATACTAAACCTATTGACCTTGTAAGTCATTTCTGGTTGTCAAGGCTACTGTGACTCAAAATAGATGTACTACACAGACAATGAAACACTGGAAGTATTTTGTTTCGCATTAAGCTTTACAATACTCATTACAGTATGTTTGTTAACTTGGCTGCTTTGTCCCTTATAGCTCTAGGAAATTCTAAACAATGCATAAAGAAACTCAGTAGCTGCTTTACTTTTTTGCCCTTTTTAAAATCTACACTTAAACCAGCTGTTTTCATACTACAGAATTTTGAAGACTTAAGTTTATATACACTCTACAATTGGAGCTGTTTGGTTTTGTTTGAAAAAGGATGAAACTTTCCTTACCAGCTCTTTTGTTTTTCCATCATGCTTTACATTGAAGTCTTTAGGTTGAAACTTCCACAGCAATGAGAGGTCAGTCAAAAGAAGTGGAACTTTCAGAGGGTTTCGGAAGGACACTTCTACTGTTATTGGCTCTATTGAAAAAATGCAAGAAAGTAATGACAACAGGCTACCTTCACCACAACATGAAGGTTCACCTAACTCAAACCGTTCCTGTACAAACAGCTTATACAAGAAGGTTGGTTTAAATCTACAATAACACGGGAAATACTGCACAAATGTATCTACCTCACTTTATTTCTGAAGCGTATAAATCTTAACTTTACCTTCTATCACAGCAAGTGGAAATCTGGAGTTATCCGAGTAGCGATTTAAACAGAACTGTGTTGGTTGAAAGCTTGAAGGTATTATTCCTTTATTTATCACAGAAACAACCTGCTCCTCAAGTTCCTTCCACTGTTGTGATGATTCCGAGTCATATTCCTGATCCAGACTTACGTGGGTAGCTGCCTGCTTTTCACCTAGTATGAGTAAGGCAATCTTAGAAGATGAAAACAGTGGTACACAACAGTTGCAAGGGGGCTGCACTGGCAATTTGGTAAGTATTGTTAAATATGTTACATTCTTAATCACTGATGTTTTTATGTTACAGTTGATTTAAGTCAGTGAATTACAAGACATTTTCAAATACACACATGGAAGACAATACTGAGGATAATTTGAGTATACTTCTATTTGCAGATTATGGAAGCCCAAGATTTTTAGCATGCTACGTGGTATACTCAGCTTCCACATTATTTTTACTTTATGACAGAATACAGCCCCACAGCATAACCTTAGTCTATACAAGAATTTCCCCTCATCTTACTTCACATTCAGGAATCAGTGTTTCAGACATTTCAGCCACAAGAAAGTGAACTGTAAAGCTAATTTCTAGCATTGGAACTAGCGTCTAGTATTTGCTAAAACATTAATGACCCCTTTCATGAAGTTCGTTACAGACTTGCATTGAAGCTTTCCAGCTGTGAAAAACAGTGGAAGCCAGCACACCTGCAAATGCAGATTTTGTATTTACACAGGAAGTCCGAAAACATCTAGTGAGTAGATACTAAGCTTTTCTTTCAAAATCTGATTTAAGAAGTTACCTTGTCACATTAGCTTTACATAATGATAGATCTATTTTTTTTAGATGACATCAACTCTCACATATATTTTGGTTCTATAAATAAGGGACTTCAATCTGTTTACATGAAATTTTCTAACCTTCTGCTGGTCTTCGATCATGCCCAAAGAAAACACGGGTTGCTGAGCTGTTAATATATGGTAAAGGAAGCTGTGGTAAGGGACCGTCAGGTGATAGCTGGGTTACGTTCTGGAGCAAAGGAAGAAAACAGTGTCATGCCATTACACAAATACATGATGTCCACGCTGTACATTACTAGAGACTGAATAATAAGGAAGCCAAGTTATAATGACTCAAAAGTTTGAACAGGTGGCATTTTTAAGATGGAATGAATCATTTTCTTTTGATAGTTTCTTTTGGTCAGAGTAGCATTTTTCCTTCAGTAAGCATTTAAAGTTCATTAAATCTTTAAGGAAAAAGAAGAATAATGATCTAATCACTATTGAGGCTGCATGGCTGTTACAAGATTTATTTGATGCAAAGCTTGAGTATCTAACTCAGAATTTGATAAACCAAGTTCAACTATGCTCACACCACCATTGCACAAGACTCTCACCACAGCTAAGCTGTGGATTCAAACGCCAGCCTTGAGTAAGGTCTACCATAATTTGCAAACACCACAGAAATTGTGATGCAATTAAAGCTGTTTACAAGCTTTGAAAGACAGTAACTAACTACATGGCTGCAAGTTGTGTGGTGATATCAGCACTAAACACTCCATAATGTACGTAATATACTACAATCCTGAATCACTCACAAACTTTAAGTAACTCATTGAGTTGGCTCTATGAAAACCCATTATTAAATAATAAAACCCACTACAACATGGATGGAGAATACTTTATGTTACCAGAAAAGGTGACAGAGTTAACTAGTCTTTATTAAACTTTTATTATCATGATTTTTGAGGCTTTTGATAAATTGATCAGAACATAACAGACCCAATTCCTCTAAAAGAAACAACCATCACAAACTGCCATCAGCCATGACCCTCAAAAGGAAGAGTTCACTTTACTAATACCCATCATTGGAAGTATACTTAATACAAACAAGATGTAGCATACTTGAAGCCTAAAGTAAAAAATGAAGATATCAACTAGATAAAAAAAATCCCTGGAACAAAGCAGGTATGACAGAAAAATCATTTAATGATTTAATAGAAAGTTACCAGTAATAAAATTACTGATTACTCAAGGAATAAAGACAATGAAGAGTCATTTACCTTATAAACATAAAGATATTCTCTTAAAAAAGCTCCTTGCTGAGCTGGAGGTTGCTTACTATCATTGATCAGAATATGCCTGAAGGCAGACACAGCATTGTCAAGCTGACGAAGCGTAAAAGACTGGCGACCAATAGTGAAGTTAATGTGGTCTTCTGCAAGGGACCAGCCTTTCCCTTTGTAAACCTGCATGGCTTGACAGTAGCAACGTAAGGCATGTTTTTTCTGCAAGAGAAAAAAAAAAAAAGGTTTTTCAAAGAATCCCAGTAGCCACTCATAACAATAGACAGGGAAACTACTGCATGAAGAAAACTAAGGGCAGGGGGAATTCTCCTACTATTCTTCACATCTGTGATTTTAAATACAGAAGCCAAGAGTATAACAATATTTTCTTTGGTCCTTATAAGGATAAAAAACAAGATTGCCTGGAGTGGAAAAACATCCCTCAAGACCACAGGGCTTTGTTTCAAATAGAACTCTGATGGCTGGATTCTCCTGTATTACCAACTTGCAATACAAATATTTCTATCAGCTATCTTATTTCTTGCAGCTTATCAGTAAACTGAAACTGACTGTATTCAGGTACAGCTCTATAATTGAACTCCAGTGACTAACCTCAGCAGGAATCAGGCACAAGCTATCCTTAAGAGAGGCTATCCCACAACTGAAGCAGAAATAAAGCACACAAATTATGTCCAAAAAACTTTGGGTTTATTTACTACAGTTACACCTGTCTGCACAGGAATGTGAATGGAAGTAAAACCAACCTGATTTGTATTGGTCTAACTGCTACTTAAGTCTAAGCAGCCATAAAGAGATGCTTTAGTTTGTCTTGTAGTAACTGTTCATACACCTGTGCCTCCAATAAAAACTATGTGGTTAAGGCCCAGGAAAAGCAGATATCTAAATTTTGCTATTATAATAAATTAAGAGTTTAACAAATCCCTAACTCCTGCAACTCACTCTTATCTCAAGAGTAAAAACACTCCTTCACCCAAATAAAAAGCCTTGTATTTCACTGTGTATAAGACTGAGACCAGAGACAAGAACATGCACCACTTCAGATTCAAGTCAGTGATCTTCAGCATTACTTCAAATACATAAGTAAAAGACTATGCTGACCAACGCAGAAGTCATTTTCAGAAGATCACACAGCTGAATACTTCTGACTAATATAGAAGTGTATTTGCAGAGTAAGTATCAAATTCTAGGCATATTTTCCATGTGGAAAGATAATACTTACCTGGCCTGCTTTGCTAAACCTATGGCCAGCCAGTATCATATGAAATGCAAACTTTCTAACCATGGGACTTCTCATGTTGATAAAGCAATGTGCTGCCTGCTCCAACAGAAGTGCACTGCGAAGATCTGAATCCTATTTAAAAGGAAGGAGAATTAGCCTTAAAGTTTAATACAAACACGATAACAGTGGGCTTGTTTTAATACTAACAAAGACAATAAGCTGTAACAGTGCTGTGAAGATGAAGATTCTTTATATACAAACAGTATATGTATATGCGTGCATAAAAAGGCTAAAAGTATTTTTCGCTGTTACATGTATAGTGTTCAATACCAAACATGCACTGGTAGGTTTTTTTCCAGTGAAGAGATTTATATATCAACCTGTTTCACTATGAGTGACAAAAGAAGTATTTTCTGCTTTTTCAGTTACTCAGGCTACTGTTGCTAACACTTGCCATTACCTCTGAAGCACTCTGCTACCTTTTCCCCTCCCTCCCCCTGCAGAAGTTAAGACTAGAAATAAAAAAATAAGAGCTTTACTAGAATGAGGGAAAATAGAGGGAGCAGTAGAACTTAGTGAATTTGTATCACAAGAAGCAGGATGATTTCTTAATAATGTACAATTTCCTATTGTTACCCCCTCCTCATGCCAAGGCACAACTGTATTACTGCAACCAAACAGAACAGAATCTACTTCATTTTACCACAACTGAACTCCACGCTATCAGTGATGTCCAAGTATGGGTCTGAACTGCAAATACACTCCAAGATACCTAAATAGTATCCTATGAAGACTTTCCTTGCAACTGCCAAAAGGCACCACAAGCATAATACATATGATTTGAAGTTGTAAAATGATTGTTCAGAGCCAATACTATTTAAATTCCTTGCTTAAATAACTCAACACCGTGCATGTAAGTTTTGAGAGGAAGCTTAAGTTTAAAGGGCGAGAATGAAGCTACAAAGACACTTTAGAAAGAAACTTACAGAACTAAACAAATTTATTCAATGCTTAATCTGTCCCAAGAAAAGTCTCAAAAGCATCACATTTGGTGAAGCTGACCACAAAGACAGAACTCACTGTCAGTTAGACTTCCCTCTCAAGCTACACAGAAGATGCTATACTTTTATTGGTGTTAGATTTGTTTCACTCCTTTCCAAGCAAGACCCCTTCTGGGCTGTTAGAAGCTAACTCTATCCTTAATTTTCATGAATTAATATTACAGAAGTGTTCAGACTAGTTTTCTCTTACACAGTAAGATTCCAATGAGATTCATAGCAGCTCAGCTACAATAACGCTGTAGTTACTTAAACTATACAGAACTTTTGATTATATGTGTGATAGTATCCATTATGGCTCTGGCAGGCCATGCTAATACTTTTAACCCATGAGTTCTTAAACTGAAAGAACATCATACAAGAGCTAAGCAGATGTCAAAGAAAATTAGTTATAAATTCAAAGATAACATAAACACATATTTAGATGTTTAAAGAAGTCAAGCAAGTCACCTGACTAGACAAAAAAAAAGAATAACAGTACTAGTTTCTTCACTGGAAGTGTAAACAGTTTTCTTCACTTCATGTGTTACTTCAGTTCATTTGCTACCTTTGGCTAGCAAATATCATAGGACAAGAATTAGAATGTAACCTAGAAGTGTTTGGGTAAGCAAACAAACGCAGAAGGGCAAGAGTGGAAAAAGCTACTAAGTGTTTTACCTCACTGGTCAAACGAATCAGAAGAGCAGCTGCCTCTGAATATTTGCTTTGACTTTTTAAGATTTCAGCACTAAGCAGCACACAGCGTTCAGCCAGAACCATGTTCCTAAAGCAAAAACATAAATATATTCATTAATATTTATCAAAATAAACCATGGAAAACTTTTCACCTCAAATCTGACAAATTTTCTCCACATCGCATTAGACTCATGTTCTGTTATTTATCTTTCTTAAAATAAAATATGAAAGTTCATCTCCTGCAAAATAACCACATACAGATTGACACATTGTCTTACCCTGCTATAACAGCAGCTTTTCAAAAGTCAAAGCTAAAGAGCATTTTTGAGGACAGTATTGTAGACGGTTGGACTCTATGATCCCAAGGATCTTTTCCAACCTGAATGATTTATGAGTCCTTTCCATGGGGTATACTCCTTCAGGAACAGATTGTTCCAGTGTGGGTTCCCCATGGGTCCCAGTTCCTGCCAGAACCTGCTCTGATGTAGGCTCTCCACAGGCTGCAGCTTCCTTCAGGGAACATCCACCTGCTCTGGCACTGGGTCTGCCACAAGCTGCAGTGTGGATCTCTGTTCTACTGTGGTCCTCCCATGGGCTGCACAGTGACAACCTGCTTCACCATTGTCTCGTCCACAGGCTGCGGGAAAGCATCTCCTTCCTCATTGACCTTCGTTTCTGCGGGGTTGTTTCTCTCATTTCTCACTCCTCTCACAGCTGCCACACAGCAATTTTTAGCCTTTAAGTATGTTATCACAGAGGCATCACCAGCACTGCTGACAGGCTCAGCTTTGGGCAGCAGCAAGTCCATTTTGAAACTGGGTGAAAACTGGGTCTGTCCAATATGGGGGCTGCTCCTGATGTCTTCTCACAGAAGCCATCCCCGCAACCACCCCATCACCAAAATCTTGCCACATAAATCCAATACACAGGTTTAATAAGCACCATTAAGAATGGCATAGATCCCCTTCCAGTGTTATCCTAGATAAACTAACACAACTTACTGTTTATAAAGTTATCATCATTCTGTGATCTTTCAGTCACCTGGCCCTATCACTGTGCAGGGGAAGAATGTTAAGTCATTGGGTCTTTCAACATTCATTGGATCAATATGAAAGCAAACAACATACTTGCAGATATCTCGGTAGGTTTGAATTGCTGTTTCCATATAGTGAGCAGGATACGGTCGAGGAGCTCCAGGCTGAAGAAAAGCTGATACTGCTGCCATTTCCTACAAGGGAAATTCAATATTGTCACTGCATTTTTTTCAACAAACTAAACCTCAAAATGCTGAGGAACATGTTTCAGCTACTCATTTGAGATCTTCATATAATCAGTTACTGGCACATAAAAGTGTATCCAACACAGTATAATTCATAAAAGGTTTATTAAAATAGCCTATTTATGGCTCTGCTTGTAATTAACCAGACAGCAGCAAGAGAGCTATATGCCCTCACAGAAGTGTTTTCAGTTGATGGCACCCCCAACACTATGCAGAAGCATTGATTCAGTACTGCCCTACAAGTCCAAGAGATAATCACCTATTGCAGGAACAATCTTTCTGATAAAGTAGTACTACCACCTATTTTAAGAGCAGGACCATTTTCTGAGTTTTGCTTAAATGAAGTTACATTCTCAGCTTCCAAGGAAGCACTAGTAAACACTCTGAAAATTTTACTTCTTTCCTTATGGGATGAAGATAAGATAGCAAGTTTTTCTGCACTAAGAAAAGACTAAAACTGGTAGGTTGCAAAAATTCATAATTAAGACCTCTACAAACCATTCATTAAGAAATTAAGATAACTTCTCAGATTATCCAAATGCAGAGCAACTCTCTGTATTGCAAAAATACACATTCACATACAGGTTTTACATCAAGATGGGACTGTGTCTACAAGAATGCTTCCATAGCTCTACAAAGTAAAGTTTCAAATTTAATCAAGTTAACCAGACTAAAACCTGCAAAACATCACTTCTAACAATTGTTGAAACAAGTCTTATTTTTCCCCAGTGCTCCCATTTATCTTATTGAAAATTATTTTAGTCACATACATCTTCACTCTCAAGAGTAATGAGGTGTTTACAGTGAAGTTCAATAGTGACATACTCGAACTGTACCACTCAAGAGACATTAGCCAAAAAGAAGGTACAATAACATATTTATAGTGACATGGTCTTGACTTCCTGGCAAATAAGTATTTTGCCGAAGTCTAAAAGAGATACTATAAAATTATTTCACACCTGTTTGAGTTATCAGGCTACAAGTTTAAACATCCATTTTGCTGGAGTTTGCATTCTAGGTATTCTCCTTTCCATATTTCACATTTTAAGAATTAAGTCCTTTTTTTTTTCCACACCTTTACTCCCTTTATAAAACAACAGCCAATGCATTTGAGAACACTTTAGGATTTCCTAAAGATATGCAGCAAATTTGGCAAGACCCTTACAAATTTGGAGGTGGAGGGAAGAGATTGCATTTTGTTACCTTCAGACAACTATTAGAGATTATTAGGAAAAGTTCACAGAATGTTTATGTTATGTGAAGTACCAACCAGTGCTCCAGCTGCATAAAGCATTGCCTGATCATTTAAGAAGTCTTTCTTTGCTGTATGGTAACAGCTATAGGCAAGTTCATAGTGTTGAACCAAAAAGCACAAGTCTGCCATTTTCCGGATTTGAAGCTCTGGTGCTTCTGGTGGATACCTATAAATACAAATATTTAAATTCAAAGTCATAATTTTAATAAATAGAGCAAGACATGCTCTATAAAGTCTTCCCCTCATCTTAATTTCTATTCAGAGTAGGAATAAAAATTGCATTGCTTCAGCCTTACCCAAAAAACAGCTAAGAAAAGCGAAGCTGAGTCCTTTTCATCACATGTAACTTAGTTTCACACCCTACTTTCATAGAATCATAGAATGGTCCAGGCCAGAAGGGACATCCAAAGGTCATCTAGTCCGACCTCCCCCCATTAATGAGATTCACTGTTCCACTAACATTCAAAGCAAGCATTCCTCTTAGCCAAGAAATACTGAAAAAAAGTATGCAGCTATCATTGAAACTGCTCAGTAAGATTGTTACAGCTAAACAGAGCTGTATGAGAAGGAAAAAAAACATAAGACTTTGACTGTTCATCTAGATGTAGTTATTTCTCCCCTATTTCTTTTGAAAGAAAGAAAATCCACTAAAAAACTATGCCTTATGCCAAGACACTGGGCAAGTTCCTGTCCTCTGCAAGCATCAATCTGTCTTTTGATTAGTCAAATACATATGAATTGCTTCAGTGAAGGTCAAATACATTTTCACAGAGTTGTTAGTCAAACTTTGTAGGATGCAAACCATGCTTACAAGTTCAATACAGAAAATTGAACTTAACATCTTGATTATGAACCCAAAGACACACAACAATCAAATTTAAAGTTGTAGGTAAGTGTCAGGGACGTTAACTTTGGCAAAGTAATACCCAAGAACTATTTAGACCTTTTCCATTACAATAAGACAGTTGAAGAGAATGCTTTTCACGATTATACGTCCTCATTCATAGAGGGAACTTACAAAGCATACAGAATAAGTATTCTGGTAAAATTTAAAACCTGTTTTTCTTGTAAAATACAGGTGCAGAAAGTATGAAATTCCCCTTAATTTAGCTCTCAAACACACTCGCAAAGACAATATGCTTAACAGTTAATCAACTGCAGTAAGTTACAGTAAATTACATAGTTACCTAAACAAAAATACCTATACATGGTGTTTGGCTTGAATAAGAAAAAGCTTGTACAAATCTTAAAAAGAAAAAAATTCCTTAGAGCAGACAATAGTTTCTTTTTATTACTATTATTCCTAAAACCGCATGTTATTTGTAACTTAGAAAGCTTTACTCTAAATATATCAGGAAGACAGCTCTAAACAATTTCTTTTATCCCCTTTCTCTTTAACTTCTGCTACCCCTTTATTGTACAGTTTTAGGCACAGTACTTTTGATGATTTCTCCAGTTAAAGATTGAAATACTGCTGATTTAGTTCACCTTGCAGAACACCATCAAATAAACACAGGCCTTCCCTCCCAAAAAAAAGAGAAGCTTATTTTCAGTTTATATCTAAAGATAAGGACTAAAATTACTTACAGCAAACCAGAAGTATTCTTCAGTTCATTTATACTTTTCTCTGGAACCTTGCTGCCACTAAACCATTTTTTAGTAGCAGAAAACAGTGATCGACTCAAGCCCTTCCTGGATATTAACTGCAAAAAGACACTAATTTAGAGTACTACATTACAAGTGATATACTAATATAAGTTAAACTAATATAAAAAAAAAAAATCAAGCTTCATTAAGGCTTTCCAAATTCTGGGTTTTTTCCATAAATCAGAAATAACCAAAACCAATGAAATAAGCAAGACCACACTCCTTCAGAATGAATCACTGACACAGAAGTTGCAACTCATATATTTATTTCATGTCTGGCAGCTGAGCTTCACTATTGTTTCCGTAAACTGCAGACATCTCAGTCCTAAAAACTGAAACATTGATGTATCTGTTTGAAATCTAACATAATATCTAATTTCTGGTATCACTCCAACCTAAAAATCTAGATTAAGTGCATACTTCAAGAGAGAACATTCTCCCCAACACCACCCACCTAAAGGACACTGCAAACACTGATTTCAAGTGTCAAGGGTACAGTGACACCTGCAAGTGAGGTTACACAACAGTATTCTTTTAGATAATTTCCATTAATGAGGAAACTTCCACATGGAATTACAGCTCCCGAGATCTAAGGCAAACTACATCTCTCTTGGAGGATAATTTTTGAAAACGTAGTATCACGCTGTTCTTACCATGACTAGGAATGTATTACTACATCCCTAATAGTAAGACTGTTTTCTACACTTTATGTATGCACCTTTTCTTTTTTTAATATTTCCTCATAAAATTTTTCAAGCGTAAACCCAGTCAGCATATACAAACTAATCCATGTCAATTTATCTCTCTGACTGTACAAGACAAGAGTGAAACACTAATAAAAGAAAGGACCTTACTGTGATAGAAATAACTTTAATGCATATCCTTGACTTAACATGAGCATGATATTAACTAACACTTCAAAAAAAAAAAATCCTAGCTTGAGAGAAGAATATTCAGTTGCAAAAACTGCTGAGATCAAAAGATAATTGCACAATTTAGGGTGTCCATGCATTTCTCCCACCCCCCCATCAAGAAGTAGCAGTGGAAGTATACAGCTTTTTTGCAGACAATAATTGATGAATACACACTTAACTTTTTTTGTGTGTTCTAATGTTGAAACACAAAAAGTACATTTTGTTCCTCATGCCAAAATCATTCCAGAAGCATAAAATATTAAGATTTTAGGAGTGAGGACTAATAACAGTTCAGTCAGCCTTTCACCAAGGAGCCACCTTGCACTGAAGCTCTGATGATACAAGCTGTTCTTTAGTTAGGTTTTTTTTTTTAAGACAAATTGAGTAAAAATTATGATTCTGGCTATTTCTCTGAAATATATTTACAGTTTTCAGTAACATCATTGAATGATTAGATGCAGAGGGAAGTAATAATTTCAAAACAGACTTTTGGATAACTGGATTTATACCCCAACTGTTTTTCCTTATTACACCACAAAGTATTTTTAAAAGTAAACTGACCTGATCATTAAGTTGCCGAATTGTCTTCTCTATATGTGGCAAAAGTCCCCTAAATGTGAATTCCTGTATGAACTGTCTAATTCGATCGTGATCTGTGAGTGTTAAACAAGCACCATGAGGTGTTCCAGAATTTGATTTCTTTGAGTCTTGCAATGATGCAGTAGCCTTCATGTAGTCCGTACTATCCAGGCTGCCGCTGGGATGATCCAGTTGAAGAGGGTGAGTCTTAAAGTTATTTGACAGGCCATCTATTGAAAGATTGAAACAAAAACCTCAGTAAGTATAAAGTTCCTTATACATTTTGGTTTTAAAATATCATTGTTATTAACCTACTTTAAAGCTTTCCTTACTCAGAACTCTGCTAAGCAAAGCTATTCGCCAATTATTCTGTGCTACAGATCAATGCTGAGCAGATAGCAGCAGACCACTACCTGAGTATTACATGAATCCTGAAATTCTTCAGAAAGCTCAGGGAATCTCAGGAATGGTAACATGGCTAAATAAGTACGTTTTTGGTTCTCAACTACAGTGCAAAGGATCCCCAAGTAAAACCAAAGTCAAACGTTCATGAAAAGTCGGAAATGCAGCAATTACTACAATGGCTCCATTGGCTCTTTTCTGCATCTGGTTAGAAACACCAAACTCATTTTCCATGCCCTTCCAAGCAGTCATGTTGTAAAATAACCTCCTCCAAAATTCTCTTATTTCAGTGAAAAGGGCTGCTGATGACTACTGCACCTATCTATCCAAACTAGACTGAGACGTTTCACTCTAAAACTTAAATAGCTCTCATTAATTCCTTTCTATAAGAGATCAATTCACTTTATCTAGCCCTAGCTAGCACTGAGCAAAGATGAGCTGTGAAAGCAAATCCTTAATGGATTTTACTCACGAAACGTAAAGCAGGGCATGTAAAATTCAAACAGTAGCTTGCAGACTACATCTGGGCTGTAAGGCCCTAGAAAGCCACTTTTTAGGCAACTGCAGACTCTCCTACACGTTAGGTCTCCCAAGTCATGTCTGAAGGATCTGGGATGAGTCAGGTCAGACAGCATAGGGTACCTCCACTTCTTCCCTACTTAATGATGCTTCTCATCTGAATCCTAGAGCTGCCTTAATTTTCAAAAAAGGCCAGGCGTTAATTTGCCATCTACCAATTACCACCAATCCAGTACATGAGCACCACAGTACTTTTCTTTGTGGACACCAGGTTACATTACTTTTGAGCATTCAGAAAATTCTCACTTTGAATTGCCTAACAAATCACTCAAGTGATTACTGTCCAAGACATGAGACAGCTGCATAAATGCTTTCACATCAATGTTTTGATAGAAGTTATAAAAATACCTTTCATTTCACTGTCTAGGCCATCTGATAGCAAGTGATCAGTATTCTTGTTTGAAACGACAGTATAAGGACAATCTTCATAGCAATCCTGTGAGAGAAAACAAAGTCAGAATTTTAAGAATACTAGAGCACACACACAAGACTCAGTCAACAGTACTTGATGAGTTTGATAACAGTTAACTGAATTATTAAGAGAGCACGTTTGTTTGTATGTATTTATTTCTTAAGTAGTTTGCAAGGCTTTAAGAACCTGTCCTATTGTGAAGATGAAAGTTATATTCACCAATAAAGGAAGCAAGTATCTTCTAGCTTGTTCAAATAGCTTCACTGTCAACTAAAGCAAGCCACTTCAACTCTTACACAGCAATGCCTACAAGCAGTGAAAATGTGCTCCCTAAAGCAATTCCTGAACAAGATTATACAAAAAAACCATCATCTATGTTGGACAGTTGACATGGGACAGAAGAAGGATCTAATTAGTTTATGGTGAAACATTACTGGTCCTCTTAGTTTACAGAATATGAGATGTTTTGACTTTCCAGTGACAGCTAGAATTGGTAAAGAACTGTAATTCCACAAACCAACCTTTTAATCAGATGTAGTTAAAACTGTAGATCAGTCTAAAAGCAAACTTAAGGAGGAATATTTTTAGTCCTGAAGCCAAAAATACAGACATTTATGGCAAATTGAACGCAGGACTCTGAGCTAACACACACTATCATTTGCCATCTTAGCAGATGACAAACCAGACTGGACTGTAAGAAGTTACAAGAAAAACACATCCCCCCACAAAACACACCCACGCTCTTTAGTGAAGTACGGAAGAGCTGGAAAAAAACCCAAATTTTAAGAGTGAGGAAAATTAATCAAAGCGAAGGTAAAAAGTTATTATGAATAGGACACTTCTGAGGTTACCTGCTCATCGGTGCATAAAGCACCAGTCTATTATTTCAGTGCTCCTGTCAGTCTATTTCTGACAGTCTAGAATTTCAGTGCTCCTTACTGTCGATTTAAGTAGCATAGAGGACAGTTCTTTGAGAGGGGACTCATCTTATGCTTTCACAAAAAGTCATAGCTGTCTTAGAAATATCTTGACTGCCTATTAGTCCATGTCATAGAAACACATACATAACATAAAGGAAAAGATTGACACAACTAAAAAGGGCTTTCATATCCATCTTAGAAATTGTTTTTAGAATACTACAATACCTGGTTCTGGATAGTGTTTTTCTGAAGATACTGACTCCAAGGATCAGGTATCTGTTCATCTGTTCCTCTATTAGACACCCGAGAATTTATTTTCAGCAAATAGCATCCCTGAGTTCCATACCTCTGCTTCATCTCTTCATAAATGGAGTCAGCTCTGAAAAAATACGACAACATTTATCCTGTCAAAGCAATTCTATTCTAGGTGTGTACTGCAACAAGCTATTTTAGACTATTATCCATAGGGATTAAAAGGAAAATTCTCCTATTTTTAAAGCAGTTCTTATGCAAGAGTGAAACTGAGAATCTTTCAGAATTAGTTTGGTGACCTAGCAGAGAAAGCATCTACTTCAAGAAGCTATGATTGATTCTTTCCTTTTCAAAGGAACATAAGAAACAGCTCTAAAAACAATGCTTAAGGAAATCTACCTTGATAATATTCAGCATACTAATTAACGGATCCTGTTATATGTCTAATCTCAACAGACTTTAAAAATGCAAACATTTCAGCCAAAGAGTTCATCTGTAAGTTCAGTGAAGGCAGAAGGCCCACCTTTGTTCCTCTCCTGCGCTTACATCATGGAGTAACACATAGTATTTGAGCGTGTTTGGTATAAACCACTTGGGATATAAGTATTCATTACTATGCTGAATTCGATGTTGTTCTTGAGACAGCTTCAGAAATTGCTCCACAGGCTCCGGTTCACTGGAAGAAACTACAAGCATACCTGAATTCAAGTTAAGGACATTTACCAAAAGAACCCAGGAACAACCACCGATCATATAATAAAATAGGAAGCGTATAAAACAAACATTGTACTAATCTATTCTAAGCCCATAAAACACCCTAGCACACAAGTATGTGCAATTTGAATTTGGCCTTAATCTCAATAAAAAACACCATTTAAATAGTCAGTTACCTAACCACTGTAACATGATATGAAACAGGATTTTGCTCCAATTCTGACATTTAATCCAATTTTAAGATGATACATATTAGCTAATAGTTTATTTAAGTTTTCACAAACCAACTGTTTACATATGAAACATACAACTGAAATTCACCCCCAGTGTACTTTAGTTTTCAACTTCTAAGGACAGTTGGGACTTCATGATATCACCCGAGCAACAGTAACGGCCAGTATTCGTAAACACAGCAACATCTTCTGATTAAAAAGCAGAAGTGCTCAGATTTTTACCTTAATGCAACTACAAAATTATTAATAAGGAACATCCTGCTGTGTTACTTCTATTCACCAAATCAAAGACATTAATTCAGAAGAGCAAGAAAGCAAGCTGCACTTTTAATGTTACTAAAGTTTAGAAGCCCAGAATCAACATTTTGGCAACTTAATTCTGCACAAACTTGGCTACTAACATACCTGTTCCACCATACTGAAATGATAAAATACAGTAAAAAGTTAGGAAGAGAGTAGGTGTTATGAAACCTGCAGCATTATAATTACTGTAAAGCTAAACACCAGCTACATCATGAAACAGTGCATATTTTTATTTTCCCTGTAGACAAGCAAATCAGACCTAAGATTTGGTTAAAAAACAAAACAAAAAAAAACCCACAGTGAAAGCATTCAGGCACCTTTCCAGACTTCTTTTTGTCCAAAATAGCTCTAAGTTCACCATTTTTCCAAAACACCCTCGCCCAACCTCCCCCCTCCATCTGCTAGAAAAAGCTATAAAAAGCAGCAGGTGCATCCCCAAACACACCAGCCTCTGTTGTACAGAAGGGACAGTCAACAGATACTTTAAGAGCTACAGCTGAAAGTGCTTTAGGATAAGGAATTTTAGTTTACAAGTAAAAAAGTTCAGTTTGACAAAAAAAAAAATAATGGTTTAAAAAAAATCACGAAGAAAGAAAACACCAACCCCCTTAGAAAATGAGTCTGTATAGTCACACATATTGAAAAAGCTTATGTCAAATCATAATGGCAAAAACAGTTATTGCAAAATTTCCAAGTTTGCTACATCACATTTCTGCAGCCAGTTTTAAGACTTTACAGAGATCTGTAACACTCAAAGGATACATGCAACATAGTGGTTTAAGAATTCATGATCTGATGCAGGCATGGACTGAAGAAAGCACTCTCTGTAAGACTCAAACCAAGGAGTAGTAGCTGGAACACACAATAAGATAGGAGCAATTAGAATATTCAGCAAAACTTCTATTTACTCATTTATGAAAAAAGAAATATGAAAGACTACACCTAAGAGCGAAGCTTGCAAACTATAACAAGGTTTGCACAGCAGGGGAAAGAAGGGGGAAACAGTCTAAGAAGAAAGCATCCAAAATACACACAAGCAGGAGAAACAGTAATATTTTGAATCAAATCCTGTGAAACTGAATAGCAGCTTAACCACCAGCTTCCTCAAGAATGTAGGTTCACATGTATTCAGTCCTTGCTAGAGTAATCACTCCTTACCAGACCTTTAAAACACAGGTAAGTACACACTTGGGAAAGAAAAAACAAACCAAAATTCTCCTAACAGTCATTGAATTTGCCTCAGCTAGTGATGTAAGAATTGACCAAGAAGCGAAACAATTTTTGAGTATGTAGAGGAACTGGATCACCAAAAGGATCACCAAAACCTTATCCTGTCAACTTGCCCAAAGTTTTATTGCCAATATCGTGATTTGGCGTGACAGTAATCCCCTTCCTCTGCTCTGCTAAAATAAACATCTGCCAGCTGGCAAAGCAGAGATCCAAAAAGCTAAAAGCTCAGATCCAAGTTGTGCCATTAGTACCTCCCATATTCAAATGCCCATTTATAATAGGGACTTCCTTTTTATAAGAGTAACAAACCAAGGGAAACCAAGTATGTCTGGGACATCTAAAGAGCATGTGAACTTAAAAAATCTTGTCTGTTTCTTTCCACTCCAACTATCAGTCTAGCAATGAAGTAATATTTCTTCTTTCAAGCCTGTTTTATACTATCTCAATTCTGCAACTCCTTCCCTTGAGTGCAAAAAAGACCCCAGAGCAAAATCAGTCCACTTCCAATAAACTGATTTCACATAGAAGTTAGCTGGAATCCATGTAAACTCACCTGCAAACTAGAAAGCAATAACTAGTACATAAAAAAATGCATTAATAAAATTCTGAAGGTATTTATTTTCTTTATATGGCCTTGAGAAAACACACTCTTTGATTTAACTCGCATAAGATTTTTCTAATGCTTTGTAAAACTCCCCTGCCCCCCCCCCCCCCCCAAAAAAAAAAAAAAACCACCTTGATTTCTTAGCTGACTTTAGGAAACTGAGTTTCATTTTTATGTTGGAATTATCTTCTAGTGCATTAAGTTAATGCATTTTGTTTAATCCTAGTTTGTCAGGCAATCTCACATCACCCTCATTCACACAGAAGTCAGATATAGTCATACCTCATAACTAAACTCAGTCTTAGCAGTCAGCACATTTCACATAAAAAGATATCAACAGGAGGCAAACTTCTAGCTTTTGATTATAGCCTTTCTACCAGCTGCTCTCTGAGCACTCATCCAGGGTATAAAAACCTTTTGGCTTTACTAAGTCCCATGTGTAAATGTGCCAACTATTTAAATCAAGGAAAACATAGCTTGTTGTTAAAAACAATATGCTTATTTATTTTACAAGTATACCAAAGCCTTGTGGTAACTCAGGTTCAAACCAAACAGCATTTGAAATGTGACAGAAATTTGAAACAGTGACGGAAATTTCAACTGCATTTCAGTTTCAAGCTCTGTTTTCAGTTTTCCATTTCTGTTTTACAGCTGAATCACAGCCAAAATAAGTTTGTTTGTTTGTTTTTAAATCTGACACAGCTACAAACAGGAAAGTACTACTTTGTTTTGTGGGATGGGTTTGAGGAGTTTCTCATTCAGTCTATTAAGAACCTTGAAGTATCTATAAAGGCAACTGGATTCCCTCTACACAACCACAACATAAGTTAACAGTATTCATTCAAGGGCACTTGCAAGACTAATCATTTATAGTAGATATTTAAAAATAATGAAAATGCACCATATTCAAAACAAAAACAGTATTTGAAGAAAATTCACAGATATAACAATTCATAACACATTATAGCAGTGCATAGCAACACTGTGTCATTTAAGTACACAGACCTGTATGGTTTCCATTTTTCCAGTATACTATACAAACCAAACTGAAGTTTAGGCAAACACGTTAATGTGTTCAGAAATTCTTAGAAAAAAGAACTGGTGAGTAATATTCATACATAACAGCCTAAGAATAAGAAGTCTACTTCATGAGGTTTTCTACTTTATAGCTACCTGACTTACCAAGATGAATTTCATGGATACCACTACTCTAGCACATTCAGAAAGGAAGGCATTTTGCAGCTTCTAAGCAGACACTATTGACAGGATAGCTATTACTAACCAAAGGCATAAACTTTGTTAGTATCTAAAACTGAAAAGCATCAAAATCTGGCTCTTATAGACCACAACACAGAGCTTCACTATAAATTGAGGTCAATAACCAATGCATTCTGGTAGTAAAAAGTCTTATAAGCTAGCTTGAAACGTATTACAAAGCTTTTTCTTTTCTTTTTTTGACAACAGTCATATTCCAGAAAGAATGTCAATATAGCAGAGGCACATGTGCTTTAAGTACAGTCGGCACTTTAGTTCCAATTTGAAGAGTATTACCACCCCCTAAGAAGCAAATCCTACAGAGAAGCAGAAAGTATTTAGATATGAAATGCAGAACATTGACAGCATACAGTCCCATAGGCCCAAAAAGGACAGTGCTTTTAAAGCATCAGGTCATTTCCCACCACCACTCTGCACTTATTGACTCTATGGAAAGACCAAATGATTTAGACTAACAGGAATAGAATTGTGACTAAAGGAAAAATTAAACAACCATCACCAATAATTTTTCATTTGGGGGGGAAAAAAATGAAGGAACACACATCTACGCCAAGAAAAGTCCTAAACAGTTGTAGCAGATGGTAAGGAAAGGTGGATGGGGCACATGGAAAAGGAATAAAGGGCAATTTGGTAAATTGGCACCAACCACAAAAAAAATACCTGAATAAAACGTGGATGTGTTCAGTTCCATCAGTGTCTCTTTCCAATTACTGTACCAAGGAACACTAGCTTTAACTGAGCGATCTGATAGAAAAAACATGGTATTATTATACTAAAAAGGGTCAGGTGCAAACACACTATTGGCTTTTATGCTCTGGTAGGACAAAGTAGAAAATCTATACCATGCAGGCCCATCAGGGACTGAAGACATTTGATTCCAGGTAACCTTAAACATGAACATTTCAGGCTCCTCAATATTTGACTGCACAGTTTAATAGAATTCAATATTAATTTCTGGTTCAGCCCAAGTTACAGGATTGAATGAAAATGGAAAGCTATAAAATAGTAAAGAACTAAGTTGTATTTAGCTATTATTTCCATTTTTCTAGTTGGAAGATACTCTAAATACAAGGCACTAATTTCTGAGATTTCTCAGCCTGTAGTACTACAGTTAAATTAAAGTTGTTAGCTGCTGGAAGTGGTTGCCCCAACATTCTCCCTTATCTCCATCATGTTCCTGCATGGCTGCATGCCAGCATCAGCATCACATAGCCTTGAGCAAATATAGCCAGGGAAGGAATCCAGCTGAAATCTTATACAAGAGAATAAAAAAAAAATAAAAATAAAGTAAGTCTTTAGTGGAATCGTTTTTCCTCACTTTCCACATGCACCAGCACATGGGAGAAGCAGGCAGGGCTGAATGTAACACACTTTCAGTAATCAACCAGGTCTCTAGGTCTATTAAACAACAAGTGCAACAAAGTATAAAAAACAATTAAACCAATTCACCACAGCACTTCCGAAATTTTTCTGAAGAGAGCAGGATCATCAGTCCAATACTAGAAACATTCATACATGAACTTCCCAATGTTTGCGTCTAAAATATGTTTTAATATTGCCATCCTAGAAAACAAATTCACCAGAAGTAAAAAAGTAAATTAAAAAACAGATTTGAGTATTTCACATTTCCATGCCAAAAGATTGTTTTATTGCCAGGAATGACTGTTTCCATGGGTTTTCAATAAAATGCTCTAACAAAGTTGAAAAAAAAAGTGTAAAAAAGTTTCTTTGTAAATATTCATAGTTTTCCAAGCAGAAAAGGAACTCTACCTGACAAGGTAGGGACCTCCTCATGTCTTCCTACAGTGTAATGGGACCCAAGTTTCATCATCAAGAACACCGTGCCAGTGTTTTGTGTTAAAGCCCTAAAAAGGGGCACCACAAAACTACAACGTTGTTACATGATTTTGTCCTTCTGTATGATCTTATACATCTTTCCTTCTCTCAAATAAGCATATAGCCAATCTGAATGGCAATAAGAACCTAGTCACTAAGAGACAGAGGATAGTCAAGTATGGTAACTTGTACATCTAAGGCTCTAACAGCAAATAAGGAAAATAAAGGAGAATTATTTGTTTCCACACCTACAAAGAAAGCATGACTTGATGTAGTCATGATCTTTTTTCCCTTCTTCCAATACCTGAATTCTAAATTAATTGTTATCAAAATATCATGGAAAGGTCTCTTCGCTGCAACCATTCTGCTTTCTTAGGGTCTTCCAATCTCTAGAATCAAAGCACTTTCCCTCCAAAAAGATTTCACAAAAAAATGGCAGTTCACCAATTTCACAGACAAACAGGGGCACAGAAACTAAAAAAAGGTGCAATTTCTCAGTAGTTCTCAAAAGTTAGAGTTTCCAGGCTCAAGTCTTTTCCTTTACTATCAATATTTCACACCAAGTTGAAGATGTGGCTTGTAAATTAGGTATCAAAGATGTAGAATTATGCAATTTTTCATTGCCAACATAAAAAAAGTCAACGCACTATGAAAACATCAGATACTAATCCTCATGAGTGTTTGTCAGTATTTTGCTACAGCAGAGCCAAATGGCTCACTGCATGTTGAATTTTACGTACAATAAATTACTTATGTTTAAATAGGGCAATGCATACATGCTTTGAATTAAGTATGTACTCAAAGGCTTTAATGGATTAGGGTCTTAATTGGGAAGAGTTTAATCTTCTCAGCTCTCAAGATCAGGTCTCATTTAGTATTATTCAGAATGCCTTATCCCTTGGAGATCTGAAAAAGAACGTTTTTAGAATATTCTAGCCATTTTGACAGTGAAATATGAAGCACTGAGTTTCACGTCAAAAAAAAACCCAACAAGACAAGGAATTACACAACTTTCCTCAAAACTCTTTATCCTTAAACTTTTTGTGACAACTTTATGAACTCTATGCATTAAGCAATAAGTAAAGAGACAAACAAAAGAAGCCAGGAGTACTAACTTCAATGTAAATCTGTACGTTAGTACCAATATTGTAAATAAGTTCTGATATTTATTCAGCAAAGCTTAACAAGTTAGTACGTCAGTTTTGTAACAAGAAAACCTCTCTAATTTGATGAGCTATTAACACACCCAAATCACAAGTATTTGCTATGTTAAAATAATACGATGATTTATCACAAGTACAGAAGAATTACAGCATTAGGAAACATGAACTTAAGAATTAAGTTAAGCCATTCTTTCATATAAATCATATGAAACCAAAATAATTTGATAAATCTGAATCCATAAAAACAATGACTCAAAACTGATCAACTCTGAGTAACTTTAATATATGCCACAATATTGAAATTAAGGTTAGAAATTTTGCAGTAAATTCCAGTTTGACTACAGAAAAATGCAATATCATTACATACCACTAATGTTGAGATCATAGTCTCCAGCTGTGATCACATTAGCTACTAGTCCTTCAGCAGGCTGACTGACAGACACAACATCATTCAACAGTTTTCGAATGGCACCGGGCTGAGGTGGGTGAGTAATAATGTTGTTGACAGCAATCTTCAAATTTTTAATTATGTGAAGCTGATTATTAGGATCTCTCATGTGAACTAAAAAAGAAAAAAAAAAAAAGGCTTTATCAAGGACTAAAACAGAGTTAAAATAGCTACATAAATCAGTATTTCTCCAAACGATTATTTTTTTCCTTTAAAGATTACTTTACCAAACCTCTCCATGATCACTTTTAGATTACAGACCATAATACTCGAGTATGAAAAATGGAGTAGGGGAAAGGGAAGAACAAGCAATTACTTCATGCTCAACACTAGTCTCATCTAGACAGGCTGATGAAACCTAGCATAGGATCTTAGCTTATAAGAATATCCACTCAGAGTAAAAAAGTACCCAAAATGCATTCCCAAAACCATTGCACCCCTTTCCTTGAGAACGAACTCAACTTGCACAGAAATCCTATAGTAACCATGTATGGATGTCATGTAACATCTTATATTCCGAGGGGTCCCCAGTTTCCAAGAAAACCCCAGCACAAAATAACAGCATTCAAAAAACTTGACAGGGACAGCAGAGTATTAGCTCATCAAAAACAAACATCCTCTCATTTTTAATATTACAGTGCTATTATCTTAGTTTGTTTTGTTGGTAGTTGGTTTTTGGTTTTTTGAAAGAAATGGTTTTAGAATTCTCCTGTTCTACAGAAGGCATCACGTTATTTATGTTACTGAAATTACATTTCTTGAGTGACGAACTTTTGGTAAAACTTAATCCATTAAAAATAAAGTCCATGTTAGTAATACCAGCATTTCTGATTCACTTCTAACTGCTTATTAAAAAAAAAAAAACCACAAGCAGAAAGAGTCTTACAAGTATTAAATTTGATTTCAGAATTACGCACGAGAGTTTTAGCTGAGAAGTAGTGCATTACTGCATGTAGCCTCAAAGAAAAAAATATCCCAATGGTACAGCTAAAGTGTCCACGGACCTAGTGCTTGTGACAGAACTACGAACAGCTGGCAAGCATGTAAGTTGTTGGCACAGAGAGGTTGCTTATTTAGAAAAAGTGAAGTAGGCCATTAATACTTTAACAATAATTTCAAACAAAGAATTTTTTTTATTAAAATGAGCCTTTAAAGTGTGATACCAGCCTTATGTTACTAGCACACAGTAACTTATGCTGGTTTGGCTTTGTGTTACTTATCCAAAAAAATATTTTCCTCCCTAAATCCCTGCTTTTGTTTTGGTGGGGTTTTTGTTTTTCAAAAAAGCCTGTCTCCTGAAAAGCAAAAAATGATTAATCACAAGAACATTAAGTGGGGGTTTTGATTGGGGCTTTTTGCCTTCCCCCCCCCCTCCACTTATATGCACTGGCTCACCTTTCTACTTATGGTCTAGCTCTGTGATCTTCTCACTAAAATATGATTGGGCTGCAATCACTTCTGTGTCTTACAGACAAAGCTGCATTTTACCATAAGCAATAATTTGAGCTTCACATGACTTGGAAATGCAGAACTGCCTTTGTAGAATCTTTGTGAAACTTGCTGCCTCAAGCCATCTGTATGTAAAAAAAAAACCTACTCGTGACCTTTTAAGTACACACTACAATTCCGTATCTGCCCTGATTTTTAATGTCATTTTCCCTATTTCAAACCACAAGCCAGACTACAAATGCAGGCAGGACCCACTGAATACGCCTCCCTAAGACTCCTGGTGCTACCGTGTGCCCCACAGTACAGCCCTCGACTCCTTTGCATTTTATTTTCACAAGGCACTGTATAGCATATAAAAGGCAGCACAACAGAAGATTCTTCTTCTTGTTTTCAATGTTGCAACTAACCACAAAACTCGCATGGTGAAGGTCCGAAACCGAGTCTTCAGGCCCCTCCAATCTGGAGAGTGCTCCACACTGTTTCAGAAGTAACTACACAGTCCAAGCCAGACCACACACTAGATGTGTTCACAGGCTTAGCTGTTAAAGCAGATTTCCATTGCAGTTCTGAGTCTGGACTAGCACAGTTCTACCCTTCTCATTCACACATTCACTCCCAACCTTTAGCCAGCACTGAAACTCATGAGAAAAGCATGAAGCAGTTTAGAGAACTGATCCTACCCCAAACGACCTATAAAACACAGGGTTTTTTTTCAGCTCTAAGTTTCAGATTAAACTGGTTCATTATAAGGCTATTACCAACACAGAGAAGTGCAAATGTGCTGGCTAAACTTAATTGATGCAATTTTGTATTTCTATTAGAAAGCCAAAGAAGGGAATTCACTCTTCCCCCATCTTATCATATAGGTAAATAATCAACCCTACTGCCACATGACTACTGAAAAGATCAAATGTAAAGGAAGCAGGAGAAACAAGCAAGTAAGTTTTATCAGTTTGCCTTTACCAATACAGCTGTAACACTAAAACATTTCATTTCAGAAAGCATTTTGCCAAAAGTGAGAATAGTAACACATACTAGAACGAGATCTTTCTCATCAGAAGTTGAGAAACTTCAGATGTTGACTAAAATACTCACAAACAAGAAATTCCTAACATCCAACTAAGCTCAAATAAATGCAGCGTTCCCATTATACCTCCTTACTTCCAGCACATATTCATCAGGAGCTCCCCCTTAAGTCATAAAGCACTTTGGTTTCTGAGTAATCAAGGCCAAAGTGACACTTCCTAGTTGAAGGGTACACCGTAATTCTCCCTCCCACCAAAACAGTCTTAGTTCAGATAGTATTTTTAAAGATTCTTAAGAACAGGATGCTTTTTTTAAAGAAAAGCTACCTATACGATTTGTACATTTGTTAAATTAGGCATCAGACATTATTAAAGACTGCCACTCTGAAAATAAATAGAGGTATAAAATCCACAATATACTCAATAGACTTTTTGTTTCCTTTTTCAAAGAAAAAGTTTCCTTTATCAAAGACAGAAGTTTGGGACGGGTTTGGGGCTTGCTTTCCTCTAAAGCAAAGACTTTTTTAACCACTCCTCTTCAGTAACAAACAGTGACTTACTTATGGAAGCCAAGAACCTAAAGATTACAGCAAAGAGCACTTTGAAACTGTGCTCAGGATTTCCTACCATCAGAATTTGCTATATTACAAGGATATTTTTTGGCTACACCAACATTATCAAGTCACTGATAGGCAAAATTTATTGAGTAGATTAATACTGATTAGTGCAGAGGCACTACATCCACAGTATGTATGTTTGCACATTTCTACCTGAAATCAGATATAATCTGGCCTCCTTTGAGCCACAAGAAGCACATGGTTTAACACTACTTGAAGAATCAAGGAGACGCCTGTGTCTCCACACCTCTGTTAACATGTGAAGGATGACTGATACATGCACAGTAGAAAGCTCAGCTTAGTTTCTGTGTATCAAAACCATTTTGCACATAAATCAGGAGATTCCCTTCACAACGACACCACTTCTCTAAGTGAGATTGTTGATGAACGTGCAGCCTTCAGCAGAATCATAAACTATGTAAATCCAAAACTTCAGAGAAAAATCTGTATTGTAATGGGATTCTAAAGTCACAAGTAAAAGGAACAGTTTATTTCTAAAGAGATGAAATACTGATCAACCCAATTTTACATGAAAAATTTAGTGAAATAGCCACTAAGTAAAGATAGGAGTATTAATTTAAAAAAAAAGAAAACAAATAACAGCATTTCATGCTACCTTAAGAAAAACTGTCCTTAAAAGTAAAGAGATCAAAACCATCATAAGCAGTGAAACATGCAGTTGTGGAGGCATATGCATGTACACACATTCTGCTGTACCATGATCAGACCATTAATCAGGCCTCTCTTCTCTTACTATCATGAAAAGCACCACGGAAAGGTTTTACTGCTATGTCTGGTCAAACCTATTAAGGTAGAGCAATTTCAGATTTATCCTACGTTTTCAGGTCTTGTGCACAGGATACAATTAACAGTGTCACCACGCAACAGTGTTTGTGCAAACTGCAACAACCACGTTTCCCTTTCATAGAGCTCCACAAATTCTGGAGCCAGAGAAATAGCTCACCATTACACAGACTCCTGAGAAATTTTATTGTACTGAACTACTCTACTGCCTGAAGAAAATGCCTAGTACTGCTTTCCCTACCCTCACACATGCTGGCTTTCATCGCAAGAAGTTACATACAGCACGCAGTAACATTCTTTCCATGAAGCTAGAGAAGGAAGTCACAGTTGAAGAACTGCAGTCAGGCTTGTGGCTTGTTGAATCAGAATATACAGAGAGCAGTGCAAAACCAAAACCCACTGTACCAAGCTTCAACTTCTCGGCTCTCTGGCCCTCGGGTAAGTTTTTGAACAGGATTGTTTAGACTGCTGAAGTCAGGCTGCCTACACAGAACAAGGATGCCCCTTCTCAAAGATTCATCACAATGGCCACAGCTGTAGAATTAGGAAATTAAAACTGTATCATGGGGATTTAGATGCGGTTCACGAAGGTGCCCATTATTACATGACAGAGCTTGCAGAAGATTGATTACAGGAACATCAAAAATTACTATGAAATTATGAAAATCAGACAACGGAGCTCTCCTTCACAGGTTTTTAGAAGAATACAGAAATCGAGTCAACATATCAGTCTCTCAAAAAATACGCTCAAAGTCTTACATTGTATCACAGGAGGGAGTCTAATCTTTAGACACAACTAACTCCTTTATTAAAAGAGGGTTTGGTTTATATGCCTCACCATACCATCAAGGTCTGCATTTACACGGAGAACACTGAGGATGATTCAAGTTTGCAAGTTCCTTAACTGTTACAATAGCTGGAACAAAAAGAGTTACAACTAAGTGACAACAGAAGCAAGTATTCTTCAGAGTGAATGCTTCATTTTGAATAGTCTGCCTGGTTTTGTTTGCTAGATGTGTTTTGAAAGCCTTCCTCCAAAGAAACTAAAGAGATATTTAAGTAACTTCAGAATTCCAAGGATATGAGCTCCTGCA
>JAHREE010000073.1:6856317-7024736 GCA_033628505.1 Tringa tobata | reverse complement strand
GGGCCTTCACCCTCGCCCAGCCCCAGGGCGCAGAACCCTCGGCCCGGAGCCGGCCGCGGCGGGGGGGACCGCGGAGCTCGTTGTCACCCCGGGAACGACCCGCCACCGCCCAGGAGAGCTGGCTTCAAGGCCGGCGTGCGAAGCGGTGCCCCCAGCCTGCCCTCCCTCCTCCCCTCCTTCTTTTGTAGCCGGCGCTGAGGAGGGGTCAGGCAGGAAAGGCGGCCCCTTGGAGCGGCCCGGGTTTCACACCTAACCTAACTCGCCTTTTTGACTTTATAGTTCCCTGTTCGTTCTCGGACAAGGACCGTAGCGTAGTTTCTTTCTCTTCTTCACTTCGTCTGCGCCGCGTTTTTTCAGAGGAACGTTCGATTACAAAGCAGCGCTTTGTAGAAAAGGGAAAACAAAATAGGCTTTGGCGGCTGGTACGACGGGAAAGAAAGTGAGAGAACTGCAAAAGCTGTTGAACTAAGAAGGTCTTTGGAGATGCACGCTAATTGAAGCTTTGCAGTATTTTTGGCGCTGCTTAAGGACAATAAACAGGAGTTACTCTGATAAGATTTTCCAGTATCACGTGCCTGCTGCACCATTTAATACCTCATTAATGATCAATCTGGTGTACGATTTAGGAATACTAGTCAGTAAATAGTAACATCTTTACCTACAGTGCATTGCCAAGTTTCCCTAATTTCCGTATACTTGTTTGTAAGCACCACTATTTCATTTTCCTTACATTTATAAAAATTTCTATTCAGTATACTCTGTTATATATCTTTTTTTCCTCTCATAATCACACAGCTCTCTTCAAGGACAAAGTATCTAACTCTTTTCTCTTTGCTAACCTATGTTTGTGGTAACTTTTCAATTTAGGTTTTGCAGGAAGTGCTTCTTGACAGCTATCAGAGAAAGCGGAACACATTGTCCTCTCTGCCGGGGGAGCGTGACTAAAAAAGAAAGAACATATCCCAAAAGGGCTCTAGATGTTGAAAACAGTATGAAGAAAGCTTCTGGGGGCTGTAGATGCTGTGAAAAGCAGGTAGAGTAAAACTTTACAAAAAGTTGGATAAACTGTTCTTATTTTTGACCACACACACTTTTACTGTGTGTCATTCTTGTCTTGGACCGAAAGAGCCTGTAGCAGTTTGAACTTAGCTTTGTATGGCTTCTGCGTGTACTAGGCATGGAGCGTCTGCTAGGTATGTCTAACAGATGTAAGCTGAGAGAGGATCTTGTATTGTCTATAAGGACTTTTTAAGTGGAGTGCCAGTTTTTCCCCAAAACAATGTGAAAACTGAATATAGCTATAAAGCTGGCAAAGGAAAAGTTAGACAACTGAAAGTTGCAGGTATATGAAAAACCTCAGAAACTTTCACTATGGAAATGAAAGTGCTTAGAGGAGCTACTGAAAACTTAATTTAAAACCAAAAAAATACGGGTTGATTACTCTTGGTGTAAGTACAATCATATGTAATTTCCCCCTGTCCCAGCAGTCTATTTACATTCCCTTCATTCCCTTTGTAAAGGGGTCATTATTTCCAGAACATTGGGTGAAGTCTTGATCCCCACTGAAATCAAGAGTAATCTCTGTTCTGATATAAATGGATGCAGGATTTCAGCCACACATTTTGTTTACATCAAATTGCATCAACCCCAGGTAGTTGTCTTCATGTTTGTTTCGTTTCACTCGGGACTTAGTTCTGCCAATGTGAAGATTAGCACTAGTGGAAAGCTGAGCTGCTTGCTTTGTTCCACATGATTCATTTAGAGTGGAAAGCTGTGAGAGAGAAACAATAGCAAGTTGGTAAACTGGAAGGAAGAACAAAAGGGATCCCCAGAAGAACTCTAATGGAATTTAGGCAATGCACATGAGATGTGATCTTGTTCAGCCCCTAAACCTGTAAGCACTTTCTGACAGTGCTGTTGGATCTGAAATTCTGATTTAAGGCACGTCCAGCACAGCTATCTTCTGACAAATCTAAGCAACTCTGTCTTCCCTTGCACTTAAGCTGGATAGGCAGCCTTAGTGTTGGTGTTCATTCACCTTTCTCCCTCCCCCCTCCTTTCTTTTTCTTTTTCTCCTCTCAGAAAAGTTCTGTATTTTCAGAACACATGTAATGCAAAAACACTTTGCTCTGCACAAGGTAACAGCAGGCCAGAGAAGACTGAAGGAGTGGTGTGGCTTATCCCATCCTCATGGGCCCTCTCTGTCGTAGCTCATCAGTCATTGATCCTGGATCTGGGAGGTGTAGTTCCTGTGACTTTGTTTCAGTTAAATGGAGTTTACTCGCATCTTTTACCCACTAGAGAATTCTCTGAGTTGCTTGGCTGTTGGGGGCTTGGGGCGTAGGAATATTCTCCAGTCTCACAGGGTGACAGAGGCTCTGGAAAAAAGAAACGAAGATCTCCCGATGGGGAAGAAAGTGTTCATGCTGGGAGGGGAGACACAAGTTGTGGTTTCTTCTGCATATGATGTCAAAATAATTCCTGCATGCATTGCTTTCTATTGACAGAATTGTCTCTTCCTTCTATTCCTGGATTGGTTTGTATAATTTCAATAATTTGGCATTTCATTTACAGGTTAGATTTTCATGGATGAGACAGCATTATAAAACGTGTAAGAAGTATCAGGATGAATATGGTGTTTCTTCTATTATTCCAAACTTACAGATTTCCCAAGATTCAACAGGGAACAGGTAATCAGGGTGTTTTATGTATAACAATGCATCTTCTTCTCCCCCCACCCCCAAAGGAAAGTGTTTTTTTTTCCAGGGCATGCTGCCTTTTTGCAATAATTATTGTCCATATTTTAGTGCTTCAGAAAATGACAGTTTTTCCAGATCTTTTTCTTAGCAAACAGAAGAAAACCTTTCTGCCTGATGGTTTGGAATGTCTTCTAGGGACTCTCGTAAAGAGTGTATAGTATTTGGACCTTACTTTCACTGCCTTGACAACATTTGAGCAGTTTACTTTGTAACAAATTTCATAATACTTAGCCCCAGGGAAGTTTCCTTCTCTTTTTATTTCCCACTCCCTCTTCCCTAAGTCTGTTTCAGTGGGTATCCTGTTAACATTACTGTGCAAGCTTTTGCTTTCTGATTGAATTTATTTTGAACTGATCCCTTATGAAACGTATCAGGATCTCCAGTATGTTACACACCATAAAATACGAATGACACTTACCATTTGTTTTTCAGGCAGTAAAGCTAAAGAACTTTTTTTCATCCCTTCTCACTGATGTATTTGGTTTGGCTGAGGATTTTTGCTTATTTTTGAAGACCTTTTTTATATAATAGTTTCACAGAACTTTATTATATGTAGCTGGTCCTTTATTTACTTTCTTTTGACATCTATTTTCTATTTCTAGCAGTCTAAACTTCTCTGTGTTTAGTTTTCAACCCATCAATGCCTTGAAAGCAGAACTTTAAACTGTTAGCAGAACCAGTTGCAGCAGTGTTCCTGGGAATATTGCGGAGGAGATTATACTGAGTGCTATTGAAAGGCATTTAAAGAATAATGCAGTCACCAGGCACAGTCAACATGGGTTCACAAAGGGGTTTAACTAATTTGATACCCTTCTATGACAAGGTCACCTGCCTAGTAGAGGAAGGGAAAGGAGCGGATGGAGTGTTTCTGGATTTTAGTAAGGCTTTTAATAGTGTCCCTCACAGCATCCTTCCGGACATGTTATCCAGCTGTGGGATGAGCGGGTTCATGGTCCGCTTGCTGGGTGAAGAACTGGCTGAAGGACAGACCTCAAAGGGTTGTAGTGAATGGGGCTACATCTGGGTGGTGACCCATTACCAGCGGTCACCACCACCTTAGGGTTCGGTTCTAGTTAAATACATTTATCCTGTTAAATGTATTTATCAATGACCTGGATGCAGGAGTTGAATACACCGTTAGCAAGTTTGCCAATTATGCCAAAGTGGGAGGTGCTGTTGATTCTCTGGAGGGATGGGATGCCTTGCAGAGGGATCTAGATAGATTGGACCATTAAGCTATGATTAATGGGATGGAGTTTAACAAGTTGAAATGCTGGTTTCTGCACCTAGGATGCAGTAATGCTGAACACCAGTATAAACTGGGAGAGGAGTGGCTGTAGAGCAGCCTTGCAGAAAGGGATCTGGGGCTGCTGGTCGACAGCAGGCTCAATAGGAGTCAGCAGTGTGCCCTGGCAGCCACAAGGGCAAACCGCATCCTGGGGTGCATCAAACACAGCGTGACCAGCCGGTCAGAAGAGGTGATTATCCCGCTGTATTCAGCGTTGGTGTGGCCTCACCTTGAGTATTGTGTGCAGTTGTGGGCCCCACAATTTAAGAAGGGCATGAAGGTCCTTAAATGTATCCACAGGAGGTCAACAAAGCTGGTGAAAGGGCTGAAAGGAACGTCCTGCGAGGTGCAGCTAAAGACTTTGGGCTTGTCTAGTTTGGAGAAAAGGAGGTTGAGGGGTGACCTCATTGATCTTTACAGCTTTCTGAGGCTGGGAAGTGGAGAGGGAGGTACTGATCTCTTCTCCCTGGTATCCAGCGATAGGACATGAGAATTTCTCAAAGCTGCATTGGAGAGGTTTAGACTGGACATTAGGAAGCATTTCTTTACACAGAGTGTGGTCAAACACCGGAACAGGCTTCCTGGAGAGGTGGTCAATGCCTCAGGCATGTCAGTGTTTAAGAGGCGTTTGGACAATGCCCTTAGTAACATGCCTTAACTTTGTCAGCCCTGAATTGTTCAGAGAGTTGGACTAGATGATTGTTGTAGGTCCCTTCCAATGGAAATATTCCATTCCTATTCTATTCTAGTTTCACCAAAGTGTCTGGATATTGTTATATCACTAGTTATTGACTATGTCACAGTAGAATACCTGTACTTACAATATTACAGAAGTATAAAAAATGTACCACGGCCAGATTTGTGACTGTAAATATTCATATTAGGATGATCGCTGTGTCTGAGCAGTTTCTTCTGGCTTAGCTAGAGGTGCATTTATGGTCAGATTTACTTTCTAAAATGTTTCTATCAGTCCCTCTTACTTTAGGAAAGAGTTTATTTTGTGCATAGTGTAAGAAAGTTTATCTTGCACAAATAATTTCAACAGATGGCAGTTAAATGTCTATTTACATAGTCCTAAGTCAAAAAACTTAAAAAGTGCTACCTGTCTTACATTCATGTAGTTCATAGTGCCTGTTGAGCTACTTGGCTGTAATCTCCATTACCATTCTTGTTGACTAAATGACTGTTGTCTTATATACCGCTTTCCTGTAAAGTTGTGTAGTATTGCACCAAAGGTCAGCATGGTAACTAAATACTGAGACATACCTTGATCCAAAGGAAAAGTTGTGACAGTTAAGATATGTATCATTACATGTTTAGCCTTGAAATTCGTGGGCCTTAATGGAGAGAGAGATATATATTTTTCCCCCCCATTACTGTTAAAATTCTAAAAAAATTAATAGTGGAGTAAAAAAATCTCTGTTTTCATTGGACTTTTTTTTTTTTCTTCATTTAAAGTAGCAGGAGTGATGCAATATCTGATAATGGCGAGATGGCTAATAATCAAATACTTCAAGGAGAAACAAGGTAGGCTGCTTATTTTTCTATAGTTACTATTAAGATAGATCCAGACAATCATAGTGCAAGCTTCTACTAACTTGAAAAAAACCCACATCCACCTTCAACAAGTGGTATAAAAAACCTCCCTGTAATTTCTTGTACATTTGCATCTATATGTTAGAATTTGAAGGATTTGATCTGAAAGATGTTACAAGTAAGAACAGGGTGCACTTGCAATTGGAACAAAAAGAATTTTCTGAAGTCTAGGTCTCAGAATGCATTTAGGCGCACAAATAATAAAAGATGCTTTAAAATTGCAATTTGGAAGTAGCAGTGGAACTCCCATTAGATTTGCTGTTATGTTGGTGGGGATGGGGTGAGGGGGATGTGTGTTATCAAAATAAGGGAAAATAACAACAAGATGACAGATGAATTAAGCTTTTTGTAATATTACTTCTAAAATTCTCTTTTCTGTTTAATACTGTGTATTTCTGTTCACAGTGGACATCCAACCTTCAAATGCCCCCTGTGTCAGGAGTCCAATTTTACCAGACAACGTTTGCTGGATCACTGTAATAATAGACATCTTTATCAGATAGTTCCTGTAGTAAGTAGAATTGCTTATGTATGCTTCTCAAACTACTTCTGTTATAATTATGTGAACAATTTTAAATGTGCAGTAGCTAGTCTATATCTGTGAAGATCACTGTGGCCTGAGGAAGGCAAGGCACTTAATGCAGTGCATTATTTAACTTGAGGAGTGACTTCCATTTGTTTCTTGTCCAGCTTCTTGTCAGTTCTAAGGCATTTCTGATTCAGCTGTTACATTTATCTTGATGTGAAACGAACTCAGGTTTTGAGCCTGACACCTACTCTTCTTCATTTAGTAATTCAGAACTGTTTCTTTAGAATCCCATTAGTAACATAGCTATTGTTTCATGTGAAACCTACAGTTACTTGAAGCATGATCTAAGGTAATCAAAGGGAGTGAAGGAGAAAAATCTGTTTGGTTTTCTATTCTTTTCATCTGTATAGGGTGTGCTATTTTTTTCTTTCGGCTTACTTGGTGATGCAGTAATCACTTTCTTTTGTAAATTTTAAGCAATGGAAATAGACAAAAAGTGTGCCAGACAGACATGACAATCCCCCACTCTTAAGAGAAACCGTTAAGAAATTTGGCAAGTTGAAATGTAAATTTTGGAATGTTATGCAGTTGAATAAAAGAATACTTAGAATTATAATTTTATGTGAACATCTTTACTGTATTTTGGTAGTGGAAGAGTAATAGACTAGTTATTCCTGTTGAACATGTCTTTAATGCATTCTGTATTAACAATAACTTTTTTTTTTTAATTCTCTCTCTTTCCCCTTCCCCTCCAAATTCAGATCTGTCCTATTTGTGTATCTCTTCCTTGGGCAGATACTAACCAGGTTACTAGAAATCTTGTTAGCCATCTAAATCTAAGACACCGGTTTGACTACGGAGAATTTGTGGTAAGCTTTTTCTTCTTTGATGTGTAGGGGAATAAGTGGTAACTTTTTTCTCTAAATAAAAATGCCAAATAAAAGTTTTGTACCAAACTTGTTTGTGCTCTGGACATGCTATGTTCCTGCTCTGAATAGAACTCAGGAGTAGGCCTGTCTGTTCTTAAACTTTCCGTTACCAACACGAAGTGCTGCTGGGAATAGGTGTTGTCAACAGTTTAGCTGTGCTCCAAACTGATGACTTAACTCTTTAGCATAGCATTCTCAATCTGAACTATTTGTTCCTCCAGAACAGTTTATTACTGCTGCTTCTGTGGGAAATAAAATAGATGCTGCTCTGTTTAATTGACATTTTTGACCTTTTATGGCAGAAGTGACTAAATCATAGTTCTCAGGACTCAAAGCATAGCTTGACTAGTGGGTATTGCTGCTACCACCTCTCTTCCAGCATGTTGTGAGAGGGGCTGCAATGTGAAAGAGATGTCATTAAATCATCGTTCTCACCCAGAGCAATGCCTTCTTTCAGGCTCACTTTGAGTATATGACCTTGGAGTAGATGCAGAAATACATGCACAGATGTAGTCACTGGATGGATCTTAAGTCAAACCAACCCGATGAGTTTTGCATATGGGACCAGAGCAGGAGAGTTTGTGTTGTTTCTCTAGAGTTTGACAGGCTTTGGCGTATGCTGCTTGAGCATTGTGTGGGACAAGCATAATATCTGAGGTATAGGCAGCCTCACTGATTAGAGATGGCAACGATAATGCATGTTTTCTTTGTGTTGAGTGATCTGTGACAGAGGCACGAAGAGCTAGGAGATTCATACGGGGGATTGGGCTCTTCAGTATCAATGCATCTTGCATGTTTGAGTTTGTAGAACTGGTGAATTGGAATTCTGATTCTGGGAAGCTGCCAGAATTGCACCAAAAAGGTGTATTACCTCTGGCATATTAGCAGCATGGGAGATAGTTTTTCAGTGTTTGCTTTCTCATTTTAAGCAGTATATTTTCAACAGTCTATAATTACTATTGTGTGGGGATCACATTTTGTTTTTATTAATGGAGGATGTTATGGCTGGTTGGAAGCCCTGTTATAAGAATTGCATGCCACGGTCAGCTTTCCTGAGCTGACTATTGTGTAATGTAATTGAGCCAGGGAGAGAAGACCCTTCTGCTTAATGAGCCTTGTCCCACTCCTCTGATTCTTCTCCTGTCACGTGTATCTGTTGGTATTTGGTTAAATAAAAGATATTGTGCAACATAAACAAGCATCTAGTACACATAAAGACAGAGAGTCTTCATCTAGGTGCCAATTCCTATGTAGAAATGTGGAAAATGAATGATTAAACTAAGGAATGTGGTACATCTTAAGTATTTGTCCATTTTGATGATGTTTTCATTTTGTTTAGAATCTTCAGCTTGATGAAGAAGCCCAATACCAAAATGCAGTTCAAGAATCCTGTCACGTGAACTTTTAAAGTATAGCCCCTCTTCATCTTGCTGATTATCTGAGAAAAAAATTACATTAATTCTGTTGGTGATCTGAAGTGTATATTAATGCAAATGGTATTCAGTAACCATTTTTTCAGGCTTAACTTTTTTCCACGCTCATAAGGACTTTTCATAAATGATTTTGCTGAAACTCAAACTTCACATCTTTACTGAGATCTGTCCCTGTGGAATTAGGGACCTTTTTGGAACTTCTCACTGTTATCTTGATTATCTCTAACTTTTACTACTCTCTTAATTACAGTTTCTTTTATTAATGTCATATATTTTAATTCACAAAACCAACTTTGAAAATAGTATCTTTAGAAAGACATGCAAAGATGCTCTGTTGCAGTGTTGAGTTTCTTTGAGTTCAGCTGTCATCTGCTAAGATATCTATGAGGTGGTAATTTTTTTTCTCTTCCTGCCTAAGGACAGACTTTTATTTGATGTTGTGATTTGTTTTTATGCCATTACTATGTGAACGAAAATAACAACTACTTAAGAAATAAAAATATTTCTTTTCTATAGACCAACAGTGCAGAGCAGGTTTTTTTCACCTTTCATTGAGAAAGAATGATGTCATTGTCCAGGAATAATTACATCTATTTTTTTCCCCTTTTGGAGCATAACTGAAATAGGACCTTTGCTTACTGAAGTGATGGGTAAGGAGTTTTCCCTGTACTCTCAACTACTGAGGGAGATGGTCCCTCAACGTACTTTCTGAGCAATTCAAGATAACATGCAAAAAGTATACTTTTTCGGTGTATGACTGTGACCAGCTAATTTTTCATTCTGTTGGAGCTTTTTCAGAACTTCTGTTGTTGCATTTGGAATTCAAATTTTGGTCTGTTTTGTCTTTCATGGAAGGCTGTGTAACTACAGAACTAATTGGCTTCAGACCTACCAACACTCAAAGAATTGTTTCTTTTAGTAAGTCTGTTGAAAACTTGGACATCTTCTGCATCCAAAGGCTTTGAAAAAACAGTTGCAAAAAAAACTTGCTCTAAAATAGTTACCAACATATTTTTAGAGTTCTTGTTCTAGATTTTCACATTCCCAGCAAGACTGTCATTAAAATTGGAGAAAACAGAGCAATAATGCAATTTTCAATTTAAATGGAAAATCCATTTGTAAAAGAACTTTCAGGTCTCTTATTTAATATTAATGGGGAGAAGGAGAAAGCAAGCTGCACAGATAATATATTTTGTAGGTTTAAATAGAGACTGTTCTGAATGTACACCTTTTAGGACCGATTCTTCATCCTGTGTCGCCACAGCCCATTGTCAAACTACTGTTCTTAGTGGGTATTGTACACGTGGTGGAGAACATCCCCAGTAATTTTCCTGCTCTAATTGGTGGCTTATGTGTAATAATATCAGTTGTGCAGCCAAAGTCCAATCTGCTTCTTGTGTCCTGGCTCCCATTTGCTCTCCAAATAGAGGTTTTGATTATTCTTTGAATACTAAGGTATTTCATATTCCAAAACTGGTAAGGTTGAAATGCCTTGTTCTGCAATGTAATGGGTTTCAGAACTGAATCTTAATTCTAATATGTTGAGTGTTAGAACTGAAACACTGTACACTGTAACTTGATATTTCTATCTGCTGGTTTTTGAGAGTGTAAAACATTACTGAAAGCATAACTGGTTAAAATACAGAGAAGGTTGACTATTTCAGAAATGTCTAAAGGTTATATCCTTTTTATAACAACTGAACATGTCTTGCGTTTTGTTACTGGCTTAATACAGTATTTTGGCAGCAGGCCATGCTTTGATCTTGTACTCCAACTTCCCTGTTTGCCCCCAGTGCTCTTGTCTGCCTATTCTCACTCATCTGTCAGCTCTAGTGCTTGCGGGACCACATAGTGATTTGGAGCAATTCACTGATCCAGCTGAAAAGGCTGTTTGGACTTTTTACTTTCTCTTTTCCTCTATAAAGCCGACTATGAAATAGTACCCTTTGACAGAAAGGAATTTCAAGGTAGCCTGATGCTAAAGTTTTAGCTTTTTAAAATGAGAACACATACCGTGGTGATTTTATTACTGCATACATTTCCTAAGGATTTTAACAGTTATATGTAAGTTTAGTTAACTTTTTTAGATTCAATAAAATATTTATATGATCTGGCAATAAATGCCTACAGCCAATACAGATTCAGAATGCCTCATGGACACTGGAACTAGCTATTTCTATTACTTGAACATATCTTGAGAATTGCAAATGAAATTACATCTATTTTAAAACTCTGGGAAACAAATTTTTCTATAGCAATAATTAGTTGTCACTTGATGCGTAGTTGCTGAGCATTTTAGTCATGTTTAAATGTTGAGAGACTTGAATACACATTTTAAAGCAACAAATGTGTATAAATGCAATATTAAAAAAAAACACTTGCAAAATGTTTATCCTCTTTATTTGCATTTGTTAAAATCTGTATTGGCAGGCGCTGCCTTGCTTAAGATTTTATACTTTTAATATGAAGAGATTGCATCCAATACATTCACTAGGTAAGCGTTTAAGGAAAATGAAATAATTATTTAAATATGCTGCTGCTGGTCATGATCTTTCTCACTGAAACTCAGATATGCACAAAAAGCTGTGTATTTGTGATGGGTGATGCTTGTACTCGAAACATGCAATCTTTACTGGAAGGTTGCTGTTTAACAATGTTTTCATGTTCACGTTGCATTGTGTATTGTTTTAATAATGGTATATTATGTTTGAATTGTACCTTCTATTTTTTCTCCTATTAAAGTATTTTATTTTCTGTTTGTCTCTTTGTTGCATAATAAAGATGATCAGTCCCCTTGATGCTACTTCTTCCTTTCAGATGCTTTCTAAATTTAAGTACGTGGTCAGTTGTATGGTTTCACACTTTAAAGGATTAGAACTGCGTGTGTGCTGCTGGAACTGGTGAGTTGTGGCTCATGATCCTCTCATGAGCTGACAAGTTACCTTACATCACATCTTAAATCTTTCTGTGAGCAGAAAAGATGACAGGTTGGGCAAAACTCTTTCATGCTTCTTTTCTGCCTTCCATGTTTACATGTTGCTGTCCCATGTGATTTTAATAGAAAAAATAACCTAAAAGAAGAGAGAGAGAGTATGGAACATTTGGGGCCAATAGCAAAACTTTGTTATTTAAAGGTAGATTTACTAAGAAGAGGTAATGTTTTTCTGAGGAAAGAACTGTCAATACATTTGGGCTGGTTGCGGTATTGGACCAGCAATATCGCATCTAGATGATTTATCCTTCTGCCCTCTATTTCTGAGCTGAAAACCCCTGTGGTTATTTTTTGTGCTCTTACATTCTAAGGACATACAGATGATAATAGGGTTATGAATTGAGTTAATGTCTTAATTTGAATGCTAGATATATAGCAAAAATATGCAAATTTACCTTTTATTCGTTTGTTGTTCCTTGCCCTTAGAATGTAATTTTCTGAGCTCTGAATGGATTATTGTCTCTTGTAAATCCGGTTATAAGCCCTTTGTTAGAGATTCCATTTAATTTTCTTTTACTATATCAATGCATATTTCATTATTTAGAGACAATGCACTCAATGTGTTTAATTGTCATTGGCACTATGTTGAGTTATAGGATATGTGAGCTCTGCAGAACTCCTGTTTGTCCTGCTCCAGTCCTAAGGCAGGGCTTTGTTCCAGGGGGAGAGGGACTTGCGCCCAGGTCCTCTTCTGACAGGTAGTAGGGGCTAGAGGGTTTTCTGTATTTGGGAAGCGTTCCTGTGTCACTCTTTTGAGATGGGGACTTCTGAGTCTGGTGAGATTTGAACACATTTCTGTCAGGACTCTGCTATAAAAAAATTACACCTAGTGTAAGTGTATTTTTTATGTCTTTTGTTTTATAGAACCATCTATGTTGGAAGGGACCTCAAAGATTGTTGAATCCAACCATTAACCTAAAACTGCCAAAGCCACCACTAAACCGTGTCCCGAAGCACCGTGTCTACCCGTCTTTTAAATACTTCCAGGGATGGTGATTCAGCCACTTCCCTGGGCAGCCTGTTCCAGTGTTATGCTGAAACAGACGCATTAATTCACAGATGCTCTTAAGTGTTGTTTGTGTGCCTTGCTATGTCTTGTGAGTGCTGTGCCATTTGTGAAATGGCTGCAGAACCTGGCAGCCGGGGTTGTTTTATTGCAGGCAAGCAGAGCTACAAGAGTGTCTGACAGAAGCATCTTCAGGGTTCTTTTAGAATTGGAGAAACGAGCAGTGAGAGTGTACAAACACTACCGAGTCCATTCTCAGTACAGTGTGCATTAGAATTTGCTCTAGATACCAGGTTTCTTTTGTGTTGAAAAACATGTAGGAGACAAAATACAGGACCTCTACTACAAGGAGGCTTTTCAATAACGTTAAAAATGCCACATCCCAGTGAATTGCTGGACTCTTACTAGGGTCAAAGCGAAGACTTTTTTCCCCCCTCATAAGTAAACTAGGTCTGTGCTGTTTCTTACTCTCCTCAAACTGTAGGTCTGCTTTGGGAAGGACTAGTTTTCACCGCTTTGAAAGAGCCAGGAAAGTAAATTTTATGTTTATTCCCCCACCACCCCCAAGGTCTTAGAAAATTAGAGGAGAAAAAAAAAAGGAAAAAAAAACAGGAAAGCAATCATTTTGTGGAAAGCATCTAATTCCATTTTAAATCTTTGCCTTCAATCCTCTGGAGGATGCATTCCTCAGCTCCATGAAGCTGCAGGTCATTTCCCAGGGCTTAGTGACAGAATACTGTTTTTATGAAGTTGCTTAAGCTTATGAGGACACTTAGTTGCTGAGAAAAGTGCTCCTTACTGTTACTTCATATTCTTTCTCTACTCTTGTGTTTTTCTCTACTCTTTTTTTCATCTGTATGTATTTCCCTACAGCAATTCTCGTAAGTTTAAGCTATTTCCCCCCCCATTCTCTGTCTTTTAAAGTAATCATCAATTAAATAGCTAAGACTATATTACTTAGCTGCTAAGTATTGTCTCATATTCTGTATGTTTTATAAGCTCCTCTGGCTGTACGCTCAATATCTTGGGGCTGATGTGAGCCTCAGGGATAAATGGAGTAATTAAGAAACTTCGCATCAATAATTTCCAGAGTTCGCCTGCCATGTTTACTCCCATGTCTTGGAGGAGTTTATATTTCTCAGAATGTGTTTGCATTTTGAAGGAATCTGAATGTCTTACCAGTCAGATACGTTTTGGTTTTTTTTAATACTAGAAGCATTTACTTTGGTGTTTTCTTTGAGGGGAGGGTATTTTTTTGGATTGGAGAGATCGGAATGATGTTTGAAATTAAAAACATCTCAGGCAGCCCTGCTTTTCAACAGTAATAGGCACTTGTTTTCTAGAAAGCCTTGCGTTAAGTTCTTTGTTTTTGCAGGTATGGGCAGAAGACAGTAGGAAAGTGGTAGCTTTTTTTCTCCAGGGTAACGATTGTGGCAGTCGTGTCGCAGAAGGTATGATTTATGTGCCACCTCAGTTGTGAGACTGTTCCAACTTCAGTAGTTTCTCTTACAATTTTTTCTTCTTTCATAATTCAAACCACAAGAGGGCACTGAATATTTTTGGGTTGTCTCTAAATAAATATAGTAATTCACTACGTAGTTGTACTCTGAGATACTTTCAGATATGGGATTTGTACTTGTTATCTTTCATAAAACGTAACAAATCTTTTATATATTTTAGAGGTTAAGAGACCGACTGGGGTCACCCCAATCTACAGGAAGAATATTTCTAACTTACTTTAAAGCCTCAAACTTAGAGATTTACTTGTGTGATTTATTGTCTGTTGTGAGTGAGCTGCGTTCCCCTAGGACTCCACTCTGGGCAGAACTGAGTCACCCCAATTCTCGAATGAACACAAAACGTAAGGTGTTCACGCAAGCTCCGTGTCCCTGCCGGACCTTTCCTTTCCCCGAACGCGTTCTTTAGAGGTTGGTTCTTCAGAACCAAAGCCTTGCAGTGCGCGTAGGAATCACACGGGGGCATCTGAGGACTGCTGCATTCTGTCATGAGGAGCCCATGGGGCTATTTTTGACTTTTTGCTTTCTGAAACTGCACGCGTGTCAGCGACCTCGCTAATTGCATTTCCCAGCTGCCGCGGTGAGATCTGCCTGATGCCAAACACAGGTATGCTTCATTATCTCTTCATATTACTTGGAGTTGTTCTTTGGCTGGACGTTCAATGGTTTGGGGTTGCTGCAGGTGCCTGGAATGGAGAGAGAATTCCCCCAGCTAAGGCCGGTGCTCTGTCATCTCAGAGACAAGGAGGTGTTCCTGGAGTATGCTTCTGTAGTGGCACGATACTTAGTGGCCAGCTACAGCCGCTTTAGTAGCCCCATACCAGTCACAGTGTGTTTCACACTGTACCTTGTTTCATATTTATCATAAAATATACTTCTGTGAAAACATGTTGGACATGATTCAGGTTCCTGTGAAAGGGGGAGAGGTGTCATCATCCTGTGCGAGAATTACGTAATTTGTGAAACACTGTTTTCTCACACAAAAGAAAGGGTAATGGTTAAAAGTGCCCTGTCTGGAGTGGCAGTGGGCAGTAAGGGGTGCAACGTCACACACCCTGCTGTCTGCTGCTTGCTTTTTCACCTCCCTTTTTAGTTTACCTGTAGCTAAGCAGTGGGAGGAAACTGGAGGTCTGCTTCATTTTCTTGATAACTCTCGAAGTAAACATGTCTTGTTTGTTCCTCTGCAAGAAGATGGAACACTTGTATTTGATAACCTGCTTTAATTTTCGCTTTTTTTACATTATATTCTGTATGACGCCTGCTACATTTGTAAACATTGGAGTTTCCTGACTTGAAATATTTGGGTGTTCAACTCGAAACTTTTTGGATTTGATTGTCTCTTATCTTGCAGGTTTATCTGACAATGCTTATCTTCATTGGTGCTTTTGCCTCATGGCCAAGGGGATAATATTGTAATGTTATCTCTATTTGGGAGATCAGCTGAAAAAGTGAAACTGCTTTGTGCAAGATAATGCAGGGAGTTTGAGCAAGGAACAATCTGCTGAGAATAATACACCATTTGAATATCCGACTGCTACATTTGGTCTAGAAGCACTGCTAAGTGAAGTACATAATGGTCTACAAGCCAGCCCTTTTCAAGATTATTTACTGAATTCGAGTCACTTGAAGTTGACATTGAAACCCATAATGAGTCAGGTTCCACCCAAATGTCAACAAGCAATCGTGAATCACCATTGTTCAATGAGCAGTATACCAATAGCAAAATTATCAAAGCATCTGTGCCGAAATACAGAAGATCAACAAACCTGTTCAAAGGTGAAACTACCTACAAAAAATGCTAGAAAGTCTCTGTCTGTATAGAGCTATTTTTAGTTGTTTTTATGGTTCTCTGTGGTTAGCTGACGTTGCATTTTGAAATTAATTTCCTTTGGCTTTTAAAATGAGCATTCTCGCTCTCCTGTACGTCACTCATTTTTTCCCAATCTCTTTGCCCCCATTACTGTCTCTTCCCAGAATATTATCTACAGATGCAGCTTTACGAAGAAGACTAAAGCAGGTGATGTTTCCCATCTGCATTGGGCAATGCCCGATAGATGTTCCTTCTGCAACAAGGCAGCAGGTAATAAGTGCCCACTGGCCACAAGGCTACTGGGCAACATGCTCTCTGCTCCACGGTGCTGCCCATCTGTCTGGTGCTGGTGAAGTGAACCTCAAGAGGAGATCCAAGCAGTCACTGCAACAGATCTGCAACAGGCTCCACATAAGTTCAGATATCTTGCCTTTTCATTGCTTCTACTAGCAGCATGACTATGGTGAAAGAAATATAATTGGCTGGCAAAAGCTCAAATTTTTCAGGTGTCTGTTTTGGTTACTCAGGGCTCATTAGATAGCACCCATAAAAGTTGTGAAACATGTTCAAGGCAAAGAATTGCAAGAAAGGAAAAAGCAATCAACAAGCTAAAGACCTGGTCCTTCTGCTTTGTGTTTAATGTTTTTACTTTTCCTCAAATACAGAGCTTGTAGTCAGGACAATGATGGAGTCTACCTGCAGACCAACATGGTAATGGAAATAACATCCTTGAATTCCACAGGTCCCTGACTGTATCAAAAAAGGATAAGCGTTGCTTTTGGGTGTTATATGGCAAGTAACTGTAGAATGAAGACAAGATCTAAGACTGCTGTTCTTTTAGTACATCTGAAAATGCATATTATCTGCTCAAATAAGTTGCGCTGTCCTTTATTAATTCATCTCCAGTAACACTCAGTTATTTCGTATTCTGGGCTGGTTCTTAGAAGTACGATATGGTATAGTGCTTTTCATCTTCAAAGTAGAATGCAAGGGGTCATGTAGCAAAACCCTTAAGGAAAATGAGGGGCCAAGTATATTACCTGAACTTAGTAAGTCAGTGATAAAGCAAGACGTTTGTCATTGTAAAGAATGTAGCCACAAAAGTGGATAAGGTCTGTAGAAACAATAGCTTCCTTAAGACTGCCCATTTATTGCTTTCTCCTCAACATGTATGAAAAAAACATGTAGCTACTGCATGGGTGGCACTGAAATTAAGGCATAAGTTCTTGGCATAAAAAGTCCTGACATTGTGTTGTTCATATATTGTTTAATTTTCTATTGCATCTTGTTTTATTATAGCCAATGACTGATTGAGTTGTCAAAACTCTAAGTTTAACTGATAAAAAGGCAATGTGAATTGGAAGAAGAATGCGTATAGAGACTGTATTTTACAATGTAGCATTAGCCTATAACTTTGATGCCTTCTCTGTTTGTTGTTACTATATGTCAATTCCAACAACTTCCAGTGTTTTCTTTGGGTAACTCACTTTTTAGCCAGTCCTGAGGGCAGCAATGGTCATGACACAGAGGTTCATACAGCCCTTCTTTGTGACAGGTAGATCATCCTCCTGTCTCCTATTGCGAAGAGGTTGGTGTGAGGTCTCAGTGCCGGTTGCTGCATCTTAGAAGTGGGGATGTGGGAATGCAGAGCAGATTGACTGTTTGCATGTAAAAGGGACCAAGGAAGTAGAAAAACAGGCTTTTAACCTTTCTTCCAACACCAATTAGTAAGAACAAAAAATGTCCTATTTCTTTGAGTTCATCAGATTTCATCATCTCAAGAAACAGTTGTAAGGTACTGCAATTAAGGAATAATGCGTGCAGCTACAATAACATTTTAGTTTTGATCAGGGATGATTTTTTAAGCAAGTGTCTTTGTCATTACCGTTCCTACTTACCATGCTTTAGTTCACATCACAGAGCAGTTTTGGAATGTCCAAATTGAATTCCTTTGGTTTAAAACTAAACCAGAATATGTTCTTCAGATTCCCACGTAAGTTGCTGCCACTTGCTGTCCAGTCCTTGGGATCAAGCCAGTCTGAAGTAAAACCCTTTGAGATGCATACAGTGTAGATGCCAGGTTCTCAATACAATGTGTTTCAACGTATGGATTTGTTCCAGTTGGTTTGAAGTGCTTTTTACTGAGGACATAGCCAATCTAACCTAGAGAGGCTCCAAGAGGAGAACTACCATCATCTCTCACCTGTGCAGTATTCAAGGACTGATGAACTTGCAGAAGAAATCTTGACATAAAAAAAAAGAGCTTTTCAACCTCCCAGATGTCACCAACTTGAGAACAATTGACACCATCGTTACCGGTGGATAGAGGATTACAATACTTATTGTTACTTTTGTGGAAAAAAAACTAACATGAGAACAATAGTATCTACAAGTGCTACTTCTCAGTGGATCAGCAATGAAATATGTGTGGATCTGATCGGCTAGAAATTGCTATGGTGTCCTCATTGCTTAGGAATAACCCATTCTTATCAGCTTTCTTATCAGCCCTGATAGTTGAAACAGTATAAAAAGTGTTATTCATTTTGCATAATCATTTCATAGAATCATAGAATTGTTTAGGTTGGAAAAGACCTTTGAGATCATCAAGTCCACCCTTTAATCTGGCACTGCCAATTCCACTGCTAAACCATGTCCCTAAGTACCACATCTACCTGTCTTTTAAATACCTCCAGGGATGGTGCCTCAACCACTTCCCTGGGCAGCCCATTCCAATGCTTAATAACCCTTTCAGTGTAGAAAATTTTCCTAATATCCAGTCTGAACCTCCCCTGGTGCAACTTGAGGCCATTTCTTCTTGTCCTATTGCCTGTTACTTGGGAGAAGAAACTGACCCCTACCTCTCAGGTAGTAGAGAGCGATAATGTCTCTCCTCAGTCTCCTTTTCTCCAGGTTGAACAACCCCAGCTCCCTCTGCCCCTCCTCATAAGACTTGTGCTCCAGACCCCTCTCCAGCTTCGTTGCCCTTCTCTGGACTGGGGCTCAAAACTGAATACAGTGTTCAAGGTGTGGCCTCAGCAGGGCTGAACACAGCAGGACAATCACTTCCCTAGCCCTGCTGGCCACACTATTTCTGCTGTAAGTCAGGATGCTGTTGGCCTTCTTGACCACCTGGGCACACTGCTGACTCGTATTCAGCTGGCTATTGACCAACAACCTCGGGTCTTTTTCTGCCCAGCATCTCCAGCTGCTCTTCCCCAAGCCTGTAGTGCTGCAAGTGGTTGTTGTGACCCAAGTGCAGGACCCGGCACCATCGATCCAATCTGTCCAGATCCCTCTGCAAAGCCTTTCTACCCTCCAGCAGGTCGATGCTGCTGGCCAATTGGTGTAATCTGCAAATTTTACTGAGGGTGCACTCAATCCCCCCGTCCAGATCATTGATAAAGATGTTAAAGAGAGCTGGCTGCAATACTGAGCCCTGGGGAACACCACCACTTGTGATCAGCTGCCAACTGGATTTAACTTGTTTCACTACAACTCTTTGGGCCTGGCCCTCCAGCAAGTTTTTCACCCAATGAAGATTACTCCTGTCCAAGCCATGAGCAGCCAGTTTCTCCAGGAGCATGGTCTGGAAAATGGTGTCAAAGGCTTTACTGAAGTCTAGGTAAACAATATCTACAGCCTTTTCCTCATCCAGTGAGCTGGACACCTCATCATAGAAGGAAACCAGGTTAGTAAAGCAGGACCCGCCTTTCATAGATCCATACTGACTGGGCCCGATCACCTGGTTGTCTGTATGTGTTGCATGATAGCACTCAAGATGATATGCTCCACAACCTTCCGCAGCACTGAGGTCAAACTGAGAGGCCTGTAGTTCCCTGGATCCTCCTTGCAGCCCTTCTTGTAGATGGGTGTCACATTTGCTGGGTTCCAGTCAACTGGGACCTCTCCGGTTAGCCAGGACTGCCGATAGATGATGGAAAGTGGGTTGGTGAGCACTTCCACAGCTCCCTCCATACCCTCAGGTGGATCCAATCCAGCCCCATAGACTTGTGTGTATCAAAGTTGTGTAGCAGGTCCCTCACCATTTCCTCGTGGATTATGAGGGTTCGTTCTGTTCCCATCCCTGTTGTCCAGCTCAGGGGGCTGCGTACCCTAAGAACAAATGGTCTTGCTATTTAAGACTGAGACAAAGAAGGCATTAAGTACCTCAGCCATTTCCTCATCCTTTGGCACTACGTATCCCCCAGCATCCAATAAAGGATGGAGATTCTCCTTAGCTCTCCTTTTGTTGCTAATGTATTTATAGAAACATTTTTTATTCTTTTATGGCAGTAGCCAGATTCAGTTCTACTTGGGCTTTGGCTTTCTAGTTTTCTCTCTGCTTAACTTCACAACATCCTTGTAGTCCTGAGTTGCCTGGTCATAAACTCTCATTTTTTTTCCTGAGTTCCAGCTAAAGCTCTCTGTTCAGCCAGGCCAGTCTTTTTCCCTGCCAGCTTGTCTTTCAGCACATGGGGACAGCCTGCTCCTGCGCCGTTAAGATTTCCTTCTTGAAGAATGTTCAGCCTTCCTGGACTCCTTTGCCCTTCAGGACACCTCACAAGGGACTCTGTCAACCAGCCTCCTAAACAAGCCAAAGTCTGCCCTCTGGAAGTCCAAGGTAGCAGTTCTGCTGAACCCCCTCCTTACTTCTCCAAGAATCAAGAACTCTATCATTTCATGGTCACTGTGCCCAAGATGACCTTCAACCATCACATCACCCACAAGTCCTTCTCTGTTTGTGAACAATAGTGGGGCATCTTCTCTAATTGGCTGCCTGACCAGCTGTGTCAGGAAGTTATTTTCCACACACTCCATGCACCTCCTAGGCTCTTCCTTCTCAGCTGTATTGTATTTCCTGCAGACATCTGGTAAGTTGAAGTCCCTCGTGAGAACAAGGGCTAGTGATTGCGAGACTTCTCCCAGCTGCTTATAGAATATTTCCTCTGCCTCTACATCCTGGTTGGGCGGTCTATAACAGACTCCTACCTTGATATCTGCCTTGTTGGCCTTCCCACTGATTCTTACCCATAAACACTGAACCCTATCATCACCTTCATTAAGCTCTGGACAATCAAAAGAATTCCTAACATACAAGTCTACCCCACCACCTCTCCTTCCTTGCCTATCCCTTCTGAAGAGTTTATAGCCATCCTTTGCAGCACTCCAGTTGTGTAAGTCATACCACCATGTTTTTGTGATGGCAACTATATCATAATTTTCCTGCTGTACAATGGCTTACAGCTCCTGCTTGTTGCCTATGCTGTGTGCCTTGGTGTAGATGCACTTCAGTTTGGAAGTCTGTATTTACAATACAAAATCTAAATGCCATTTTTAGTTTTTTGTGATGTTCTAACCAGGTAATTGGTCTGGGAAAGTAGAAGGTTAGTCAAGTCTGATCACACAATTACCACAAGTACCTTCAGTTTAAGCATAAGAAGAAACTTTGCCAATTTCAGCTAGCAAGTAGAACAGATGACTGAAGTTGGAAGAAACTAAATCTCCAAAGAGTACCAGACAGGGGTGATAGTACAATGGTACTGATATTAAAAAAATTAATATTTATAGAATTTTTAAGTAATCCAGAACAATACCATTATTTGAGTTAGTGACAAATACAGTGTTTCATATATATCAACAATAGAAATTTCGTTGCCTTTTTTAAAAGCAAGATACTGAAATTATGTTGCTGACAGATTTTTTTTTTTTTTAATGTGCATACATTTCCTATTTTCACTTTCTGTCAAAAAATACAAGAGTCTTGCTAGCTTCCAGTTATTCAAAAGGTTTCATTCACTGAACACAGGATGGTTGAGGTGGGAAGGCACCTCTGGAGATTGCCTAGTCCAATAACCCCACTAACAGCAGGCTGCTCAGGGCTGTGTCTGGTTGGGTTTTGATTGTCTCCAAAGATGGAAACTCAAAACTTCTCTAGGCAACTTATTCCAGTGCTTAAAACCCTTTAGAATAAAAAAAGGTTTTCTTATATTTAAATGGAATTTCCTGTATTTCAATGTATCCATTTCCTCAGTACTTCCATTTTCTTGTGGCCATTAAATGCTGTACTTTAGTTTATGTCCAATACTTTTTCTCACAGCAGTGCTTAAAAATAGTTACAGTATATGTTAGTTACTGTAATATAGTAATGATTGACTTTGCTTACGGAACCTAAAAAAAAGGTATATAAGTTAATAGTTAACAAAAGTTCAAAGGTTTTGATTTATGGTATTTACTGCCTTAAATACCAAGTTGGTCTGAAATTCTCTCCATACATCGGCTGACTGGATACAACATGGGTTGGTTTTCTCTGTCTGTGCTCCTAATTTGTCTTCTTCAGGTGGTCTGGAGTCGGGTAAGAAAACAAAGACTGTGTGGTCTTTATATGATCAAGTAAGCAATGCAGCTTGAGATGACTTTGAGAGGAAAAGACTTAAGTATGTCTATTTTGCAAAATAAGAATTCTGTTGTCACCTGCATGGAAGAGAGAGAAAAATTTCTATTTCCTCGGAGTCTTAGTGCTGCTATTTTTGATTGGCCTGGCTATACATGGGAATGTATATGTATGTCAAAAAATAACAATTTAGATTTTGCATTGCCTGTGTTTTGTAGTGAAATGTAGTATTTTGCTCATCTTGTGATAATTTATTGTAGAGACCAGGAATTTTGGTGATACACAATATAATTATTTCAGAGAAAAAAAAACGGTCAGCTGTTGAAAGTTCATTTCAGCTGTTCATCGCTTCAGGGTAATCTACAGAGTAGTTATTACTTATTGTGACATTACTTAAGTGGAATAACATTAACTATTTTAAGTTAGGCCACTTAACAATTCGATTCTGTGAGTCCAGCTCCAATATCTCACTGTGGCTGTCGTACCCTCTTCCTCTCCACAAACACATGCTCATTCATCTCCCTCTATCAAGAGCTCAACTTCACGTCCCCAGCTTTCCCACAGTCCTCCTGTAATCCCCCGCTACCCCAGCTTCACACTTTCCTTGTATTTCCACTGCCCAACACGACTCACTGTTCATCTGTTTCCAACCTTTTGGAAACACGAGCTTCAGCCTTGTTTAGATTCTTCTACAGGCTTTGGCAAAGCATGTAGTAGGTGACGCAGGGTGCTACAAACATCTACAAGCTATCACACATCAAACTGGCTCCTAATAACCAGGTCCTGTGTGAAAGAGGGACTTCTGATCACCAGGGCTAATTATTTCATTTCCATGTGCCTTGTGGTCAGGAAGAGCTTGTTTTGTATTTCTGGATGCCAATACTAAAAGTTATATAGCTTGGAGAAAACACTGATAAGTTAGGGTGCCTCATCTAAACTGGTTGACTATACTCCATCTGAAGTTCATGGTGAGACAGGACAATTTTCACAGAGTGATGTATCAAATCCTTGAATAGATGTGCAAGCTAAGTGAGGTGGATCATCTTCAGGAGATGCCAGGGCATCATGGTGGTTCCATACCTATTCTAGGGACAGATTAATTATGTACACAATTACCCATTTGTTTCTTCACTGATTACTAGGTGAGTTTACCTACGTAGTTTTTACCTGACTAAAATAGGTAAGATGGTTCCCACCTGTTCAAGATGTACTTGAATTATTTGCCAGTTAAATGTGCTCACAAACCATGGTTTGACCAACCTTTAATGTAAATAAATTCACATAAACCATGTTGTTTTCCAAAGTTAGAGACTAATATTATAATTGTTCAGAATTTTTTTTTTGTGTGTAGATTTAAAAGTAGCATTGGTTAAACTAGATTTTAGAGTCCTCTTTGGTAGACTGCAGGTAATATAACTTTCCTCTGTATGTGAATGTGAACTGTGAATCTGTTATTTATTTACAACCATTCAGACTAGAAAGGCATCATATCTCAATTGTCAGGCTCAGTATTGAGACGAAAGCTGTTGCTCTCAAACAAGTAATACTTATACGCAGAGATACTCCTTTTGAAACTGGGTATTTTGCTGCTGCAATTCACAGAACTAAAGACCTGGTTTTGTTGAGAAGGAAGCGGGAAGGAGTGATGAAAGGGATTCCTTCAGCATAAAACATTCAGAGACAGTTTTAAGATATTGAGGACCTGCCTGGATTTCAGTCGATTGCTGAATTTGTTATTTTTTCAGCCATGGACTCGCATTTTGCTTTATGCAGCAAAAGTATTGCTGGACTTAGCTACATTGATTTCAGTTTGTGAACTTTTCCTGTAGGTAGAGGAGCTTTTCCATGAGCCAGCCAGTTTTCACCTTTAGCAGAATTATGTTTCTGATTAGTAGATATGGGAACGTTGTAGTTTACAATTACTGTAACTGTAAAAACATTCTACCCTCTGTTAATGGTTATAAGGTGATTCAGCATACATGGGTATGATTCTTCTCCATCAATAATCATTGATAGAAAAGATGATAATGCAATTTTAAATTTTGAATATTTCAAGCTTTACTTGTCATTTTTTTCTTCTGTGTTCGCTAGAAATCTGGGTGGGAGTGGGACTTTAAAAGCAAATTAAGTCTTCAAAATGTGTGTTACACACTTTGCCCACGTACTTTCAGCTTGTTTTACAAGCTGCACTTCCATTTCAAAACTTGAATACATGGACTGGATACTGTCTTATGTACCTCCAGAGATAAATGTAATGAGAGGATATATCTGCAATAGAACTTCAGAATGTATGAGGAGCGTACTGACATTTCAGATTTATGGATGATTTGTCTGGAAAAGATATTTTGGGTTATTAAACTGTATCTGTATACAGTTATGTGCGGCTTCTTTTTTTTTTTCTGAAGTCCTCATCCTTATTTATAATGTATCAATGTAAACCTGAATAATACCAGTAAACTCAGTGAAATGTGAGATCAAAATCAATCCTTCAGCATTTGCATCTGCCCAACTCTGGAAACAGTTTTTCAGTGGACTTGGTCAATTTTCCACAGTAACACTGAGTTTTAAAAAGTCAGGTATCTTAGAATCTGTCAATTTTTGAAACAATCTAAACCTGTGACATACTGCAATAGAGCCATTTCAGGAGAAATTGGGTCAGGAAACTAATTCTACTCAATGGTTTTGTAACCAGCACGTCAAGGTTAAAATCCTGCCTTTAGACTGAGCAAGGACATATGTGGGTGGTAGTTTTCATTGAGAAAATTAAGAAGCAGAAGAAGTTGTTGATTAAAAACTTTGCCTGGTTATATAACATTTAGATATTAAGCATTTGATTATGCCAGCTCATACCAATTAGGCATTATCTCTCTTAAACCTATAAATTATAACCTCTACTTGGTTAGGCAAAAAATGGGTTTCCTGTCTCAGGCAATCAGAATAAATGATCAAATCTGACAAAAACTGTGAAGCAACAGTTTGAATTAATTTTAGTTCAGGTGACTCAAAAATGACAAAATATGGTTTCAGGCTTTTGTATTGACAATATTTTTTTCTACCATTTGCTGAAATTGTCACAAGACCATCATTTCAGCTTGAAAATGAATCTATCATTAAAAAGCTAAAATAGGAAATTCTGACAATTTCAAAGCTTTCTTTCTGAACTTTTTACAAATGAAGAAATTTCATTGAAATTATTTTCTTTTTCTGCATTTGGTTAAAGTTTTAATATGAACACCATCAGTTTTAGGGCCCACAGTTATGTTTGCCCTTAGAATTGTTCCCATCATTATGTGCCAAAAAGCCAGGTCTCGAAGAACATGTGCATTTAAATCTCCCTTGAATATTCTGGCCATGCTATTTTCTTATCCATCATACAGATGGCAAAAATTAATAAAATTAATCTCATTATTTTACTCACTGCATGAGAAATAGGTGCATAGTATTACATCAAGTATGTCCAAGCCAGTCCAAAATTAAGTGTCTAATCCAATAGACGGATATACATTATATTCTATGGGCATGTTATGGCAAGGAAAAGTGTGCTACGTATATCTCATTATGGTTCTTGCTCCAATATGTATTTTGGATTCCCCCTTCTTCAGCTTTACAATGGAAAGTCAAGCATACGATCCATAGGTTCTGTAGAGCACCAGACTAGTAGCAATACTTGATTTAATAGAAATAATAAGCTCTTTTTTCCCGTTTGTGAAAGACCAATAGTTGCTGTCTGAGTTGTGAGAGAAAACTTCACAGAAGCCGTACTGGGCAACTGACTTGTTGGGCAACCTGAAGTGGGGAGGACGCAAAACCAGCACATAAGCAAGTAAACATTTCCAGTCAAATGAGAAGGCAGTGTGTCCAGTCAATCCAATACAAAGCCATGCGCTAAGCGCTGTCAGTTGAGCTTAAATCTCATCTCTAATACTGTTGAGAGTAGCGCGAGCTGCATTTCATTATGTGCCTTTCTAATAATATCTTTTTTTTCTTCCCGCTCCCCAGCCTGCTCCAGAGACAACTGGTGAGTTCTGTTTAAAGATCTATTTGTATGCATGGGAGGCAGTCAACAAAAACAGCTGCTCATAAACATCGCTAGGACAGACACAGATTTATAATTACTGTTATTGTTATTGCATTAATTTTCACACTTCATAAAGATAACAGCAAGGGCTAATGTCCTACCTCACTTGTCGTTTTGTTTTTCAGAAATAGATGTAGATGGAGGAATTGATCAAGACATCTTTGACATCAATGAAGGTTTTTAGCATTCCATTTATCTTTTAATTTTTTTTGGTGATTTTCATTATGGTAGCCACAGATCAATCCAATAACTGAATGTTAATCTCCTCTTCCCTTTAGCTTTAGGACTAGACCTTTTTGAGGGAGACATCAAACTTGACAGGGTGAGTTCAAATGTAAAATATAAAACCAGAAATGTGTCATTGACTTACGCAATGTAAATTATCACTGGCATGGAAACGATTGATGCATCCTGCTCCTACTAACAGTAAATGCTGTTTATGTAACAATAAACTGAAAATGTTTGGGAATAGATTTCTACCAAATGTCATAGACAATGAAAGAGTCGGGCGCATTTGCAGAAACATTATCCAGAATAAGGTTGGGTTAGCCATTAGATCAATATTATTAGCTTCTTGTTTCCTTTATTGTGGTTTTTATATTTGTACTTTTAAGAGATTCAGCAGCACTGATTACATCCAGACAAGTTTATATAAAAGATTCGTGATTTATCAGCACATATTTATTATGAGCCAATTAAATTTACAGACCAGTGCTGCAAAACCTTCATCATTTAAGCAGATTCACTAAAAGCAATGGAAAAATTAAATCTGTAATACCACATTTTAAAGCATCTGTCCCGTAATGCTATCTGATCAATTAAAAAAAAAAAATAAAATTACATAGCAAGTTACATCTCCTAATAGAAACCCCAAAAGTGTCTTGTACCCCTGAAAATCAGTAGTGTTTTATTCTCCCTTTTGGTGAACTGTTTTGGCTGCGGCATATCAGTGGAAGCAATGAAAACACTTGCTAAAGGCACAGGAACTAACCCTTGCATTATGAAAAATTGCAGAACTACTGATCTCTGTGCAATTTTCAGGACTGTAGATCTTAATGCTCGCCAGAGGAGCCGAAGCTCTCCTCACACATGCATCAAAATCTCAGGTTATTTGTTTGGAGAAAATGCTGCAGCAGCTGGAGACACTGGTAAAAGTTCAGAACCAAGCCTTAGACCTCTGAATGATCTTCCAAAGTTTTTGAGCTCTTTGATTTCTTGGACTTGCAGGAGACAGGCTTTGCTTTAGCACTAGTAGTCCTTGATCTTAAACCACTTTCTAGTAGGGATTGCATATTTATTTTCTTTCTTGGATGCAGGAACGAAACTCCATCATTGGTGACAACTACCGGTGGCCCCACGTTATCCCCTATGTCCTTGAAGACAGCCTGGGTACAGTATTTGCCCTTGACAACGTCTGCATGTTGCGTTGATTGAAATGTTAAGAACAGGTTGATAAAGATACCATGGCATCCTTTCCTCTGGCAAGTCTCAAGCAGACACCATTTCCCACAGCAGGACTGGGCCATGGTGTGCACAAGCAGGGTATATCATCTTGGTGCTGGTGCTGGCTCTCACCTCCTTTCTTGGATGGTTCTTATCCTGCCGTTGCAATGGGCCAGCAGATTGATTTGATCTTAAAAGCATATGTCTGAGATGTGAAACTGTGCTAAGCAGAAAGAAAAACATTGAAGATCTTTTTAAAGCAAGAAAGCTTACCTGGCCATTTACATTACCTGCAGCACCGACAGCAAATTGGCATTCTGGCAGGCAGTGCAGTTTGCAACAGCACACTGCTGAGTCCCCTGTTGTGGGGACAGGGACGGGACACAGCTTCTCTCCATCCCTTCAGATCCACCCGGCTGTGGCTCTGCAGAGCAGAGACAAGCAGTGAGACAGGGAGCTTGAGTTCCTACCATGTACTGCATGGGGAGATCGTGGCCGTGATACACAATGTGGGGGGGGAAAAATATCACCCACCCCCAGTTTAGATCCGGATCTAAACCTCTGAGGGGTCTCAGACTATAAAAGTTGCTTAGAGGAGATACCCCAGACATAACGTTAGCAGTTCAAGTCCTGGAGAGGCTCTGTGAGAGATCCGTAGCCCGAGATCTGCACTGGGTGAAATCCAACATCTTTGTTCCCCGTTTATTTAGTACTTGCTCACATAAATCTCAGCAAAGTAAATGACAGAATTTGCAAAATTAAGAACCACGTGCTATCATGTATTATATATTCACCATTTCCTATTTTATACATAAGTACCAAAGAAAAATTACACAGAAAGAAAACAAGAGGAATACACGCCATAACAACCTGATTTATGGAGTTTAGGTCCCTACCAAGTCTTAATTCAGCAAAAAAGCTTTCTTATTTTAATCAAAGATTGCTGGAACAAGACTCACCCTTAGGACTTGCTTCATACAGCTAATAGTACAAATCTATTGGCTCAGTATTGACAAGAACACTGTTTGCTTTGCAGAAATGAATGCTAAGGGGCTCATCCTCAAGGCATTTGAACAGTATCGACTGAAAACCTGTATTGACTTCAAACCTTGGGCAGGGGAGAAGAATTACATATCTGTCTTCAAAGGAAGTGGGTAAGAGGAATAATGTAAAATAACTCTCATCCTTTTTGGCTACAGGCTATTGTGATGGCCAGTACTCACTCTAAAACTCATATATCTGATTATAATTCTGTATTTTTATTGTGTCTGTTTTTCCAGTCCTTTTTTTTTTTTAACTGAAAATTGTAGAAGTTTCCCAAACAGATATTACCTAGGTAGCAATGAACAATTTCTTGCTGATACTTACTTTTAAATATAAGAGGCAATCAAATCCTTTAAGAGATAATTTTCTGGGCGTGGTAAAAGATATCGGAAAGAAGCCAAATATTTTCTTGACTGATCTTTGGATATATAGTGTCACTTTCAAATGGTCATTCTTAGTATATCTTAGTCTTCAGAAAAATAAAAAAGTCCCAGCAGAAATATGGTAATTCTAACTGCGGACAATGAATTTGTTTAACTGTAACAAATGAAATAGCATCTGAACAATGTCAAACCAGCATTCGTATATAATAGCAATATTTTTAAATGCTGCACAGCACTGAGATATTTCACAGACATTTCTGTTTATTTACCTCTTTTGATGAATAATTATGCTATTCAACCTTAAATTTTGCAAAATATGACTCCAGTAAAGAAGTCAAAATTGCCACAGCTGCTTCCCTTTCTAAGACAGTCTCTGTCAAAACAATGCAACAAGAACAATATATTCTCCACTCTATGCTCAACCATTTCTCTATTAGAAGAGATCAGGGAAAGCTTGATAGCCTGGTGAGGAAATTTACTTTTGGAAAATCATTTCCTGATATGAAAATGCATTCATAAATGGGAAAAGATTTTCTGATAATAGAAATGTTTCCCTTCCCCTTTGGCTTCTTCTGAGATATTTGTAGCAGATAATTGTTTCAAATTTTCTTCGGTCTCTGGCTCTTTATATTTGCTACTCTTCATGCTGTGCACATGACATTGAAATTCAACCCTAAAAGATGTATAAGTGGAGGCTCGGGGAGCAATGCATTTTCCTGCGCTAATGACTCTTCGGCTTTTTGAGCCAAATGGAAAACTCATGTTGCTAAATTTTTTAGTCCTTCTTCACATAAAGTATGCATTGAATTTGCTAATAATTGTACCTGAAAAAGAACCACAATGTTTAGCCTATGGCAAGTAAGAGGCCTCTGCACAATATTTCATTTGTATGTCTATTAAAAATAGATGAGTCATGGTGATGAAGAAGACGAGCCACTCTAGTAGGATAACATATCTTGCCCTCACTGCCTGGTGTGTTGCTTGCCCTGAAATGTTTCTAATATCTCAGCTGACACATCCATAAAGCAATTAACGCTCAGCAGCACTTTTTAAAAGATTGGAGATAAACGGCGCAGTCTCCTGAAAATGGCTGTCCAGTTTCAGTGAGCTCGCTTGGAGCTGAACAAGGAAATTATCAGGACTGACCCTGCATTAAGTGCCTTTCATTGCACTCCCTTCCTCTCTTCCCATATAAGGGCACAAGGTGAAATGTGGGTAAATCAACCCATTTTCACTCTGCCCTTCCTAACTATTTTTTTTTTCAAGCAGCTAAGACTCCTTTATCTGCAGACTGAAGACCTTAGTCCAGAGGGTAGAGTGCAGACAGGAGCACACAGCCCCTGGCAATGCCAGCTGGATTCACCATGAACAGTTGATAAATCAACTTTGCTCTTCCAATCTTGGCTTGCATTTATAAACCAGACAGAGGAATGTGGGGGAACTTTGTGTCAAAAGGCCATAAAGTCCCTGTCTGGATTATCTTTTTTTATTCAAATGAAGTCAGCCAAAAAAGAAGCCAGCTGCCATTTTGTTAGGTGGACAGCCCGGTGTAAAAATATATTTGTAGTCTCTGATGTACATAAACAGTGTCATCAACCCCCATGCAAAGAGTCCTCTATGTGTCCACATTCTTTATCTACCATTTGCAAAGCCTTGGCTACTGCCTGCATTATATTTACAGACATATATATATATTTATAATGCTAAGTGAGTAGAGGTACATGTAAGGTTTTCTAACACACAGCCTTTTGCCTCACCCTCTATTCAGGTCTGTGCATCTGCAGCAGAGGTTAGACTATGAATCTATCTTCTTTTGACTCTAGCCTGTGTGCCAAGAGGAAAGCATGAGGGATGCTTGTGAATTATGGAAATGCAGGAATATCAGATGTGGCAGGTGCCTGCTAAACTCATGGAGCAGTCTGGGATGGCATCCTGTGATAGATGTGCCATTTCTCCCTAATCTTCTCATGAAGAGCAGGACTCATTCAGCAGGAAAACTTGCATGGTGTGGTAGGGTCAAATGGTTAGCAGACCAGGGTGGATCAACCCCATCTCTAGTATTTCCCCGTGGGGCATCAGATTTTCATGGAGATTTCCTAGGAGTTCACCTCAGGTTGGCAAAGGGGACCCATGCAGAAGTGGGTTGATACAGATCCCTGGCTAACCAGCTTGGTGCTGGTAAGTCAAAGTGTCTGTGTGCTGACAGTGGTGAGCTGTGATACTATGGGAAGTTATTTACTAGCAGGACAACAGTATAAAAATGTGCCTGAAATAAGTGTTGGCTCTCAGAGAACAGGATTTCTAGATGGCATCGTTGCTACCGATGGCATGTGTCTACTTACAGCCCACCTTCCAAAAAGAAGGCTGGTGACATTAGTCAGGCCAGGTACTTCTCTGTACCTCTAACATCTGCTGGAGCATCTAGCAATGCAGAAAGCATTGAATCAGGGGAGATGTGGCTCTCACACACTTGGAGAAGCTAGGAATTCCCTCCCCCCCCCCTCCATTTTCTCCCCTCCTAAAGGCATCGCTAGCATGGGGTTTCAGGTGCCTGTTGCTCTCAGCTGCCCTGTCCCACTCACCAGTTTTATTTTCAGTGCTGGGCGACACAGACCAAGCATTGACTCCCTCCATGGCTGCAGGATGATGCTGTCATAGGCATTTGGCAGACTGAAGGCAAGGGCAAGCTGCATCCTCTGGTGCTTGGATGTTAATTTTGCCAGGTGTCTTGGGTATGCCTGTAGCCAGAAGCAGCTGCTTTGGTGTGAGGTGGACCCGGAACTGTGATGGACTTCTTTGACTTCTGCACAACCAGACATAGTTGATACGAGGCCTTGTTCAAGGGAAGCCCATGAAATCATGGCTACCACATGTGCCCCTTCCTAGGTCTCATGCTGTGATTTTAATGAGTAATCGATAGTCAAGGCCTCTGCTGCTTTGTGGAAAGAGAAATACTGGGGAATGTGTTGTGCTAATAAGTTACAGGGTTCGAAAGCACATGGCGTGCTTGTGTTTTTAAATTTCTGGGGTGATAGGAGTACAAATTCCATGGCATATTTTGCGCCCGACTAATTTTATGGACTTCATTGGGTAAGTGTTGATTTATTTGCTGCATAAAATATCAATTTAAATGTAACTCTCTGTGCTTGCTAGTTTGTGGACCTGGGGTGCCATTTTATTGGCTTGTGCTGATAGCTTGCTGAATTTTTTTATTCTTTAGTAAAAACTTCCAGCACAGCTGTGGTTTTGCTTGTGAGCATGTGTCAGCATCAAGTGCTCACAAATAACTAGAAAGAAAAGAACTTGTGAAAAGCACTGTCAAATCCACCAGCTTTTCAGAAGGTAAACCTGGTTTACCTTATGATAAGGACAGGCTCAAAGTGCAGTCACAGTCACATACTGTGCTTCAGCTAAAAATTATTGATTCACAGTAATTGCTCTAAATCATGTGTCCACAGTCTTCGATGTTTACCAGGGTACCAATGAAATCCTCATCAGTCTTCTCCTGTCACAAATAGCTCAACATTTTTTTGCTAAAGGAAACCCATTAAAAACAATAGAGCCAGAGCAGAGGAACCACTTGTTCATCGAATCAGAGCTAAATATGAGAGGAAAGGATCTGGGAAGGAACAGATCAATGAAAAACTGCTTACTATAGCAAAATGTAACTTCAACACTCAAATTAAAAATGTACCTGTTGAACAGACTGATTCTGGAGTTCACGTGGCGTGGGAATGGTATGTGTCTCACGGAGCACTCTCTCATTTTATTCTAATGCTAGCTGCTGGTCCTCAGTGGGAAACATCCAAGAGGGCTTGCAGCAGCTCTCCATCGGTGCCAACTGTGACAGGATTGGGACGATCCAGCACGAGTTCCTGCACGCCCTGGGATTCTGGCATGAGCAGTCACGGTCCGACAGGGACGACTACGTGTCCATCATCTGGGACAGGATTCAGGCTGGTCAGTCACTCCCCAGCTTTTCCTTTCAGACTCTGGTGTTAGGGGGTTCAGCAGTGAACATCCCTTCCAGCCATCCTTCAGTGGCCACACTATTCTCTCACCTGGACTTAGCTTTCAGAGCCAGCATATCAATAAATTAAATATCAAGTGACATCTATTTGGGACAGAAAGCCTGGTTTGTTGTTGCTGTGGTTACTCCTCGTGCCACGACAGCTCCCAGAGACCTCACAAGAGAATTGAGTTCTGTTATGCTACATGTTGCACAGAAGAGCAACAGAAGAGAATAATTTAGTTTATTTAAATGAATACTCTAAAAGCACTGTTACTCTGGGAACCCTTGACAAAACAAAAGTAACGGAAAAAAAAAATCCCACTCCGAAAAACCCAGTGTGACCAAAACCAGTAGAAAGTCTCCAGTGAAAACACTGGTGTTCCTCTTTCTCACCAGCTGCTACACCCAGTGTGGGCAGCAGACCTGAGACAGCAGAGAGCGCAGAGAAGTTGTAGAATCATAGAATCATAGAATTGTCTAGGTTGGAAGAGACCCTTGGGATCATCGAGTCCAACCATCTACCCTACTCTACAAAGTCCTCCCCTACACCATATCCCTCAGCACCACATCTAATAGTCTCTTAAACACATCCAGGGATGGTGACTCAACCACCTCCCTGGGCAGCCTATTCCAATGCCTGACCACTCTTTCCATGAAGAATTCTTTCCTAAGGTTTAGTCTAAACCTACCCTGTATAGGCAGGAGAAACCCCCTGCAGGGTCTGCATCCCAGGAACAGTTCCTGTAGTGATGCAGCTTGTAAATGTAAGTGCTGGCGAATTTGGCACAAGCCTGAGAGGTGGCAGAGGGACCCTTGGGTCTCTGCTTGGTCTCTGCCTCTTCAGCTTGGCGTCGTCCTCTCTGACTTTCAGGCAGTTCAAAAACAAAGTTATATACAGACTTGATGCTTTCCTAACACAGGTACACACAGAAGACTGAAAAAAAAACAGATAATGATTAAATTTAATGCATTCTTATTTAGCTGTGATCAATAGTCAGGTGCATATGCAAGTATATATTACAGAAAATTACTTAGAGTCTGTTGTTTGATTTCCGTTCTGTTTTGCTGACTCTTTAAAGGCAAATTGTGCTGTTGTTAGGCCATGAAACTGCTGCGTCTTTTTTACACTGACCAGAGTATAGTTACTGTATTTTTACTAATTTAAAACATTTAAAACTTTACCTTCCATGGGGTAGTTAGTAATGGTTCTTTGCTCATACTTGAAAAAATATCTGTAAAGTTAAATTCTGGAAGCTTATCTGATGAGAACTCTAAGGTGTTTATTGCAAGCTAAAATGACCACCAATCAAACATCAGAGAACACAGATTAGAAACAGGGAGGCATTACAGTTGCAAATTGCATTAATTTGAGTACTGAAACAGTATTTCTACTTTTGGGTATCACAAGCCCATCAAAGGTTATGGGTAGTTCCACAGGGAAAAGATTTCTGGTAGCAAAAAGCTTTCCTTCATCCACCAGAAGTCATCATGTTATATCCCAGTGGCTGAAAGAGGAAAATAAATAACTCTAACTAGAAATAAAATAGTTTTATGGATTAAGTACAAGTAAACAACTACAAAAAAAATGCATGGGGATCTGATGAATTCTTTGTGTCTTTAAGACTGTACATCAAAACTTGATCCTCTTGGGCAACTAAAAATCTTTCCTTTTATCTTTCCCATTTAGGTAAAGAGCATAATTTCAACAAATATAATGATACAACATCAGACTCCCTGAATGTTCCCTATGACTATACTTCTGTGATGCACTATAGCCAAACTGCATTCAGGAATGGAACTGAACCCACCATCGTCACTAAGATACCAGACTTCATGGATGTTATAGGACAGAGAATGGATTTCAGTGATTATGATCTCCAGAAACTGAACCGGCTGTACAATTGCTGTGAGTTTTTCCATTTCTTTTAATTTTTTTTTTTATTATTATTTTTTTTTTTTTTTTGCTTCTGGGATTTGAAAGAAATGAGGGTGATATATACATGCTGGACTCATCCAGGCACAAGTGAAAGAGATGCTAACATATTTTGAGAAGTGAATTGTGCTAAAAACACCAGAAATAATGGTAGAGCTAGAAATAGCATAGCCCTCCTGCAGAAATACTGCTGTGTAGCAGAGTTTTCTGTGCAATTTTATCTGACCTTTAGTTAAAAACCAGCTTCACTCAGCAGCTGATTTTTGTTCATCCCTTGGGTGGCTGTTTAAAATGTGTGCTTCTGCACAAAGCTTTTTGTTTTTTCCCCCATTATTCTGCAGCTGTTGCTCAGACACTGTACAGAAATGAGTATCTTTGCTGTGGCTATCGTACCTACTCTGCTCTCACGCAATCTGTGAGACAGAGTGTGTGTTCATGCAAATAGGGTACAGATGCTGTTGGGAAGAAAATCTGAGCTTTTTAGATTTTTATTTTTAGTTTCAAACCCAGCCTCTTACAAAAGTGGTCAAAAGAGTTACTTTGCTCATATGGGATTAATTTTAGAAAGTTGAGTGAAAAGTTAGAGACAGAGAAATATAGATAATTCTATTACTAAACTGGAACACAATTCTGTAATTGTGACTGCATCAAATAAGCCCTGGTACTCAGATGAAAACTTTTACTTCGCTCCCTCAGTATACCAAGTAGTGAGTACTGGTTTGCAATTATATTTTAGGCTTCATTCTACAGATACCTCAAGTAATTATCAAACTGTTTTATTAAAACAGTGAATTTTTTGAGCATACAATTCTGTTGAAAATATTTGTGTCCATGTAGGTCTAAACTGAACTCACACTTAACATGTCTTACAGAAGTGCCTACAGCTAATTAGTCTTACAGAAGTGCCTATCTTTTACAGTGGATGGGGTCCTTCTTACTCTCCATTAATCTTATAAACTTTCCATTGTTCTCGTGCATTACGTAATTACTTCATGACGCTTTATTCTTAACCCAAAGGCACGTTCCCCAGATTAAACACTCCCCAGTTGTGTTGAAATTAGTGACAAATCTGCCACCACCCCCAGTGCAATCAGGACCTGCGCTGCTCCCCAGTCTGTCCCTTGGCTTCGTATGGTGTGCACAATATTGGCAGAGCCACATGTGGTCTTCAGTTCACCCACCATTTGCCCAAGTGGCCCCTGTGCCAGGGAGGACGGGGGCATCACAGGTCCCAGCCCTCACCCACCCAACCTCTACCCTTTCAGGTTAGAGGGAATACTGAGAACGCCAGATATGGTTTGGGTGGTAGATATCCTCCCAGAGGAATCAAAAGATTACTTCTGTTGCTCAACATGATTTAAGGAAAAGTTTAAGCTGAGTTTCTGCTGAAGGCCCATGTAGTTAGGAAATTGCATTAAAAATGGTAACTTGGTTCCTAAATTGAAAAAAAAAACAACCCACACCATAAGAAATCCTGATCGATACTTTAGTTCTGTTTTGTTCTCTTCTTCATGACTGTCTTTCAGGTCATATGATAATAGTAGATTTTAGCCTACTAGTATTAGAACACTTAACAGAACTGACCACGAGGTTGGCTTCAGCCTCTGGAAGTTATGACTCGCCAGTCACCCCCCATGTATTTTATTCCAAGTCCATCCTTTCATTACATACCAACAAAGTCACTGGCTTTTGGTGCAGAGGGAGTTCAAAACCTCCCTCAAGCAGTGCCCCCTTCCCTTGTCTCATTAATTAATCTAGAATTAATCTTACACAATGTGTAAGAAACACATTGTAAGCTACTGAGTATTGCTTTCCTCTCTTCCTGTTGTGCAAATTCACCACTCCAGCCAGCACCTTCTAATTAAGGTAGTTAGGCTACTGCTTTCCTGTCTGGGCAAATTGATTTCATATTTTGTTTTGTATTTTCAAAAAATTTTGATTTCAAAGAGTTCTTTCATCTAATAATTCTCTATTTTTCCTTACCGTCTTGCTGACACCCTGGGTTTCTTTCTTTCTCCAGCAGTCAATATAACATTTACTATGAAAATCTTTTCTTGGTTTTTACATCATCATACCAATACTGTATCTTAAAAGGTATCAGTCATACAGCACATCTGAAGTCCTTGCAACCACCAGAGGGTTGTAGCTTTCTATGTGGATGGTACAAAGCATCTCAGCAGTACAACTGATTTGGCAGCAGTGCATACTCAGGTGCTTCCTTGAGCTACAGCCTAAGTGAAGCATTTGGCTTGCCATTGAGGTTGATTTTTCTGATACTCAAGGTCCTTTTTGTGGTGCAATGAAACTTTTAAACATGCCACAATGCTTTAGACATTATTTGAAAAGCAATAATCATGAAGCATTTTATTAACTTAATTGTTTTCAAATCATGGACGGTGTTACGCAGCACTCAGACATGGTACAATGAGAAACAAATCTGAGAACTGGGGTAAACCTGGACTGTGTTTTGCTTCACCCATCCAGGGTTTGCTTTAGACAGAGAAAACATTTCATACAGTGTTTTCCCTTTCCTATTCAACTGCACAGTTTTCCTTCACTTAATTTTTCACTTGTTATATGCAAGACATCTTAAAATTTTGGATGAGATATTCATTGGTCCCAAGTGTACCTTTGCCAAATTTTTTTTTCAAGACAACATTTTGAAAATCAGGGTTTACTTATTGTAGCAAAATAACTTCTGCTCTACTACATTTAAAAATAAGCACTCCAGCTGATTCATTAGTGAACCTTTCTCACAATCTGTGGCCATGTATGGACTGGCCCAAAGAAAGTAGAGGAATGAGTGGGAGATCTCAGGAATTTTTAGGCTGTGTGAAGGTTGGTGGGTTGGGGCTGGTACTAGTGTTCCTTTTATAAATAAAAGATGGGACCATCCTCTGCATGCTAAGTGCCTAGAGTGGTCCTGATGACATCTCATTAATGTCAGTATTAATCACCAAATGCTTTGAGTTCCTGAACGTTATACCTGTGAACATTGATGGTATGTAAAGCTGCTGATTATTTTGTGTTCGCATGTAGTTTTTCCATGCTCTTGGCTTTGGACATTCAGAATTAAGATATATGTCATGTAACAGAGAGATTAAAACCTTTTTTTTTTTTCTTTTTTTTTTTTTTTAATGTTATAGCCTCCTCCCTAAGTTTCATGGACACTTGCAGTTTTGAACTTGAAAATATATGTGGCATGATTCAAAGTTCAGATGATAACAGTGATTGGCAGCGTTTGTCTCGCATTCCTGCTGGGCCAAATACTGATCACACGAATATGGGAGAATGTAAAGGTATGAGAAAAGACTGTTCTTATCTCTCTAGGAAGCATTTTCTGAACAGGCATGTGAGTTGACTTCGATCTTGGACCTGCCTCTGTTTATCTGTTGACAAATTACAGTTTATTTTTTAACTAAGCAGCATAAATGTACATCCTTAGGGACATCATGTGCTAAGTTCAATTTTCTGCTTATTTGAGAAGACTGAATGTCCTTATCTCATTTGATCTGTTTTCTGTTCTCAGTGTCACATCCTGACACAAGAACTATATAAAATGTTCTAACCTAAGGTACAGGCACACCAGAAAGATTGCTGCTTTTCTGAACAATTGTTCAGTAAGTCTTTGGAAAAGATTAGGATTTAAAAATGACTTATAGTATCAGGGCTCGGGTGAAAAATTCATTGAGAATACAGCCAGTTTTTTCAGAATCTGTCAGAGGAAACTTCATGAGTTCAGGAGCTTAAAGCAGTCCTCCAAAGAGAGAATTAACTGTGAATTACTGGCACCGGGTAAAGAGTAAAAGCCCATGCTTTTGAGTAAAAATTGCTAGAGATAGGCAAATGAGGAAAAAAGAGTTGCAAGGAGAACAGTTCTGCCTCTGGAGAATGTGGACAGGTATCAGTCCTCAGTCTGAGGATTTGTGCAGGGTCTAGCTTACCCTGACCTTGACTTGACCATGTCTACCAGTGGTGTGACAACACGGTGTAAAGAATGCAGGGACACCGGAAAAATTTTGTTTTCTCTCTCCTCTACAGTTCATTTCTCATTGACTCTTGACAGATTCAGGCTACTTCATGCATTTCAACACCAGCACTGGAGCAGAGGGAAGCACAGCCATCCTGGAGAGCCGAATCCTGTATCCCAAAAGGGGCTTTCAGTGCTTACAATTCTATTTTTATAACAGTGGTCACGAAAGCGACCGGCTGTATGTCGGGGTCAGGGAGTACACTTCAGCCCATCCGAACGGTACTTTGAGACTCATTGAAGAGATAAAAGGTATGGAATAAAATTGCATTTTGATTTTATCTATACTCAATATCCTTTTCAAAGTACTGGGGGGAAATATTGTAGCAAAGTGAGTCATCTCCAAACGTTATTCTTTGGCTTCTTCTCTAACTATGTAATTGATTCTCTGCTGGTGAAATTATACTTGATGGATCCTCATTTTCCTATAATATAATCAATTGCCACAAATTACAAACTCTTGCGTTATCAAGATAGGTTTCTCACCAAAATAGCTAAAATTCCATGAGTAGTCATTCTAACTGTTCTAGAATTGCTGGTATCAATAGCAACAGATGAAGTTGGTTATTAGAGTAAATTACAATGAATAAGAAAATAATAATAAAAAGATAGAAAGTATAAGTGCGTGCCCTGGAATACCTACCAGTTTAAAAAAGATAAATAAAATTCAACTTGATTTTTAAGCAAGGTTTGAAATTACTTAACTGAAATATATGGGCAGCAAATCCTGATTTGAGTTGTAGTTTGAAAAAAATTAAGTTATTGTGGTTTTAGGAGCCAATGTCCTGCAGAATGAGCAAATGAGGTCTGTTAATGGACAAGAGATTTTTAAGCCAGATTTGCCAAACTCACCTTATGATTAAATACTTTCTCAAATACAGCTACAACGAGTTCAATCTTCTGGTAACATAAGGGTCTTTAACTAAATAGGTATCAAGTCCTCTCTTCTGCCTTTTTTCATCCCTTTAGGGGCAACTGCTGCTAGTGTGTGTTTTTCTTTTTTTTTTTTTTCCACTCTTTTCTTCACCCTGATGCTTTTTTCATCCCTGTGTGCCATCAGAAAAACTTAATATGTGTCAGGACTGCTAAGGCAGATGTAGATTTCAGATCAGTCTAAGCCCTCCAAACTTTTCCAAGTTAATTTTTCCGTATTTCAGCCTTCTTTACAAATACCCTTCCATATATATTAGGTCCCATCTCCCATTCCTGCTTCCCCAAGTCCGTAACTTCCTTTAAAGTCTCTGATCTCATCTCCTACTTTGACAATCTCTGGTAAAGCTTTCAGAAACGGTTTAATGGTGACGAGTTACCCTCACCCACACAGCCAACAAACTGGGAGAAACAGTGACACTGCAGCCCTTTCCAGCCGTGATCCGGCACCCTGGCTGAGCTGCTCATGGGTTTGCACTGAACCACCATGCTCAAGGGGCTGAGGGACAAGCCTTGAACCCTTTCTGCTGCTCTGTGGCAGCTCTGGCTGCCTTCGGCTGGGAGCAGGGGAGGCTGTGGGGGTGGGACATCTTCCAGCACAGTAGCTGATCTACTTATTGAACATGAGTCAGAAACCCCAGTCTTGCATATAGTCTGTGCACTTCTAAAAAGCTTTAGTTTACGCAGAAGGCAATTTAATGGGAAAGAGTGAGGTGCTTTTGTTCTTGTTTCTGGGTTTGCTTTTTTTTTTTTCCCCCCTCTTAATAATAATGATAATGAAAAATGGCAAGAAATTAAGACTCAGACCTGAGCGGTGTGTTTAGAATTGCCAGGGAAGTGGAGCCTGAGTTCTATACCTGGGATTGGCACTGCTTATTCCACAAATGCAGCTGGAAGTCTGGTCTTCCGTGCAGGTGAACATAAACCAGACAGCAAAAGAAACTGTTTTGCTGGACAGACTATTAACAAAGGATATCCCACTTTCTCTTGCCTTACAAGGCCCCTGTGCAGAGGTCTTTGCTTTTGTACATGCTGCTCCTCAAGTCAAGTGGGATTTGCAAGTGCAGGCATTTTTTGGATGCAGCGTCAGACTCAGACTGAGGCTTTATCACATTAAGTAGACTGGCTTTAATTTGAACTCAGAACCATTAATCATTTGATGGGTGAATAGTGCTTCTGCATAGGCAAACTTCCGCCAAGACATTTAAATATACAAAAACAATTAAAAGAACAAATCTTGTAGTTCTAGGCTCCCAGAATCCTCTGTAGCATTTGTTGTTGAGACATGTTGTTATTCAGTTATTTGAATATACTTTGCTCTGATTTTTTTTTTCTTTTTAATAATACAGGTGACAGCCATGTTTGTGCATTTAATTATCACAACATTTATACTAATTTAATGCAATGTTCTTTAAAAATATAAAAGAAAAAGCAGTCTTAAAAAACATTAACACCATTTTCTCTCAAATTAAAGAGCTGCTATGCATATTAAATCTGTTGAAAAACTGAATTGAGAAAAAGTAATCTTGCACTGAATATGGAACATCTACAGGAGAAATATTGCATCACGTCAGTGCCAGTGGAACTGAGAAATTCTTACGTAGCCTTGGTATAAGGTCTGTAGACCAGTGCAGTGTTTGAACATACTGCTCACTCAAAAATCCCTTCCCTTGTTTTTCAGGTTCACCTGAGACTTACTGGCAGCTCCATCATGTTTCTTTGAATGTCACAAGTAAATTCCGGGTTGTGTTTCAAGGTGTGAGAGGAAGTGGCTTGTCGAATGGAGGCCTCTCTATTGACGACATCAATTTGTCAGAAACCCAGTGTCCCCACCATGTCTGGCATATCAGAAATTTCACACATCTCCTCAACACAAGTCCAGCAGGGGAAGCTGGAAAAATATACAGTCCTCCTTTTTACTCTAGTAAAGGATATGCTTTTCAGGTTGCCTTGTATATAAATGGTACCACTGATAACCCATTTAATTTAGCAATATACTTGCACTTGATTTCTGGAGCAAATGATGATCAGTTGCAGTGGCCCTGTGCATGGCAACAAGGCACCATGATTCTGCTTGACCAGCATCCTGATATTCGTCATCGGATGTCAAACCAAAGAAGCATAACAACTGACCCTCTGAAGTTATCAGGTTAGTTAAAATCAGATGTGCTACGCAGTACATTTAAAACACAGTCAGAAGATAAGAAGCCAAATTTTCTCTCTGTGAAAATTTGTGCATGTTTTTTAGCTTCTGGAATGTTTCATTCGGTTACAGCAACAACGTAATTGATCCACAGACAAGAAAAAACTGAACGTACAAGTAGGTTAAGCTGGGACCCTGGATTTCAAAGTTGATTTGCATAAGAAATAGGTGGATGATCCAATCCTAAAATTTCTTTCATATGGTCTGTGAAGATGCATTTATATCTGCTTTAATGAGAATGGAAGTTTTTCAGAAGGCTTGAAAAGAAAAATACTGAATTAATAATACAGACAGTTGATACCAGATAAAAGTGCAGCTATTAAACAGATCCCCTCCCTCCTTGTAAAGGGTACAGTGGTGTCAGGGCAAATATCCAGATGGACAAAGTACTGATTTGTATTACATAACCTGTTCTTGTTCAAGGTATGAGAAGATAAGGAGCAATTGTCCACAATAACTTGGAAAGGAGGCAGTTGAGGTAAAGATGTAACTCTGAGAAATGGTAGACATCTCTATAATGGGAGATATTAAAGAAAATCCCCATATTCACCATTGGATAATGATTAGATTTAAGCCTAAATGACTTTCTGCATCCATATAAGTGTTTTGCCAAAAGAAACCACCTCCACCACTGAATTATTTTCCTGGGCTTTCAGACTGTAACATTAGTCAAAGAAGGCAGGCACAAAAATGTCTAATTCACAGTATTGTTTTAAAAATTCCACTTTTACATTCATTTTTTCTATGACACGGTCTACATGAAAACAATGTGGGTAATCCAGAAAGACTAAATGTCCTCCCCTGTAAATGAAAGATGCATCACACCAGGTCCTCCACAGATGGTTGCCTTTTCCCCCCATGCTCTCTGCTGTTTTGGCCACCGTGCTCCACCCTTCTCCTTCCCTGACCCCGTGGACACGCAATCTGTTTGCACTCTGCTCCTTCTCCCTCGTTTATTTAGATATTGCTAGTAGCTCCAGATTCCCAAGAGAAGCCTTCTAACTCCCATCCTTTCTCTAACCAGCAGAGGTGTTGGAGCAAGCAGTTTCTTCTCCCTCTGTCAGATATTTTCGCAGACAATCACGCTCAGCTCTGAGATTTAGAACAGGGTTTGATGGAGGGACATCAGTGGCCTGTGACCGTTCAGGTTGTTCAAGTACCCTCTGGCCTACATCCACATCAAGAGATGCTCTTTTTTTGAGAAACACTGAATTAATTCATTTTACAGATGACTCATGCTACTCATCTTCTTGCCCGCTACACTTTAAAAGAACTAAAAAGGAAATACAACAGGTTCTCAACTAGCTCTCCAATAACATCATCTCCGGTAGGCTCTTTTCTCCATACCTCAGGCTAAATGAAGCCATTTAAGATCTCCATTGTCTTGTGCATCTCATCAGTATGGAATTTCAGGCAAAAAACTCTGCAAATATTGTAGGCAGGTTCAACATTGCTCCTACTCCATGAGTTTCAGGTAATTTATTGTCTTCTCTGTATTCCTGATATCCATGAGCAACTAAGCAGAAGCAGGCAAAGTAGGACACAATCTGTCTTGGTTGTTGAGAGAGGCCTCAGTACAACTTTGCAGCAGAGATTATCTAAGAAGGAAGGGACCCTATTGAGAAAGAAATCCAGAGTGGTCCCACACTCACATTCAGTTAATTTTTTTTCCAGATTCCTCGTCAAGCTATTTTTGGGATAGGCCAGATAAAGTGGGATCCACAGCATCTTTTCCCAATGGAACTACATTCAGGAGAGGTCCAGGAAGTGGAACGAGTGCATTCTTAACTCATCAGAGACTTAGAAGCCGCAACTTTATTAAAGAAGATGGTGTTTATGTTCTTTTAACAATGGAAGGTATGTAAACATACCTGATATTCGTTATGATATGGTAAACATGGACTGTCACATACTTACTAAGTCACTAGTGCTGTAGATATAAATACATGTGATGTACTTTGCAAATAAGCAATTTTGGAACTACACGTGCATCTAACATCAAATCATACATTTGGATAAATTTGTGGATAAGTACATGCACTGTATAATTATTTTATCTCATATTAAGGTGTATAAAACAATGTTAACCCTGTGAAAATTATTTTGAATAGAGTACTTTGATTAAAATTGTCTGTTTCTGAAAAAATCTAGAGGACATTTCCAAAATACCTCATGATGCTGAAAGGTAAAAAAGACTATTTATCTGTTATACCCGTGGACAGCAGGCTCTTTGCTCTGCTATTAGAACTTATCATTAGAATAAGAGGAAAAATAACATGAAGTAAAGATCTTATTTCTTGTGTTTGTATCGTGCAGATATATCACATCTACTATCAACTCAGCCAAGTGTTTCACCCACTGTTGCTGTGAATACCAGTGCCAGCACCATCAAACCTACCAAATCCCCTGTCACCCCGCCCAAAGAGCCAGACACAGAGGTTCCCATTTTCTGCGGAGACAACCCTTGTGAAAATGATGGTGTCTGCGTTATTGAGGCCAGGGCCCCTGTGTGCAGGTAACTGCCTGTACTCTGCAACTCTAGGATGAGTAATGAAAGTTTCTAGTAGAATAAATCTTTGTTCCTAATGAAAGACAGTCTATAGCTGATTAAGGCAAATATTTCCAATTGCTACTGTGAGACTAAACTTTTAACCAGTTTGGGCAACAAAGCTCCTAACCTCCGCATTTGACCATTTTGAAGTACTCTGCTTGACTTCTCTGCAAAATATATTTTAAATGTATTTAGCATTTTCAGTAATGTTTCAGTCCAAGGTTATGAAATGGACTGTTCATTTCCTTAGAAGTCTCCGTAGCAAGATTTATAAGAGTTAAATAGAAACGCAGTTGAAACAAAATAGCATTTATATCAGTAGAAAAGATAATTAATACTTCACAGGCAGGAAGCAGCATAGACATTATTTTAGAATTTGATTCAGAAATATTGTGTAGTGTAAATTATGACCATGAATTTCAAAAGTGTATTTGCTTGCCTTTGAAACCAGAGAGGAAGTCTTAGGAGTAAAAAGATTGTTTACCCTGCATGAAAATTAATATGAACTTTTATTTATTCCTCTGTGGATACATTTACGTAACCCACCTGGCTGATGAGCATTCTTCCAGCTCTCAAACATGCTCCAGGGCTGAAGACAGTAACCTTATGTGATTCTCTGCCAGGGCAGGTAGACTAGGGGAGTGCTGTGAGGCAAACGTCTAAGGGCCAGAAGCAACAAGAGTCAGGATGACTCATTAAGTGTTGTATCTCCCCATCTAGAAACCTTTTAAAAAACAATTCTTGTGCAACCCATCAGAAGCCGGTCACAAATATAAGTAAATGTCAAGAAGCTGTTCCAAGAAGACAAAAAAAAGAGTTACCCTTAATGTTGTGCCTGATTTCGAAATTATGGAAAGAAAACATTTATTTTCTGAAATCTCTGGGCTATTTGAAGCTCTAGTGCCTATGTGACCTACTTTCCATCCTAGGGAAGTGTGTGACCAGCAGTCAGTCTTTGCTCTGATGTGAGGGGGGGGATGTGATACATAACTCTGTTTAAGCCAGATCACATGAAGTCCCCCATGAATCAGTATCTTTGCAGTGCACTGAAAACGGACTCATTTTCAGGGTTGAATGTGTAGTTCTGAAAAAATGGCTTAGACAGGTACTAGAAAACCAGTAACACTAGGAGCAACCAGGATTAGAAAGATAGGGCAGGTGCGCGCTCAACAGTACTACATGTATGTTTTTTGTCAGTTAGATCATTGGGACCCTCATATGCTCACTATAAAATCATAGAATCATAGAATGGTTCGGTTTGGAGGTGACCTTGAGGATCATCGAGTTCCAACCCCCTGCTATGGACCAGGACCTCCCACTAGAGCAGGTTGCTCAAAGCCCCATCCAGCCTGGCCTTGAACGCTTCCAGGGATGGGGCATCCACAGCTTCTCTGGGCAACCTGTTCCAGTGTCTCACCACCCTCGCAGTAAAGAATTTCTTCATGATATGTAATCTAAATCTGTCTTCTTTTAGTTTAAAACCACTACCTCTTTTCCTATTGCTACATTCCCTGATAAAGGGTCCCTCCCCATTTCTCCTGTAGGCCCTTTTAGGTATTGGAGTTGTTTCAGAGCTGATAGTGATGCTGGATAAGGTGGAAGAATCAAAGCCTGCAGGTTTTTTTAGTCCTAAAACCAGATGAATGCTAGGATATTAGTTTCTTTTCTTATCTTCTTCTTGGGGGAGGGCATAAGCAGCTCATACCAGTTCTTCAAATTTGAAAATAAACTCCTTCTGGCAATGAGAAGGTCTGATGAGAAGGTACCACATCTACTAGTGCAGAAGTACTGAGCAGGGAAAGCGGAATGTGGTGGGAACATTTTCAGCCAGCTCAGTCCTACAACTGGGGAATTCCTGGACCTAAGCTTTGGGTTAGCAGCTATCTGGTCAGAGATGCCTTGAGAGTCCACCTGTGGTCTCCACCCCATTTATCTCACAGGTTCGAATTGCTGCATAAGGTGATATTACAATTAAAAAAAGGCAAAGAACACATGAGGAAACAGGTGGATGAAGTTTTCTGGAGGGTAGTAAATGTGGTTTAATTGGATAAAAAATGTCAGTGTAAAGCTTCTGGACCGCTTGCCCTAGAAGCCTCCTACAAAGGCCTTTTTAAATTAACTGAGTGAAGAAGATAGAAGGGATTTGTGTAAAAGCTGAGCATGACAAAAGGCAGGGCTGCATCAGGATGTGAGACTAATTACTATTAGTGGAAGCAAATATTACATGACCATGGTTCTAATGACAGGTATCAGTGTCATGGAGCAGAAAGTGAGTTTTCTATCAACAGACAGTGCTATAAACTTCAAGAAGAAGGAAATAGATAAGTGAACTGAGTGATCCAGAGGGCACCTATATTGGTAGCAAACGATGTCCATTCTGTAGCAGCAGGTCTGTAGGTCTGCTGTGGCCAAGCCTTAATCAGTCAAATGGATCAGGATGGCGCTTGGTAAAGGCTGTCTCTGAAGACATGACCCCTAAAACAGTGGGAAGCTGAAAGTGCATCCAGATGTGCACGGATAAAAGGCCACTCGAGAACTTTAAAATAAAAGTCCATTTTAAGTTACCTTCATTTTGCTTTGGGATATAGAAACAGTGCATCAGAGATGTTGTTTATTTTAAGTAGCCCTTTTCATGCCTTTAACTTTAGATGATTCCAAATGTTTGTTCCTTCACTTTCCAGATGTCCAGCAGGTGACGACTGGTGGTACATGGGAGCAAAGTGTGAAAGAAAAGGCTCAACTCAAGAAAATACTGTAATAGCTGTTTCTTCAAGCATAGCTGTATTTGTTGTAATGCTTATTATCACTATCACAACCGCTGTGTGCCTTAAAAAGAAATACAGACAAGGAAAGGAAAATTATGACAGCCCGAGTCCAGAAGTAAGTATTTTTCCTTTTTAAACAATGATATATATATAGTTTTTTTCAAAAATAAGAAAAAATCCAGTAAAAGTAAATTGGAGGATGTTACATTTTTGAAATCTTAAGACTCCAGCTTAGGAATTAAAGAGCTCCGTTAAGTGCTACTAGTTTATCAAACACTTAAAAGCCACTTCATTCAAAGCCTGTTCTCCTCCACCCCTACCACTCTTACTGCCCAGATGGCAGCCTACATTGAATGGGAGAGTGTGAACAAAGGGGCTCATTTTCAGTTTGTAACTAAACCATGTCTTTCACTTCATGGAATTGTACTTCAGATATTATTGCATTTTCTACTAAAGATCTCCCCTTAAAACACCTGGATATAGTGCACCTCTATTGAGGTGCAGTATCTCTGTAAAATGCCAGATACTTTATGCTGTTACTTTATGACCTTCCAAAAAAATTATTTTGGCTTCTTTGTATGTAACATTATACATGTATTTCCCTTCCCTACACATTTTTAAGATGTGGGGTTTTTGTTTTGTTTTGTTTTCCATTTAGAATGTGACAAACTTCTGAAGATAATGTAAACAAGCATCTAAGACACAAGATGAACATCACCGGAAAACCACAACTATATCATCATTCTTTCTGATACTTTTATCTCAGCCATCATGATAAAGGTTTGTAAAGTCTGGAAAAAACCTAATCATCTGGATAAAATACCGTGCTAAAGTCATTGAAGTGTCTGACTGTTGTGTATCACCATGCAATGGAGAAAGATGAATATATGTTGTATGACATGTCTGCCCTGTCCTTTAAGACTACCTGAACGTGGAGAAAGCTTGTAAAACATGAATCCCGACTTTCAATCAACATGGTGAAGTCTTCATTTGCTATTTTACCATGATACAAATGTCTAAAATAAATGAGAACTGGGCCCTGTAATCACGGGGTACCCAGCGGTTCTGAGTCCTGCAACAGCTGTCAGTCAGTAGTGTGAGGGTATGTGGAGTGTGGGAGCATCTGGGTCATTAAGTTATTTGGTTGTTATCTACTCACTATAGAAGAAATAACAAGTAATGAGGTAAGTGATAAATTAGCCACACAGACACACGAACATTAATGAGGAAGTCACAACAGAGACAATAATGAGGACTCAGAATGCTTCAGCTGCTGATTGATGGGACATTAAAGGAACTACTCAGGCAGAGCCTTCAAGAATGTCAACCTGAGCAACAATTTTTAACTGACAGGAAGGGGGAAACATGATTAATTTGAGTATTATGGGATACTTGAGGCTGCTTGGGAGGTGGAAAATGGGAAAGCTATAATGTCGTCACCATCACGGAAATGTGGTGGGATGACTCGCATGAGTGGAGTGCTCCGATGGATGGCTACAAACTCTTCAGAAGGGACAGGCAAGGAAGGAGAGGAGGTGGGATGGCCCTGTATGTTAGGGAGGGTTATGAATGTCAAGAACTAATTGAGGGTACTAGTAGGGTCAAGTGCCTATGGGTAAGAATCAGGGGGAGGGCCAGCAAGGCTGATATCATGTACAGACCGCCCAACCAGTATGTAGAGATAGACAAAATATTCTATAAGCAGCTGGGAGAGGTCTCAAGAACGCTTGTCCTTGTCCTGGTGGGAGACTTCAACCTACCAGATATCATCTGGGAACACAATACAGCTGAGAGGGAACAGTCTAGGAGGGTCCTGGAGTGTGTTGGGAACAACTTCCTGACACAGCTGGTGAGGGAGCCGACTAGGGAAGGAGCCCTGCTGGATCTGCTGTTTGTGAATAGAGAAGGACTTCTGGGGGATGTGACGGTTGGAGGCTGTCTTGGGCACAGTGGCCATGAAATGATAGAGTTCTTGATTCTCAGGGAAGCAAGGAGACAGCAGGACTGCCATCATGGACTTCCAGAGGGCAGACTTTGGTCTTTTCAAGAGCTTGCTTGACAGAGTCCCTTGGGAGGCAGCCCTGAAGGGCAAAGGAGTCCCAGAAGGGCAAAGGAGGTCCCGGAATTTCTCAAGGAGGAAGTTTTAAAAGCACAGGAGCAAGCTGTCCCTGTGTGCTGTAAAACAAACAGATGGGGGAAAAGACCGGCCTGGCTGAACAAAAAGATATTGTCACAACTCCGGGAAAAAAGGAGAGTTTATGGCCTTTGGAAAAGGGGAAAGGCTGTTCAGGAAGATTACAAAGGTGTTGTAAGGCTATGTAAGGAAAAGATTAGAAAGGCCAACATGCAAATAGAACTTAACCTGGCCTTGGATGTTAAAAACAATAAAAAGAATTTCTATAAATATATTAGTAGCAAGAGGAGGACTCGGGAGAATCTCCATCCTCTATCAGATGTGGGAGATAACAGTGACCAAGGATGAGGAGAAGGCTGAGGCCTTCTTTGCCTCGGTCTTTAGTAGCAGAATTCATTGTTCCCTGAGTACCCAGACCCCTGAGTGAGCAGATAGGGGCAGGCAGCAGAATGAAGCCCCCATAATCCAAAGGGAGGTGGTGAGGGACCTGCTACAACACCTGGATATAAATCAAGCTATGGGGCCAGACGTGATCCACCCGAGGGCACTGAGGGAGCTGGCGGAAGTACTTACTGAGCCACTTTCCATCATTTACCAGCAGTCCTGGCAAACTGGGGAGGTCCCAGCTGACTGGGCTGGGAGGCTGGGACAGCTGGCAGTTTACAGGCTGCCCAGGGAGGTGGTGGAGTCTCCTTCTCTGGAGACATTCAAGACCCTCCTGGACACATTCCTGTGCAACCTGCTCTAGGTGGACCTGCTTTGGCAGGGGGGTTGGACTAGATGATCTCCAGAGGTCCCTTCCAATCCCATATCATTCTGTGATTCTGTGGTTTTGTGACTGGTGTCTAGCAAATGTGATGCCCATCCACAAGAAGGACCAGCAGGATGATCCAGGGAACTACAGGCCTGTCAGTCTGACCTCGGTGCCTGGGAAGGTCATGGAACAGATCATCCTCAGTGCCCTTATGCAGTACATGAAGGTCACCCAGGCGATGAGGCCCAGCCAGCACGGGTTCACGAGGGGCAGGTCCTCCTTGACAAACCTGATCTCCTTCTATCTCCTTCAAAGTGACCCACTTGCTGGATGAGGGAAAGGCTGTGGATGTTGTTTACCTGGACTTTAGCAAGCCTTTGATACAGTCTCCCACAGTGTCCTCCTGGAGAAACTGGCTGCCCATGGCTTGGATGGGAGTACTCTCTGCTGGGTTAAAACTGGCTGGAGGACCGGGCCCAGAGAGTGGTGGTGAATGGAGTTAAAGCCAGTTGGTGGCTGGTCACAAGTGGTGTCCCCCAGGGCTCAGTACTGGGGCCGGTTCTCTTTAACATCTATATCAATGATTTGGACGGGGGGATCGATTGCACTCTCAGTAAGTTTGCAGATGACACTGAGTTAGGTGGCAGTGTTGACTTGCTGGAGGGTAGAAAGGCTTTGCAGAGGGATCTGGACAGGTTGGATCAATGGGCCGAGGCCAATGGTATGAGGTTCAACAGGGCCAAGTGCCAGGTCCTGCACTTGGGTCACAACAACCCCATGCAGCGCTACAGGCTTGGGGAAGAGTGGCTGGAGAGCTGCCAGGCAGAAAAGGACCTGGGAGTGTTGGTGGACAGCTGGCTTAACGTGAGCTAGCAGTGTGCCCAGGTGGCCAAGAAGGCCAATGGCATCCTGGCCTGTATCAGGAATAGCGTGGCCAGCAGGAGTAGGGAGGTGATTGTACCTCTGTACTTGGCACTGGTGAGGCCTCACCTGGAGTACTGTGTTCAGTTTTGGGCCCCTCCCTACAAGAAGGACACTGAAGTGCTGGAATGTGTCCAGAGGAGAACCACCAAGCTGATGAGGAGTCTAGAGAACAAGTCCTATGAGGAGAGGCTGAGGGAACTGGGCATGTTTAGTTTGGAGAAGAGGAGGCTGAGGGGGGACCTCATTGCTAGGGACCTCATTGCAGGACCTCTACAACTACCTGAAAGGAGGTTGGAGAGAGGTGGGTGTTGGCCTCTTCTCTCAAGGGAATAATGACAGGACCAGAGGGAATGGTCTGAAGTTGCGGCAGGGGAGGTTTAGATTAGATATTAGGAAGAATTACTTTACTGAGAGAATGGTCAGTCACTGGAAGAGCCTGCCTAGGGAGGTGGTGGAGTCGCCATCCCAGGAGGTATTTAAAAAACATGTAGACGTGGCACTTCAGGGCATGCTCCCGTGCCCGAGATTCTTGGTTTGTGTCTGTTTGTGGTCTTTTTGGTTGGTTTTTTTTTTTTTTGTGGTTGGACTTGATGATCTCAAAGGTCCCTTCCAACCATGAAGATTCTGTGATTCTATTTAGGGAAAGGGCCAAGGGATCCAAAGGAAAGGTGAAAGATCCCGGTGGATCAGAGAGGAACTAGTGAGGGAAAATGTGCCAACAACTGGAGAGACTGGCCTGCAGTAGACCAGAGGTTCTAGGGCCTGTGACTTTAGGTATGAGCACAGGAAGGGATTGGCATGGGCTGTATGGCTTGTAGGTCTCAATGCAGTGACTGGAGGGACTGGTGTGTTGAGAGATCCAAGCGCCAGCAACTGGACAAGAGGCCATGGACACCAGAACTGTAGTTCTTGGTGGCAGCGGCTGCAGAGATCAGGTTGTATTGTGGGTGTGTAAGGGGTCAAAGTGCTGGCAACTGGAGAGACCTGCATGTGTTTATCTTTCTTCAGGCAATTTAATCCTCTGTGTGTGTAGATATAATTTACTGGCAAACTTCAAGCTGGACTAGATGGTGAGTTGGAGTAGACAATTCCCTGTCTGGTAGACTTGGTTTGAGCCAGTGGTTGGGTAAGGGAGCCCCGGGTCCAGGTATGGATGTTGGGCAGACTGAGAGCTCTGTGTGATCTGTGACAGTGGATGTGCTTACGAGATGAGTGTGTGAGCGTAAGCATGTTTCACTAGCAAGTACCAGATCGCTCTATCTGACAAGTAGAAGGTGACCTGCACACCAGTCAAAAGACCCCAGGTCCAGATATGGATATTAAACAGGTTTTAGAGGCTATGCTAACATTCAAGGGGGCTGTGAACGTGGGTGTTATGCCTGTGGAGAATGAGGGCACAGGTTTCCACCAGAGACCCTCCATTCTGATCAGCTGGAGGAGAGGAAGAGGATGGGGCTGTCTGCACTTGCGTGTGTTTGGGTAGCATTATAGCTGGCTGCTGCTACCCACACTGCTCTCTGTGCAGCCAGACACATTAGGGATTTCTGTGTGTGCGAATCTCTTGGATGCACACTCAACCTTGCTACAGGCCAGACCTGCAAGCAGGAAGAGCAGCAGCTGTATCCCTGGAACTGGGATGGAGAGATCACCTGGGACTGCCCCTGGCTGGGCACGTTGCCTGGGGAGGAGGGATCCTGGATCTGCTGGCTTTGGTGGCTCCCTTAACAGCCTTGACAAGTAGGGCTACAATTCAGTGGGATTTGGAGAATAGAACAGGCACAGAAATAGGCAAAGAGCCAGAGGAAGCAAAGTGTGCTTCCCTGAGGACACCTTGCAGAGGAAAATGGCAGTTCACCATGGGCACAAATCATCACATATGCAGTGTTTTGGAGGGGGCTGCAAGAGACAGGAGTGCCAGTAACAGAAATGTCAGGTCACACCAGATGGTTGGTAGACTGGTATGTGAATATGTTCACATTTAAAGGTCAGCAGCTACTTTGATTCCCTGGAATGGATGTTGATGATCATAACATTTGTTGTGCAATTTACCCTAACTCTGGGCAAGAACTGTTCAAATGTATGGAAATTTGATGAGGGATGAATACTACTGCATGGCACAAAGCAACAAATTTGTGTGCTTCTGTAGTACTACATATGTAGTCCTCCGCTGATTAATATTCTCCGAAATGCAGTTATATTTAAAGCAATCATAGCTGGTTTTATTAGCTTTTGTTGGAAGCCAAAGATTCACGAAAACAGCCAGACAAAATTAAGAAAGATTTGTCAGAGCTAAGAAACATCTTGGATAGGAAGATACCCCACTATAGCTGTCTTAAAATAACTTTCCTATTTTGACATGTCTTGATCAGCAGTTTTCATGCAAATAATCCTCCCAATGCGCCTTCAATTAAGATATGCACATAGATTTACATGGAGTTAAGAAGACACAAATGAGACTGTTCATAAATTCAACACTGGCTAAAATACTTAACATCATAAACAGTGAGCATTTCATAATTTCAAATGTGAACTACCAGATTTGTGACTGCAGAGGTCATTTATATTTTTTGAAATCCAGATTACATGAAATGGCATAAATACCACCTGAATTGTAAACTCATTTGTGCTTTCACTAGAAGAAAGCTTAGTATGTAGAGCAATACATTGTGCAAGATACAAATTCCATAGGGTATATGCTGATTTGGTAAACTTCCATGGGAAAAAGCCCTCAAGCTTCTGCTTATTCATTTCAAACAGGAATCAGTGAGAAGCACAGTTTAAAAGTGACTCTCCCAGTCAGTGAGTAAGAACAACTCACTTTTTAGTGGTGTGCAGGTTCCATAGAGCCAAAAGAGACCGAGGTTTTATTAATGTCGTTAACTGATCTAAAAATACTCAAGAGGAAAATACTTCGTTTTCATTTTTCAATGAAGGAAAATTACTCAGGAAGTCCAACATCAGATTCAATATTGCACTTTATTGTATATCACAAAATTTGTACTACTCGCTCGTGTTCCTGAACAAAGACATTTTTCTTACAAAAGCTGCACCACAACTGACTTACGGCAATGGTATTTTTCTGTAAATAGAGGAGGTGAGAGATTAAAAATACATATGTGCTTTAGGAAATGAAACATTTCAACTGGAGTTCTCCTCTTTATGAGTAGATGTTTTACTTGGATTTGCAATTTAACTGGTTGAAGTTGCAACGTCTTGGTAATTGTCACCTCTTGTAAAAACAGCAATGAAGAGTCACCAGTCCAGGTCCTATGGCTTTCCTCTGCAGCTGGCTTCCCTGCTTTACAAAGATTTACAAAGATGGTTACTAGGATGGTGTTATTATTTTTAATGAAACGGTTTAATTTTGGAGATGTGCATTTGACACATTTACAGATAATATGGATATACATCCCAGATCAGATACTGCATTGATCAGCTGGAGAGCCACTCATGGGGTCGCAGATCTCCACAGAGAGAATGGGTGTTTGCCTTACTTTCCTAAAGCAGATTTATTCACAGAAAGATTTACTAAAAATCTCCAGTGTAAGCTTCTCTGTATGAAGTCACTGAGATGCTAATATGACAGTTAAACCCGCCAGTGGAAGATCTGCACAAAGTTCCACTTCTCTTTCTGGTCCTTCTCACGTTGTGGTGATCCAGGTTAAAATTTGCAACAAGGATTTTCTCTGCCTGTATCCCTGGACCCACGTGGGTCAGGCACACTCTACTCTCTACAGACCAGGACTAGGGTAAAAAGCCTATTTTTGGATTCTCACAACATGCAGAACAAGGGCTTGAGCTGTGGAAGTTGACTCCTCAGGTCAAGCGCCCCATTCCCCTCCTTCGTTCAAATCTCTGCTGGTACCTGGTGGCTGCCCTTCTAGCAAAGATCCAGGCTTAAGTCAATGGTGTCTTCTCTGCTCCTCCTTTCCCAGAATCTGGACTGGCTGTAGAGTCAGACCCAGCGGAGTATGTGCATGTTGTCTTTAGAGCTGTGTGCGTGACTCATTCCCCACTGCTGAGTCTATTGGGAGTCACAGCACGGGCTTAAAAATAAAATAAAATAACCCCAACATTCAAGTCAATGGCTCAGGTTTGTGGTTAAAAAAAAAAAAAAAAAAAAAGGTAGGTTGTTATTCTAGCTACTTGTCTGTCTGTCTTCAAGAACCTCAGCATTGCAGAAAATCTTTTAGGCATGCCACCTAATATCTATGCTAAACAGTACACACAGCCTCATATTCCTGATATAGGCAAACTAGACCAATTTCATTGCTATTTGCATCACACGGATCAGCTCGCTCAGTTTTGCTTTTGCACAAGTAGCAAATAACTGAATCATGATGTCTAATAGTCTGGCTGGCACTGTATTGTCTAAATGCTAAAAAAAAAAAGGGACCCATCCTAGACGCTCACTCTCTTGCTTCAGCCAAGCGCTGTCAGGTGTCTGGCACCACCCACGCCAGGCAGACTCAGTTCCAGGGAGCAGGGCAGGAGTCATGAGTTATCATGTTTTTCAGGTGCAGATTGGAATATAGAAGTGGTATTTCTTCTTTCTTTTTTTTTTTTTTTTTTTTTTTTTTACCCACAGCTCTCCTTTTCCCACTGTTCTTAGATCTCAGGGGCTTTTGCTGAGATGCAGATGTCACGTGTCTGTTAAAGTACCTTTGATTCTCAAAAATGGGATCTTAATTCTCCCATCTACTTGGACTGCATTTTCAAGTTATCTTCAAGTGCCAGAAGCACAGAGATTCCTGTCTCAAAAGGAGACAATAAGCACCAAATAAATGGCATTTTCTGAACATTCCTGCAGTCAATTGCTGTTTCTTAAACCCAGAGTTGTTGCTTAGAGACTTTTGTAGTATTTGAGCCAGTAGTGGCAAAATATCTGTATTTTGCTCAGATTGTGCTATGAAATTATGAAGAAATTAAATATATGGTGATCTCATTTTCCCAATTCTTTCATATATTCTACCTTATTACAAAAGACAGCTTTAAAGTTAAATTTTAGTAATTCATTTTGTGCAAGAAGTTTATGATTTTTTTTTTGGCAGATATAGATTCCACTTGGCTTCTCTCCTTGTCCTCTCCTCTTTCTGAACATCAACAGAATGAACCAGGGGGAAAAAAAAAGACCACAGCAATTCAGACTGATCACCCCTGCTGCTCCCAAAACAATAATTTTCTGGGGTGTATACGGATTGGTCTCCTTTTTATTAAATTTCTTCAAAACCGTCACCATTGCCACCTTTTTCTTGTTTCATGGAATGCTTTTTTTTCTTTTCCCGCCACCAGTCAAAGTTCGTTACTTAGAACACGTACACTGGAACTGATCATAAAGCTTGCAGACAGGTTTCCATTCCAGTTTTCATCTTCATCTGCTCACAAATCCTTAAACTCCTTCCACTTGAGATGAAGCGGTCCATGCTTGATCTCTGCCTTTGACTTCACCCACTGTGAAAACAAAATAGCGTCAAAGAAGTTTAACCTGAATGTCTGGAACTTAAAAGAGCAAAATCAAACTTCATCATTTCCCAAGGTTGCAATGCTTAATCATACAATAAACTTGGTTACTCTTCCAGTGCTATAATCATGGGAAAAAAAAAGAGCGTATGCTTCTTATCAGATTTGAATCTTATTTTTAAACAATTTGATGGAACATTTTGATTACCTTCTTAATGACGGCATTTCTGCTCAGCCGTTACTAATATGTAACTAGAACCAGCCATTCTGAGCTACAGCTCTGTGTTCATGCATTTGGCCTTGGGTTTTTTTTGGTGATAGTTTTTTTTTTTTTTTTTTTTAACACCATCTGGATCCATGCAGTCTATGCTACAAAAAGCCAGATCAAGTCTTGTCAGCAGCACGTTTCACTCTTCATCTGGGGTTGCTTTGGTTTTTTCGTGTTTTCTTTTTTTTCATACTTCTCATCATGTTGTGAACGCTTGGGCTTGGAGGCAGCTTTCACTCATGTAAATGATGTTTGCTCATTCAGAACAGAGCGTTATGAATTACATAAAACAACATTGCAAATTCGGTTGAGTTTGTTAAGTAAACTATTAGTTTATTAAGTTCGGTAGTTATTAAGTTGTTTAATAAATTTTAGTTTATTAACTGTGGTAGGAGTCTCTGTTGCCACGTAGAAGAGTCAGGTTTCTTTCTAGCTGCTGCTGTCATGCCTCCGTCACCAGAAAAGACTTGTCAGGGTAAGCTGAAAGTAAGGAGAGAAATAGAAAATGAAAGTATCATCTGTCATCTCATCTGGTTAAGAAACAAACTCTGCAGCCACTCAGGACAACTGCAGGTTTGCTTTGGCCAGAAGAATAATGATCATGCTTAAATTTTAGTGCGTGTGATTGGGAGGAATGGGAAAAGAAAAGCTGCTAGGGTAAGAAATAAAGAATTTTCTTAAGGGAAAAAAAAAAAGAAAATTAAATTGAGATAGTGAATACTCACTATGGGCCACTTCATGATAGTCTGCAGGCCGTGTCTCCCAAGCAGATTGATGCTCTTTTGCAACATGAAGCCAGAACAATTCCTCCTGCTCAGCAGGACACCTGTTTCCTCTGCTTTTCAGAGGTTCCCACCTCACTGCAAGACCAATCGCCACTACCTGTGTCCTTTTCAAAGTTATTTCCATTAGCTTACAGCAATGCACACGTCTCTCACTTGCAAGCACCATTAGACCCCCAGCTACCCCATCCGCAGCTCTGCAGAGCCTCTTTGGGCAGCTCTCTCCCTCCAGGAGGTCTGGGAAAGTGGCAGCCACGGGGATGGAAAGGCTACACCAGCACAGGGATCACACAAAACATGCTTTGTGGCTGGAAGATTGAAGAAGAACTTGGGAGTGTAACCCCTTCTATGGCCTCTGCCAGCAACAAAGCCAGTGGTGAGACCCCATGGTGCTGGTTCTGCTGTCCCTGCGAAGAGCTTGTCCCTGCATAGGCTGCTGCCGGGGGCAATAATGAGTCATTCTTGCCTTGGAGGATTTGCTGGAAGAACTGGTGGAGACCAATGCTGTTCACAGAGCCACTGATGACCAGATATAAATATTTGCCCTCTTCCTTTGGGAGGGAAGTCCCTGCTCCACACCCAATCCCCCTTACCAGGAAAAGCTGGGGCTGCCCCATCCCAGGGCTCTGTCCCACAGTGGTTTTCCTGGCCGGGTCCCCACGCGGTCACGCAGTGGGAGCGACTGAGCAGCCATTTGGTTGAGGTCAGACCTCCCCACTGGCTACAGCCCTGTCCACAAAAAGACCTGCAGAGCACCGTCTGTCAACTGCCTTCCCCTGAAGAGCGAGTCTTGAGCGTTGGGACAAATCTGAATTTCTGAGAAATACAAGTAGCCACAGACACATTCATTTCGAATGCAGCCCCAGCAAACTCAAAGGTATTTCTGAAATGAGATGTAGGGAAAGGTGGAATTTGCCTTTTTTTATTTGTCTTTTTTTCCCCACAGGTTTATTTACCTTTTTTCCCCTGGGGTTCAAATGAGCAAACCGCTCTGCCCTTTTTGCTGGCAAAGTCATAGAAATACTTTCATTTATGCCATAATCATGCCTGAGTGCCTCAATTAGGTGGTGCCATTTGCTTTCCTAAAAGCAAGTTATCTTGGCTTCCACCTGCCTTGGTTTACACCCATATTGCACCAACTACTGCGCAGGTGTTTCAGATCACTCTCAGATTGGCTGTGGTTGGGCTTAATTGTGTATTTTCTTTCTGTCTTGTTTCCCACAGCACCTCAGTGGTCTGGTGGAGCAGGACTGGGTGGGCTAAAGATGATTTTTTGATTTATTTTTTTTTCCCCCCATTCCACAGATAGTCTTCAGCTATAAAACACTTTCCCATTTCTTCTTAGCTGGCATCAAGATGACTTCGAAGCCTTGTCACCAAAAAACCCCCATGGGCTGAGGTGCAGGATCTCGGGTACGTGGGCTGGCACACACACAGGCGCACAGCGTGCAACCAGGCACACGGGGCCTCTTGCACGACAGGAGGGTTTTAGAGCTCAAGAGAGGGAAAGTTCAGTATTTTTGGAAATGCACGGCTGAGCATCAGTTTCTTAATCAGCAGTTACAGCTGCTGTCAACTGCCTTCCTGGAGACCCCCCGCTGGTGGTGGAAGCGGTTTAGGGAGTATTTTGCAATACGTAGATCATGTCTTAAAGGGGAATGCAGAACACTTCACCATCTTTCGACTGTAGGGCCAGAGCCTTTTGCATGCTGGTTTTTGAGCACTGGGAAAAGTTAAATAGCCTAATTAGCAGTACAGAAATCCTTACCTTTCTTTACTACCATTTTATTCAGTATCTGAAGGGAAGCTACAAGGACGCTGGTGAGGGACTTTCTACAAGGGCATGTAGTGACAGGATGAGGGGTAATGGCTTCAAACTGGAAGAGGGGAGGTTTAGATTAGATATTAGGAAGAAATCTTTCACTATGAGGATGGTGAGGCACTGGAACAGGTTTCCAGAGAAGCTGTGGATGCCCCATCCTTGGAAGTATTCAAGGTCAGGCTGGATGGGGCTTTGAACAACCTGGTCTGGTGGGAGGTGTCCCTGCCCATGGCAGGGGGGTTGGAACCCGATGATGTTTAAGGTCCCTTCCAACCCAAACTGTTCTATGATTCTATATGTGAATGATTCATTTGTGCTGAATAACTTGTACAGAATCTGTGAGTGCATGGCTTCCCTTAGTTTATCAAACAAGAGTGCAGTAAATGTCCTCTCCTTCTCCACCACTTTAGGCTTTTGTCATAAGGGGTGATGAAAGTATTTAAAATTTAAGTAGTTACTGATGAAGTCAGAATATTTTTTGCACATCCCTCCCAAGAACCACTGTGTAAGATATAGGCATGCACTCCTAAGGGTAAGGATCATCTTAGATCGAGCCACATATTAGCAGGATTACCCTCCCAGAGGAATTTTTCCAGCTGCAGGAGGGCTTATTTGTCATTAAACCTCAAACTTCAGTTATGTTTAAAAACATGGAAACCCCATGCAAATACAGAGGTGTGCAGTATGAAACTTTTATGGAAGGGGGAATGTTGTGGGTCCCAGCAGACAGAGCCCCGTCTCCTCTCCACGAATGTGCAAAAGAAATGGGGGCAGGAGGAGCATCATGGTCACCCCCTTCAGATCCAGGGACTCCAGGATGCAGGCCCAGACCGCTGAGCTGGGCATTAGGTATAGTCATTATACATTTGCTGATAATGTCAGGGCCTAATTGCTCCAGTAAGCTTGAATCTCGGTACTTTCAAGCTCTGGCAGGAATGAACTTGAATGAGATAAATGTTCTTGCACTTACAATGTATTTTTACAATTAATTGACCAAATACTCCTGGGAAATGGGAAATCAGTTTCCTCAATTTATTGGAAAGGCAGTTAAATCGGGACTATTAGGAGGTTTAAGTAAGAGCACTGAGTAAATCGCCATCAGATCAGATTGAGAAAAGGCAACCCACCAGTACCCGTTTATTGGTCTGATGCTTTGCTGCCCCGATGGTGTCATTTAGTCCAGTGACCACAAGCTGGGACATGGCACTCGGTGGGAGCAAGCCCAGGCCCTCTGGCAGTGCTGGTCTGCCACCGCTGCAATTGTCACCAAGACACGTCTTCCTCCTCGGCCCTCAAAACCCGACAGCCATCGGCTTCATCACTGGTGGCAGACAGACCTCGATAGCCGGGTGAAGGTGGTGGGAGCAGGAGAGCCAGGAGTCCCCACTGATGATGGGTTAGACGACACAAACCCTGTTATTCCCAACTCCAGGGGAGCCTGGGGCTGTGGCCTCAAAAAAGCCTTTGCCAGACAGCTGAAGGGCTGTTGCTGCCAGCTTTTATAAGCTACCACTTGATCTTTGTAGTAGGTATTTTTGATTCAGTGCTTCGAAGCTCCTTCCCAGTAAAAGGCAGAAGATGCCTCTGACAGTGTTGCAAGTGTGTTGTGAGTATGTTGAGATGGCTATTGAGAAGTGGCAAAGGTTTTCCTCTTTTCAAGTAACAAAGATGAAAACTTCCAAAGTTTAAAACATTCACTTAAGCCTTATAAGCACCTTGAAACATCAGCAGTACATATTTTTTGTAACCTTGCAGCCTTTTATTTTGTATGTCATTCAGAAGTACGGCTTCCATATAAATGTCATGAGGTATAATGTTCAACTTCAGTTTAACGGGAGAAAATTGTGAGCCAATCAAACCAACACCTTTCATTATTCCAGGTAGAGGAACTTGCTGTGTTCCACCAGCATCTCCAAAAGTACAGGTTCAGGCAGTTGAAAGAAGACAAAGCATTGCAGAGACGTGTGCTTGAGCCTGCAAGTTCCCAAAGTTGAAAGACTCTGGTAAGATATCCTCCATGGTTTAGAATCTTAGTTTGTTTTTTCCCAGCATTTGCCCTCCAGAACTTTCCTGAGTTTTAGCAAACAGGGAAATCTTGCACCACTGATTAGCTTCTAAATTGCTTTAGATAGTTGTAAGGTTACACCAAACATATTGGTGTATAAAAAGAATTGCAATTTCTCATTTCAGCCTCGAACTAAAAAGAAAAGAAAGAGAAGCTGGCATTTCTAAGGTCAGGAGTGTAAATCTTTACATATATAAAAATTTGTATCTATATATATAAACATATATAAGGGAACCACATACCTAACACCCCTCCAGACATTACTGCAACATAGGTAGGTACCAAAGACATCCTCAAAAATCCTGCTGTTTCAATAAATTAGATAGAAAAGCTCAAACTATACTTTCCTTATTAGAATTCTTGCTTCAGAATCCTTCCAGAATAAACAGAATAAACATTTTTTCTTCTTTTTTTTTTTTTTAAATTTAAGATCTCAATCCACATTTCAGAGAGGTTTGACCATGTCCAACCTAGTTTTGCATTTTATTAAGGGACCATCTTTTGCCTTTATTAAAGCTTAAATAGACAGTCCTTTGGATTGCAAAGCCCAGCAGATCCATTAGCATGTCATTGAGTGCCATTATACAGCTGCTTTGAATTTCCCTGGCTCCACATGTGCTATATTTGGACACACGGCAAGGTACTTCAGGTGCTGGGCAAGCGCTTTTGACAAGAGCTCGTTGGATAACAGATCCCATCTGCCCTGACACCGTTAAAATGCCGGGAGTGTGGTGTGGATGAAGCATCGTTTCAGTACTGCCAGTGCACCAGCGTGCAAGTTACCCTCTGCAGGAGAGAAAGCACATACCCAAACAGAGAGATTTGAATAGGCCTACTGTTCTAGGTTAATCCATTTTTAAAGCAAGCTACCAAATATTTGATTGAAGCTCTGTAGAGAAACAAAGAACTTGATTTATGCGAGGAAGCTGACACCTCTGCCAGGAGCTGTTATCTAGCAGGTTAGCATTGTCAGGCTAATGTAACTTAATTACGGGTACTGAAAACAAAGCATTTAGAAATGAAGTCACAACTGAACAGCCACCGTGCCTACGAGTGACAGAAGTAGAATAGTTCCATCAACTTGAGCGATAAACTGAAGCCCATTCGTGAAATCAGTGGGTGTCTCGCCCGAATGAGCAGTGCCGGATTAGACTCGATTGCGCATCGCGCCGGCACTAGTCAGAAACATAGAACAGATGTCAAGTAAATAGGGAAGTGTGGGACAAAACAGAAATAATTGTAAAAATGTGCCCAAGGATAAAATAAATTGATCCTAAGACACTAACAAACATTCTTGTATAAGACGAAATGAGTCTTTGTACTGGGTTGGCTTTTATTTTCTTGCTAATATTGTATAACAGAACTACACTGGCATGATAGGAGGGGGGATAATAAAATAACTTATCAATGCACTATTAACTCTACATGCTCTTACCTAATAATAAGATATTGATGTCTCCTTTAATGCGTGTCCCATTGTTGAGAACTTTCTCATTACCCTGCAGTAGCATACACAAAATGGCTTTTTTAATATACTCATGGCCATGAACGTTTGGTGCTAAAGACTTGCTTAAATGGTCAAAGATATCCTATTTAAGAAACAGCAAACACTTACATTGCACATTACCAACATTAGAATGGAATCTCATTATCCATTAACCAGTATTAGTGCAATTTATAACTTACTTTAGTTTGAGCTTTGCAGAATTTCTTGATCTTTGCCACATCATCAGCTGAGAATGTGGGTGCTATTTCTTTGCTCATCAGTTTGATATTATTAGCCAGCATTATTGTCCCGGGCATTTTCCTCCAGACGCAGAGAAATGTCATGAGATTAACTATTAAATAGATGAACTATTAAATAGAAACCGGATCATTGTTTTCATGACACAAAAATCTGCTTAGGAAAGAGAAAGTGCGAGTGGGATAAAATTCAAAGAAATTATTGGATTTGTCCATTTTATTATGGCTTAGCGAGTGAAATCCACACCAAAAGAGGATTTAATGATGTTCAAATATGAGAATTCAGAAGAACCAGAACTATGTTGTATAGCTTTATAGTGTTGGGGATTTAATTTCTTTCTTGCTCCGCAATACAAGTGGGTGGGATATCTGTATGGTGTGGAGCAGGAGACATCTTCTCCAAGAACATACTCTGGTGTTAGGGCTTGCTTTGGAGGAAGGAGAGAGGACAACACAGTTTTTACTTAGTTTTCAAAAGGCTTGTCAGACATTGGGGCTTCTCCTAAACACCGGTCAGATAAGCCTTGCAAACCCCACAGGGTGAGAAAAAGCAATCATCTCAGAAACCTAAATTTTGAAGTGGAAAGCAGGGAAACAGCACCTTAACCTCTACTTTATGAACCTATCAATCTTTTCTAAGTTTACAGACTTTGTAGGGACGTGCTGGTGAGACAGCTGATGCTTCAGAAGGGCCACGAGAAAATGCCTTGGGGAGGGGAGAGTGGCATCGATATAAACCATCTAGAGAAAGAAATGAAGGCAGACCAGGACCTGCCCGTGAGCAACATGAACCACTTTCCCCCCGCCCAGGGCATGGCTGTGTCTACCAGGTAAGAGGTTTTGAGCAGAAACTACACCAAAAAGAATCCAATTCCAGCTCGGGCTGCCTCTGGAGGCTCCTGACAATCCTCCGTGTCTGCTGAGCCTGCCTCAGCCGTTGTGATCCAGCAGAGCTCTCCCGGCTGCCCACTTTGTCCCTGCCCGGGCGGGCGCCGAGCCGTGGGTCCACCACAGCCCCCCATGCCAAGGGGGAGCAGAGAGACAACTCAGGGAGTGTTCAGCTGTCACCGAGGAGGGTCCAGGGCCAGGCAACTGGGGGAAATTTGGCAAAGAGGAGAGGGAGATGGGTGGAAAAGGTTGTCCTCAGCTCCACACCACAGGCAAGCCCTGATTCTGGCTCTAAAAAAATCGGGATGTTTATTGTAATCGGTACGGAAGAAAATTACGATATAATTCATATGTGCAACCACACTGATGAGAACTTTTTACACCATTCAACGTGAAGAACAATCCCTCCAATTTGACACCACGTTCACCCCAAGCCGTCCCTGACAGCCAGCCTCCATTGCTGCCAGGCCCAACCCCACGGCTGGCTGGCAGCCACCTGGGCAGGGGGTGTTGGGCAAAGGGACTTTGATGCAAGGAGATTTTTATGACTGCTAATTCCAAAGAGAAATTAATTTTTCTGTAAATAGCTTTCGTGTGATCTTTGTAATGCTGTAAGCAGAACTGTTTGCTCTTGGGTTATGCAATATTCGGGTATTTCCCCGCTGAGGAGGAGAAGGATGGATGGCAACCTCAGCAGCTATCGTGCCACCAGGGTACAGCGAGGAGGGGAGCATGCAATGGCACATAAGTCACCTGTATGTGAAACCAACCTCATTGCATGGGTTTCTGCATTTATTTCTCAGACAAAATTCACCCCGAAATGAAATAAGATTTTTAGAAGCCAGAGGGGATTTCAGCCAAGAAACTAAGATAATATTCATCAGCAAAATTTGACCCAAGGTGTTATTGAGCCTCTTACGCCTGTTGTTATATATCAGAAAAATTCTTCCCAGAGACCCATTCTCCATAAGAGGCACTGTTTTTTGCAATAAACCAAGTTCATAAATGCATTTTTAATTGATATAATGGAAGACTTGTCATTTTTTTTTGGGGAAAAAAGGACTATGGTCCCTTCAATTATGCTGAAATATTTCAGAGAACACCTTGAGGTAAATAAGGACAAACAGACGTGAAGAGATGTCCGTCTGGAGACCCCTGCTCTGCACCAACCGAGGGGTGCCGGCTGCCCACCCCAGACACGCACCCGGGACCAGACCAGGCAGTGGGCACCCAAGGAGACCAGTGCCACCAGCAGAGCAGGGGGAAAATGCTGTATTAATACTTGCCATTAAATACTTAGCGATTAAGAAAACCCAACAGCCAGTGCATATGGCCTTTTATGCAGCTGAGAGACAAAACAAAGTCCAAGTTACAACAAAGCCTAGGTCCAAAATAATTACATTTTGTCACAATTCCTTCCACACAGCCCAAGCTACCAAGGAAGTGAGCTGCCAGTGCCTGGGGACAGACACGATTTGCTCCACAGCTCCCTTCAATCCCAGCGCGAAAATTTCCAAACGTTTGAAACAGGGAGCGACTAAATCTTTTAATGCTCTCTGAAAAGCAATCAGCTCACCGAACGCATCACTCAGCAGCCTCCAATATAAAATAATTAAACCATGACAAGCTGCTGCAGTAATCTTACTTTAAAAATCCTAAATTCCTTTACATTTTGAGGATCTGATGGCATTGACTCCGGTCACACACACACACACAGAGACAGGGCAGAGACTGCAGGAGCTTCTCACAGCTCAGCTGAACACACCTCTTCCACTCCCTGAGCAAAGGCAGCTTAACTGTATGAAGATTTGTTGTCGCAGCGAAACTATCCAGGAGATACAGCTAAATCCAAATTCATTTCATTTCCAGCCAAATTATATTTTGATGCGGGTCACCAGAAGCTAATCTTTCATCTCTGTTTTTCATACCTGAAAACGAAAAAAAAAAAAAAAAAGAATTTCAGATTAAGCAGCATTTATCATACTAAATAGAATTAAATCAAATGGAAAATTGCATAAAGAAACTCAGCTAAAACAATCAAATTAAAAAAGCCCTTTACCTGTGTGAATGCAATCTTTGATTTTCTCAGAAGAGAAGAAGACCTTATTATTAAGCAAACTTAAAAGGGAGCCTGGATTACCCTTTTCCCATTTCCCTGCACTTGAAGTGTCGGTTTGTCCTCACGAACAGATTGTGCTTCCTGTCTGTCAGGCAAGTTCACTTGCTTGTTCTCACACGCTGGAAAAACTTGTGTTTTCAGTGTTGCAGAAGCACTTAAGAGGTAGAGCAAGCAGCAGACGATTTTTTTATTCATGCATTTCTTTGTAAGTTACGTGCATACATACACAGACACACAGGTGCATAAACACACCTGCATTCAGTAATATAATGCAGCTTTAGCAAAAAAACTGAGCTAATCAGAGACTAGCTGGCTTTTAACAACCTTTTACTGACGCTCTCACTTTTAAAGAGTTCCCATCTGAAATAGCTTATGGTAAGTATTAAAAATGAAGAAACGTCAAAGCCTTCCAGAAGGCACCCATTTAAAATGATCTGAAATATTTCAGCATAATTGAAGGAATTATAACCCTTTTTTTTTTCACCCCCAAAATTCCAAGTCTTCCATTATATCAATTAAAAATGCATTTATGAACTTGGTTTATTGCAAAATGCAGAGCAATAAGCAGTGGCTCTTATGGAGAATGGGTCTCTGGGAAGAATTTTTCTGATATATAACACAGGCGTAAGAGGCTCAATAACACCTTGGGTCAAATTTTGCTGATGAATATTATCTTAGTTTCTTGGCTGAAATCCCCTCTGGCTTCTAAAAATCCTATTTCATTTCAGGGTGAATTTTGTCTGAGAAATAAAAGCCGAAACCCATCCAGTAAGGTCGGTTTCACACAGAACTTGAGAAATGCTGAGGTTCAGTTCCAAGACAGCATTTACTTTGTGCCTTGATATTTGAGCATGTTTCTTTTAGATCCCCATGAATGAGTGGGTGCAAACTGCATCCCTCGAGATTTGGGAGGTTGTTTTTTGTTTTTTTTTTACCTGGTCAGAAACAAGCATCCCCTAATTCAAGGTGCTCCACAGGTTATTGCATGAATCTCAAGCTCTGTAAGTACCAACAGAAAATCGTAACACCTTGGAAAAGCATGCAAGAACAAAAATACCAGAGGTAGAATCATGAATGGTCTGCAAACATGATGCTGATACTGTTTTAGTGGTGGTGCTGGGGTCTTTAAACACATCTCTTCCTAAAAATCTTAATTCTTGCTTAGTGCTTCTGAATAAAACCCTATATAGGTTGCAGGTAGAAATTTGCATTTTAACACGAAACTTTGAAATTCATTAGTGAAGACAGTGACTTTTAAATATAAAATACCACTTCTGTCTCTGAAAGCCCCTGAGATGTAAATCACTGGAGATGGGGAAAGCAGTCCCGAGAAATATCCTGGTGTGTCCTGTTCCCATTCCCTTGCCATGCTCTTTGCTCGGGGCTGCTGCCATGGAGGCGATGCCGGGCTGAGCCGCTGCGGCTGGGCTCACGCTGGATCTTCTTCTCTGTGATGGTCCTTTGTGTTTGGAGATGAAAGGCGCAGCGCGACAGACAGGCCTCTCCTCTCTCCTTTAGAAACTGCCTTCTCATCTCTGGTTTTCCACAGTTCAAAAGTAAGACTTTGAAAAAGATTTCAAAGCTGCATCTTGTGTATGGAAATTCATGGCTCTGGGCGGGCTCATCATCAGCCCTGAGATTTCAAGCTTAAGAGTAAGAACCTGCAGCCTAAATATAACTCCTTTAACTTGTGCTTTGCCCTTCTCTGTTTTTCCTGTTTAAAGCCATCATAAGATGACACCAATTTTCATGGATCATCTCTGTAGCTTTACTTTAGGTAGCTATTCCAATTTTCTTATAAAAACAGTGGCTTAAGGAAATATGAACATAAATAATTTGGATAAGCTACAAAAATCAAATTCCAGCAGCTAGTTATCAAATGTAAGTGAGGTTATGCATGCTTAGGAAACCGAACTCTGTACAACTAGACCGTAGCTGAAGATGTCTCAGAAACACCCAGAGTGAGGAAATAGCCAAACCACTTTCAGGGCAGTAGGAGCAGAAATATCATGCCTTACACTGGGCTTGGGGATGGGTTCATTTTCCATGGGAAGACCCACGGAAGAAGAATGAAAGGAACTCCATCACCTGAAAGCTTTGTTGTCCTCAGAACAGTTTCTGCTGCTCAACAGCAGTGGGGTATTTTATAAACATTAGTTACATGCTTTTATAAGCAGGTATCACCGTAGCTGATTTCTTCAGGGTTTGCAGGCATGGTGGAAGCCAAAACCAAGTTTATCTGCAATGGAAGCTCAGAGGTTAAAGCTCTCAGAGCAGGAGGGATGCAGACAGCTGGAGCAGGGCAGGGAAAGGATGGGCTGCTTTGCCTGGACATATCCATAGGGCTCTGTGTGGGACCAGAGGCAGACACCCACCCCCTGCAACCGCCCTGTCACCCGTGGCAAGAGGCACTCAGTCAGGCTCTGGAGGCCAAGAGGGAGCAGAGGAAGGTGACAGAATGAAAGGATACGCTGGCCTGGGTTTGTAGGTCAAGCTGGGAAACCTGGATTCGTACCGTTTGTAGTTTTTTTAATTGGTAGGCTTTTTATCCTTGGCCTGCCGCACTCCCACTGAAGGCTCAGTTTCCCAATCTTAGTTTTCAGCATTGCACGAGAAAAAAAAAAAGGATAAAAAAATGAACATTGGAGACCCTGTGAAATGACACTTCTTTTTTTCAGTCAAAGAATCAAAAAGAAAGAAGAAACAGCATGTGCCCTTACACTTATTTTTCTAAAGTCAGGAAGGAAGGGTTATTGGAAAACTTACTAGATAGGTAAGAGAGAAGTGTTTAACTATCACTGCCTTTCATTACAGGAAGGATAAGACAAAAACTTTGGAGAAACAATAGAAAGGCAAGAGTAACCACAGACCTGTGTGGGATGAATGTAAGCAGAGGGCTGTTCCCATCTCTACTGCAGTTTTGCTGATTTGTTACTAAAATTTCAGGGCCATGAAAAAGGTCAGAGGGCTGGAACACCTATCCCATGAAGATAGGCTGAGAGAGTTGGGGTTGTTCAGCCTGGAGAAGAGAAAGCTCTGGGGAGATACCTTATAGTGCTCTTTCAATATATAAAGGGGGCTGATAAGGGATAGAGGCTTTTTACCAAGGTATGTAGTGACAGGATGAGAGAAAATGGTTTTAAACTGGAAGAGGGTAGATTTAGATTAGATATTTTTCACTATGAGGATGGTGAGGCACTGGAACAGGTTGCCCAGTGAAGCTGTGGATGTCCCATCCCTGGAAGTGTTCAAGACCAGGCTGGATGGGGCTTTGAGCAACCTGGTCTATCGGGAGGTGTCCCTGCCCATGGCAGGGGGCATTGGAACTAGGTGATATTTAAGGTCCCTTCCAACCCAAACCATTCTCTGATTCTATGAAATACTAATCCAGTATGATTTTCCAGTCTTTTTGAGGGATAAAAACACTCATTGTCTCAGGAGGAAACTGGTAGACTGGTTACCAGGATGGGTTTTGCTTCATTCTTCAGGAGCAAAGGCTATCTAGGATTAGTATTTAGGATAGTTTCTAGCTGTCACACATTTCTCCCACTTGCAGAGCTGCAGGTAACTAAATAAGATGAGCCAAGTTATATGCAGTTCTTCAGGGCTCTGCCAGTTCTTACAGGGCCGACCCGTTAGAGCTTCCTCCTGCTTTCTCTTTGCACTAATCCACTGGCAACCCAGCCCTGGAGACCTGCTTCACTGACCCCTGTATTCATTAAGAGCAACTGTATAATGGAATAGCAGCGGCGCAATTAAAACAGCTCCTTCTTGTGGCCGAGCTTTTACGGGACTGGCAGAGAGTCCTAATGAGATCCCTGAGCCCATCTATCACCCTCTGCAGCCGGTTCCACCTTTTGGTGGCCGTGTGCCAGCCTGACACGGTGTGGCACCTACAAGTACTACAGCAGCTGCTGCCACACAGAGCAGGAGGACACGTCCCTCCGCTTCATTGCCAGCTCCTCCAACTTGGCACCGTAAATACACTGTCTCCTTCCTCCCTATTTTCTTTCCTTTTATTCTTCTTCCTCCTACCCCAGACTCCCTGTGAGGAATGGTTTTCATTTAATCCAAGCGTGTTTGGCATCAGATTCCTTTTGTCCTGTCCAGGAGTCAAGGGCATTTTGAGGCCTCATTGAGCAATAAAGAAAGAAAGAATTGGGTCGTATTTTTATGCTCACATTGTGGCAGCCCGGTTACCCATCTTGAGCGTTCCACCTTTGGAGTCTGATGGCAAGAATGGGGAGAAGACACCTTCTTCTCAAAGCCACTCTTCATGTCAGATCTTCATTGTGCCAAGAGAAAGTGAAGAGCAATGCTTTATGCTGGATCCAGGCAACTGAATAAAAATATAAATACTTTTCAACAAAAGTTGATCTCTACTGAGCATGATAACTACAGGCAAGACAAGAAATGAAAAAATAACCTATATACAGAATATAATTAATTTTGAGTTTTGGCACAACCCCCAGAGCTGCCGTTCCAACTGCTGCCCGAGGGACAGAGGAAGTGGTTAGCAAGGGGTACCAAGGGAACCCCTAAAAATCATGCTGCCATGGGAGCAAGGCTGTTAGGGAGATGGTCCAGCAGCACCAAGGGCCTGACCAAAACCACGGAGGGCAACTGCCCAAGCATCCCAGATTTTCTGTTCATTCTGCAATGGCAAGTCCCCTCATCTGCTCACAGCACGGAACAAAGGGAGAGCAGAAGAACTTCACCCGGTTTTGCAGCTTTTAGTCACCCTGTGCACGGGAGAGAGTGTTTGTATATGATATGTGCATCTGATGACATAAAGCATGTTTATACCTGGGCAACAGAGCGTGGTATAGAGTGCCTCAAGCTAGTGACGACCTGAGCTAGCAGTCTACTGCAACCAAGGACTTCAGAGATTAGTCACCGGCGTCATGAGACAGGACGTCAGGCTCTCTCAATACCCCGAATCCCATGGCAACTCCACTCAAGGACAGGAGCTCCGGGGAGAGGAGAACAGGGTACACACACACCTAACACATCTAAGGGAGGCCTAATTAGCAAACATATCATACCATGGGGAGCAGCACATCCACAAGTGTTAAGCTTGCAATTCCCAAAGAGGAGAGAGGTGTGTTTTCAGGTCCCTCCCCTGCATGTATTCCTTATTCACATTTACAGGTAGCCATGGTGACTAGAGTCAGACAGGAGATTTATAACAGGTTTGATGACTGCTGTAACACACATAAACAGAAAACACCCGCCGCAGAACAGCCCTTTCCTGATAGGGAGATGGCTACATTCTGACTTGGGCTATAGCCCTTTCCTTCTTCTGCCTGCACTGAATGCTTTCCTGTAGACCCTTTCGCCCAGCCTGGAGCCAGCTGACCAGAGCATTCAGAAAATTAATTATTTTCCTTTCCCCTCTTTGGAGCGCGGAGCAGAGATGTGCCCTAGGCAGCCCCGCTCATGGCAAATGAGATTTTTCTTAACTTGTGAAAGCAGTTCTGCTTCTCTCTGGTCCCCAGCCCACACGATGCACATCCCGCCTCCCGACAGGCTTCTCCCCTCCCCGAGATGTGAGGGTTGGAGGCAAGTAAACCCCATCTGCCTCAAATCCAACGGCAACCACCGCGGCAGGCTCTGCCCCGCTGTATTTCTCATAAACATATCGAGTGCCTCCACAAAACCCTTCCACAACTACTGCTGTGCTGGAGTAAACTTTCCTTTGGCCTGGTATCAGTGAGTGAAGCTTCAGCCCAAGGGGAATCTGGCACAAGAGCAACTCACCTGCGTGATGTGTGGGCGGTTGTAGAGCTGACATTTCCCTCCGTTGCCACCATCGGAGGAGACGTGAACAGACAACCGAGAGCACAACGCTGCTTTGTCTCTCATTTTCTCCCCACCCAATAAATGTTTCAGAGACTTTTCGCAAAGCAGAAATACTTGCACACGGTCTTCTGCGCTTGAAAGCTCATCCAAATTATAATTGACTGCGTTTCTCTAAAACAAAGATAATCGGCTGAGGGCTTGGGAAAATAATGTTTTAGGTGAATGTCTGCTGGAGACAGGAAAGCTGTCTGGCAACAAATTCTTTGGGGAACACACAGCTCGACGCTCTTGCTGAAGGGGATCAAGTGAAATTACAAGACAGGGAAAAATAATGTGTCTTGAGAGGTTAAATGCAAAAGCCTGATTGCTCCTCTCAATTATCCCAAGCTTACTTTGTGAATTCACTACTTGAGAAGTGCTTATTTCCGAATTACACTGAGATGAGCAAGAGGATAAGTCAGTGAAATTACTAAACGAAAACCAACTATTTTATATAATACATGCAACCCAACTGATTTAGTACAACAAATTCTGCACACGTTTGAAATATCATGAAAATAGTGTCTTTAATATACAGTTTATATACTTACAATACGCGGTTTAAATTTGTTCATATACATTACAGGGATATTTATTTGCACCTGGTTTAAATAATAATCTGCCTTCAGCCTTTTACACAAAAGCCCAAAACAGCACAGAATTCCACAAAACCCATGCTTCATTTTATAACGGAAATGTACTAAGCCAAAGTTTTGGGGCTTTCTCTTTTTTTTTTTTCCCAAGTGTTACTTTTTTGACCTACCCAAAGTGAATCTAAAGAGCTAAGAACTAACAGATATTTTTAATATAATTCAGAAGATTGTCCAAGTCAAGAGAATCACTCTGCAGATTTCCACGCTGGAAATTTGGTTATTACGCACAGAAACGGTAAAGTCTGAACAACTCCCAAACCATTAGGAGTTTAAGACATAACAAATGAAGAGTCATTTATTGCTAGGTCTCAACAAGGGGGGGGGTCTGCATTTCCCTACTGCCCTGCCCTCTCTAATACCGTGAATAAAACGGACCATCCCTCAACTTTGATTAGGATTTCATTCGTACCTTCTAGCTCGTGCGCGGGAAAGCCGCAGTTTCGGTGTGTCAGAAAGAGGAGCCAGGAGAGCTGGGCTAAGCCCTTGTCCTTTCACACAGGGCTGGCGTTTCTAAGCAGCGTGGCGTACCCCCTGCCTGGCCCGCAGGCAGGCACCCCAATGGGCAGCACACAAGGAACTGGTGCCAGCACACTTTATTTAGTGGGGAGACTGTCCCGGTCTGAGGATTGCCTAAACCGTGACGGAGACGATCAAGGAGTTGATTCAAGAAGAAAACATAGGAGAAAACACTTCAAGTATTTATAGACAGATTTGAAACACGGTGGTTTTAGTTTTTTTGCGACAGCATCGCTATTTACGCTGTTTCTCTTGAAGCTGTTGTTGTGGAATTAAGTCAATTAAAGTGGCAAGTAAAATGGTTGTATTGGAAAAAACTCTGTGTAATACACAGTTACTTCAACCCTTGCTTCCAGCTGCAAAGAACACTTCAAAATACATTTTCCTTCCAATTTTGGATGGACCAAATGTTTTCTGTCTCTAAATTTCTAGCTGTAGGCAATTTTTACAATACGGCAAGAATAAGAACGCAAATATGCACTTTGAGTTGATTTCAATACAGCTTTGGTTAGCCAGCCAGGCAGCAAGACAAAGAATCTTAATCCTAGGCACAACGAGCGTTTAAAGGCATTTCCCCTCAAGTTTCCTCCCCCGTGTCTCCCTTGGCCAATTCCGTGTCCACCTCCAGAGAAGCCCCCGTGCCAGAATCCAGCTTTCGCCGCTGAAGGCAGCATCAGCCCTTGGGCCGCCACGCGACTGTTGCATAGAAAGGAGGTGTTCCTTGGTGCAGGACAAAGAGGCAGCTCCGTACAGAATGACATGCCAGATTTTTTTGCTACCAAAACCCCCAGAGAAACAAAAACCCCGAGGATGACACACAACGTCAGACGCTGATCACTAAATAAGCACCAGAGGCTTTACACTTATTTAATCTGAGGACGGAAGTCCAAGGTTAGGGTTGGCCTATTTTAGCAGAGTGCCTTGAAAAAGTAGACAACTTTAGGTCCACTCTGGCGTGACATGTGTTGCCTGAACTCAATGGCTACATCTCTATTAGCAGACAAAATGGGCCAGAGCCTGCTCTCAGGCCCTAAGGAGAACCCACAGAGGTCACATCAACAGGGTTTGAACTCCGTTACTCTCCAAAACCAGGCTGGCGTGCCCCATCGCTAACCTCTGAGCTGTGCTTGGGAGCTGCCTGGGATCACCCATTGCACAGGCTGGTTGGGTTGCACCAAACCAGGCAAGACCCCACACCAACAGTTCAGCAGCAAGGGACTCCCACCAGAGAGTGCTTGTGCCCCTGCGCTGCTCCATCTGCGAGTCCTATCAAATGCCGAGTGCTGTCTCCTCCTGTTCACATCAGCTGGTAAAAAGTTCGTATCACGGGGATATTCCCCAGCGCTTTCAGACATTTCCTGATCACAGTGGGAACATTAAAGTTACCCTCCATCTCAAAGTACAATAAACAGTGCAGCATTTTGTAACCTTTCACGGATTAAAGTCTCCAGGCTTTACACCCCATCCTTCTAAAGAGACCGCATGGTTCTCTGCTACGGCCTGAAGGACTCCCCTGCTCCTGCCCCATTTCAAAGGTGCCACCATGCCTTTACTGCCAGGGACTTTCTGTGAGATCAATGTGTTCACGTTGGTCTGCCCTGTTCAGACTGCCTTCTACAGTGCCAAGGATGGTCCTGACCCTCTAACACCATGGCAACGAAGCTCAAGAGGAAAGCAAATAAATTAGATCCCATGGGCATCAGTGCTACCATAGCCTGGCTACCCACACAGCAGTGAAGAGGCTGAGCCACCATGCTTCACCTGCCCAGTTTGGTCATCCCTCTCCTTATTTCACCAGAGAAGACGCTTCAGTCCAGCTTGGGCACCACAGCAGGTGGCTTGACACCGCAGTCAATATAATTCACACTACACAAAGGTTAGGAACACCTAAATTGCTAAAGAAATGGAAAATGAAGATGATGAGCTGCTAAGGGCAAAAGAAAAGGTCAAATGCTAACATATTATGCATAAAAACAAGTAAGCAGTGCCAAGCCAGAAGAAGACAACTGGAAGGACATCAATAGCAAGTTTGCAATTAGGGGTTTTAGCTGTACTTTTGCACAGAATCTGCTTTTGAAATCATTGCACATTTCTGGGCCTTTCAACAGGCCAGTGGTATTTCGGTCTATGCATACGTGATCTTAATGCAGCACACTCAGGAATGCAAATTCCACCAGGCTGCTTGCCAAAAAAAAACATTCCAAGCAGGTAAACAGAGATAACAGAACAGATATCCATCCATAGTCAAACAACACTATTTTTTTGGGGGATGTTAATATCCTGGGGGCATTCAAAATATTTAATGTTAATATTACCAAGACTGCCAGTATATACTTTTTTTTTACCCAAAATTATCAAGCCAAGCAAAATAAACAGATGTAACTGACATTTAAAATTTGGCCCTTTCAAATCTGAACGCTTCTTTGACATAGTGAGGGTTAAAATGCAATTAACTTCAACTTGCACATGCCTACCAACAAGCACATGCATCTGAGCAGTACTTGGATTTGATTTAGTCTTACTTGCAGCTAAAATATTTTAGGACGCTAATTAAAATGCATCCAGAGAAAGCTATTGATCTGTTGCTAAAAGTCAATAAATCAAGAAAAGAGTAGGATTATGAACTCTTGGGGTTTTTTCTATTGGGATATCTTTTGGCTCACTGCTTTCTAGTACCCACATCAATTGGGCTTTGCTCTCTGGTTGGGAGCTGGTGGTTTACATTATTGCAAGACAAATGATGCATCTTGGCTTCAGTTTGGAGACATGACATGAAATTTGCCCGGGCAACAGAAAACTCCATTTGCAAATAAATTCTTTTTAATGAGTCAATATGGTTCAGAAAACAGGCAAAAGGAGCCTCTCAATTTTTGTCCCTCCTCTGTATGTCCTTGTGATGCTCCCACTTTGTGCCCTACAATGGAAAAAGAGAGATTTTTTGGTGATGGTGTCACCCTGGCCAGGGCTCTGCTCAGCAGCAGGTGAAGCTGCTCCAGCATCCCTGGCTCTGACCACCCCAGGATCCCAGGCACATACAATTGCTGAGGATGGACACCACAGAGTGTTTCCTGAATCCCTGCATTCAGTACTACAAATGCAGAGGATCCTGAGGTTATTTAGACACATTTCGGAGAGCTCTGCCAAGCACAGGAAATCAGCAATGGACTAGCAAAAGGTAATCCTGTTCCTAGCTTTCTGATCAGTTAAACATGTAAGGTCTCCAGGGGCAGCCTAACATCCCCTTCCCATCTCTGTGCTCCTTTTTGACTGCTGCCTAATGTGACATCTATTGCAGTGAGTTTTTGCAGCTGGGCAACTGAATTAGCGCATCTTACGATGCTACAGTTCCTCCCACTTTGATCCCCACGTCCTCCTGCACCCACTGCAGATGGGACAAGTGAACTTAAACATCACAAGAACTTCCCAAGCCACGGCCCAAACCCCCACTCGGCCCCTTCTCACCAGCACATTATGTGCTGCTTCTGTTCCCACCTCGCTAACGCTTTATTTCAAAGGCATCCTACAGGAGCACCATCACCTTCCCACGCAGATCCGACTGCAGCAACAGGATAGCACATCAAGCACATTTTCAGATGATGGTAACAGCAGCAGAGGAAATACGAGGGGATGCCTTTCGCCAGGGCAAGGCTATTGCAAGGGCTGCATCAGCAGGATCTGCTGAGAGAAGGGTCTGTGCACTGAACTGCCTTTCCCATGAGAAAGCTGCACGACCACAAGTCATGCTGCTTACTCCAGCCACCCGACTACAAAAGCAACTTTTGAAATCTACAGGTCATAAACTTTTAATTGGCCAGGGCAGAGTGGCTCAGTAGGAAAATCCCCCTTCTCCCTCCCCTCTGGGCAATGAGCTGAGCAAGACTCTGGTGTTTTGAAAACATTTAACTCTTTTTGCCCAAAGTCACATGGAAAGTGTATCCATTACAGGTAGTCAGGAAGATACTGTTAATAAAAAATAAGCTGCAAGAATAGTGTATTAGTGGCACTTCACAGCAATTCTTAACATTTTCAGATGTAGTGTCAAAATGATGTTTTTGTGTATCTGAACATGCTTCTTGTTAACAGAAACAGAAGAAAGTCACAGCATATTGCCAAATATTACTTGTACACAAATAATCCCGTAAGAAATACATTTTTTTTTTTTTGCTGTTAACACAAAACTGTAAACTGGATTGGTGTGTGTCTTTCAGCATCAAATTGTTCAGTAATAAATACGACTAAGTCTTAACAGACTATGGAGTAAAAGTTCCCTTAGTGTCCAGTTTTTAGCAGCTGTTGAACGTTCAGGGATGCACAAGGCACACCTCTGCAGACTCTCTACCTTTAGTACTGACATACCAAAAAAAAAAAAAAAAGATCCGTCCACCACTCAAAAATGTTTATCTGCATAGTAAGAATTTTTCTACTACTATTTACAGGAAGGGCTTTTAGTGCAAAAAACAGGAAGTGATGTATTAGCTGAAGTGCATCGAGCACATCTCGTACAGTTTCACTAATAACTAGTCGTCGGTATCACATCTTGGGCCGCCAGCCATTAATGAACTGCAGTATTTTCTTCACCTGCAATTTGCTTAGCTTAAAGTCTTCCGACAGGATTTCTTCCGTAAGCTGAACCAGTAAATTGCCATCAATCTTCTCTGTAACAAAAAACGATATGACGTCCTCTGACAGACCAATAAACCTCAGCGATTTAGACACTTCCTCTATCGAGAGTCCAGAAAGGTCCGTAGGTGGCTGCCAGGGAGAGCCATCCCCACAAGATCTTGGTGCTAACTGGAGGTGGAGGGGAGACGAGAAGGGATAAGACACAGAGAACGTATCCTGCATGCCCTTTTTAATGACAAACTGATCTTCCAAGAGGTCTGGAGAATCAGTTTTAGACTCCTCCTCGGCACCATCTATTTTCAGCGGCAAGGGACACATGTCTGTAACTGTCTTCTCCTCACTTGGCTTCGGTGCCCGGGGAGGTAAGGCAGGACACGAATGGCTCTGCTTTGCATTGCTGACTCCCAGAGTTTTCTCATCAGTGCAGTCTAGAGAGTAACTCGCCGACTTTGGACAGCTAGAGATGGTGTTTGTGAACTCTGCTGGGGTGAGCGGGGAGTACCCCGCCGGGAGCTCACACCCATCGAAGTCAAAAGTCAAAGGTGCTGGACAGTTTCTCTTTGGCGTACCTGGAGTCTTCTGTCTGGGGTAACTGTAGCTCCTGCTTGGATCAAGCAGGAAATCACTTCTATTCTGGCCTTCAGCAGTTCCCGAAAAATGGTTTGGCCAAGACAATCTCGAAGGCAGAGCTTCGGTTGAGGGGCTTCCCAAAGGCATCGTGCTCTCAGGCTCTTTGGATTCGGTTTTCACCATGTTACAAGGGTAGCAGGAAACAGGTGTGCTCTCAGTTGGGTTGGTGTTGTCGCTCTCTGTGACATTGCTTAAGGAACAAAGAAGAAATGATGTTGTTAGTATGAAAAAATGTGTCATTTGAATAAATTAATAAATCATCTGACAGAGTCAGAGGGTGGCTGTCACAAGGAAAGAATCTTCTTTCCTCTGGCAGAACTTTGCAGATTTGAATTAACAACACGTCTGAATAATGCATTGACAGTTCTTTTACTCCTTCTACAAGCCTGACAAGATGCTGATATACCCAAAAGCCTCACATCTTGGTTTTTCAAGCTTGTAAAAAAGTAGATGTCTCAATTCATCTCCCGAATACTCAGTTTTTCCACTGTCGAATTCCTGAGGGACACTACCATGGAAAAGGAACAGCCACACATACACTAGAAGTTATCGTAATCCTGTATTTTATGTTTATATACCACAGATATGTCATGGCATGCAAAAGCTTGTGACAGGGGCAGGTCACTATTGCACTATTCCTAAGCTTGACTGACATAAGAGATGACCAAACTCCCTTTTTGAGCCAATATTTTCATTTGTCACGGAACACGCACATGCAAAGGCCACAGGATCCCTCCCCACCGATGCAAAAACTGCACCAGTGCACAGTATAATAACACAGAATAAGTTAATGCTTACTGCCAAAAGAAGAGTTTTACCTGGGAGGGTAAGCAGACCTAGCTGCATGTGTTGAAGTATCAAGCTTTAAGCTTACCCCACAGTAACTATTTTGTGTGTTCATATCCTTAAAAAGCCAAGACTAGAAACGCTTTTCAAAGACACCTGAAGAAAGTTACCCTGACCTATTTCCAGGTGGTAAACTAAGCTCAGTCTGTCTGAGGGAACTGATGGCTTATATCCGGGTGCTCCTGAGAGACAGAGATGCCAACACAAGCATGTGATCTGTTACCAAAAGAAAACGTTTGCTGCTTCTATGCCACTTTCATTTAGAAAGTCTGAAGGACTGGGAATTATAGAATCTGGAATTCTGGCTTATTAAGCCAGAACACTGGAAAAACAATTAGCCAATTTATAAATTCTTCGCTAGCAAAACAGAGGGAAACCAACAGTTGAAATAATTGTTTTAATTACTCACCTCTCTCTTCTGGAAACTAGCTACTCAGGAAAGAAACTAGGCAGTCATTCTGTGACAACTCACTGAAAACTGCTTGAGGACAGCAGCAGCTTTCAAAAAACAGCGTAATTTTGAATGGATTGACACAAAAAATAGTCCCCCATGCGCTTACAGTGAGGAAGCCAACCTGGACTCGCCCAGCTCTTAAAGAGCAGACACGTAAAAGCAGCTCTAACCTATATGACTGAAAATGAGTTATAAAACTAATTTTGCAAGTTATAAACCAGCCCCGAGAAATGCGGTTTCCCCTCTCTGTCTAACCATCCCTCGCTCTCCACTCCATGCCCTCAAAGCTTTTCTTTTTTCCTTTTCATGTCATGAATACAAGACTGCAAGTTAAAGCAGTTGGATTTTTACAACAGAATTTACAAAGCTGAAAGAGTTGGGCTTGTTCAGCCTGGAGAAGAGAAGGCTCTGGGGAGACCTTCTAGTGGTGTTCCAGTATCTGAAGGGGGCCTACAAGAAAGCTGGAGAGGGACTTTTTTCAAAAGCATATAATGATAGGAAGAGAGGTAATGGTTTCAAACTGGAAGAGGGGAGATTTAGATTAGATATTAGGAAGGCATTCTTTACAGTGAGGGTGGCGAGACACTGGAACAGGTTGCCCAGGGAAGTTGTGGATGCCCCATCCCTGGAAGTGTTCAAGGCCAGGCTGGATGGGGCTTTGAGCAACCTGGTCTAGTGGAGGTGTCCCTGCCCATGGCAGGGGGGTTGGAACTCGATGATCTTTAAGGTCCCTCACAACTATTCTATGATTTTTTTTTTCCCTCCTCAACAAGAATACGCTGTCAATAGAGGTAATTTCTGGCTGTTTAAAGGCCAACGGCTGTAACGTACGCAGTGCAAAGCAGTTTTCACAAATCTAGCCACTGGGCTCTTCATTTCAGAGAATAGAGACAGTGAGGTGTCGTAAACAATACAGAGGAATTAAGCGGATTGATCCTGCTTCTTTTCTCTCATTCAATATTAGAAATGGGAACACTTAATGATTCAAAAGATTAATGGAATTACTGGAAACTGATAAAGTAACATTTTCCAAGTGCTTCCTTATTTGTCCTCCACCAAAATTAACTCACCGTGACTCAGTGCCAAAGGATGCAAGAGAAACCTCAAATACAGCTGAAGTCAGACACCAGACATTTTTATAGGCAGATAGGGACAAATCATGTTGGTTTTGTTTGGGTTTAAAATATTGGCTGCAACTCTTCATGATCCAGAAAATAAGATCATTGATAAAAATGGGAAGAATGGAAAAGCAACTTCACCAGCAATCTGGTTACTCCACACATTGCCCATTTTTTAGCAGCTTCCTCTGCAGCACTAGGTCAATTCTACCAAGATGGAGATATCTGGTCTGGACTGAAGCTGGAGTTGAATTTCATGCAAATATTGTGAAGTTCAAGGCAAATAATACCACCTGTATTCCTGAGAAACTTCACTTCTCATTGCTTTCCTGGTTTCTTGGGAGGCAGATGTATTCTTAGCTACAAAGAGAGAAAGCAGCATTTGGTGGGCCTCAAATGCTGGGAGGTCTGGTGCCTCCTGTGGAGTAGACCTTGACAGAACTACCCAACAGGCTTTCATAAAAACAAACGAGCAGCCTTGATCTAGAGTGATCATTGCCAGATACACAACACTAAGCTGCAAATGTGCAGTATGGCTTAGAAAGGCAATTCCAACATAAGTTATTATTCCAACTGCATCTAGGCTAAAATTATTTCAGTGAGGTTTCAGATCGATTTGTAATATCTAGACAGGTAGTATCTTGTCACTGAATAGATACCAAAAGTAATGGCAACAGGACAATAAAGTGAAAAAGAAGGTGAGATTTCAAAAGGTGTATACACTTTCTAAAGCCAAAGGAAGAACACTGCATTGCTAGGAAAAGGTTTGCAGCCGCATAATTCAAAATCTACACTCAACTTTCGACTAGGCTGAGTGGATTTTCCAGTTTGTGGGCTAGGTTTGTGCTGAAGTGGGTTTGATCTGGAAGCTGTCTGGCCCCTTTCCGCTACACCTCACTTTGCACTCAGTGGTGTCTGCTGGTCTCTCTGTTCTCCATCACACCCACCCCGTAGGTTCCCATATAGCTGGCACAACACGTTTCTGGATTACCACACCCCTTTTATGCCCCCACTTATCACAGCTGGCTGCACCGCATGCATGTAGCACTGAAATCCCACTCGAAAACTAGCTTTAAGACATTCTGGTTTGAAGATTCAAGCCTTTCGAAAATTACACAGAACTGTGCAGAATTTTCCATTTAGACAGCCTGTGCCACTTTACTGTGAGATTACCTACAGCAAGATGTGCAGGTACTTAATATAAATTGCTACGTCCTATCTAGTAAAACATAAGTTTCTGCTGGAGCTTTGCTTCCTCTTGGCTCTTGACAAATAACTTGACAGGCTAGCCCATTTCACAAGAAGTCAGCAACTCTGACACGGTACCATGCCTTTATAAACAAGCACCTTCGAAAGGAACGCGGCTAAATTTAACTTTCTCAAAAAGGGCCAGCACGGGGCTCTGACAGCTCAAACACATACATGTTGTGCAGTCCCGAGGAGTAGTAGGACAGGGTCGGGCTGGGAGAGCGGGTCTGCTGTCGTGCCGGTTTGGCTGTTCGAGGAGGGATGGAAGGACTGGTGGAGGACGGCTTCGAACTGCGCGGTGGGACGGGGGGAGCATTCAGGAGCCTGCATTCCTCTTTTACCTGTACAAAAGAAGGACACGTTAAGTAAGCAGCGAGAAAATCTGGGCAACAGCACTCTCGACCAGATGAAACACATCTGGTTCTGCCTTATTCTGTGAAAGGAAATAATTAAAAAGGGAGGAGAAGAGAAAAATGATCCTAAGTATATACATTTGCAACAGTATGTGGCTGTCATGAAGAAGTCCAAAAGAACGCCTTGCTACCAGTAGAGCTACTAACAATCTTTTTTAGGGTGCTTTTCAGTAGTTTGATATCCAATCATTTAAAAAGTAGCAGCAATGAAACAACATAAAAGAACCTTCCAGTAACATACGAAATCAGACAGGCTGTTCCAGATATTTTACATTTTGTAAGAAGCAATTCATTAGGCTTAAACTTCATTAGTGCTGTTTATTTAGATGTAATAAACTGAGCTTACGTAATGAAAAGACATCAACAGACTTTGATGCTTCCTGACTTGCAGTGATACTCAGCCATCCAGCTCTAGGATAATTCCCAATCCTCTTTTCCCCAGGGATAGTACATGTACCTTGTATTTACCAGATGCTGGGATTCAGACCTGGAGCTTCAGTCCTTCTATAGCTGCCAAAGCAGTCTAGGGGTAAGGTCAACTACGCAACCCACAAGTTGAAAGGTGTGGGCAGAAGAGCCTGTTCAAGTAACGCACCCAGCCAATTGGTCTACTTTTTTGCAGGCAGCCAACTTTTCAGCCTAAAACACATGCCTGCAGCACTGCTCATCTGACATTTAGTTTGGTCTACCCAGGTAGGAGCAAAATATTAGGATCCATCCCCATAGAAAAAAAAGCTATGGAATTAAGACCTTAATCTCACCAGTACATATGGGGAGGGACTCTATCAGGGAGTGTAGTGACAGGATGAGGGGTAACATTTGTAAACTGGAAGAGGGGAGGTTTAGGTTAGATATTAGGAAGACATTCTTTACAGTGAGGGTGGGGAGACACTGGAACAGGTTGCCCAGAGAAGCTGTGGATGCCCCATCCCTGGAAGCGTTCGAGGCCAGGCTGGATGGGGCTTTGAGCAACCTGCTCTAGTGGGAGGTGTCCCTGCCCGTGGAAGGGGGGTTGGAACTCAATGATCTTTAAGGTCGCTGCCAACCCAAACCACTCTATGATATTTGGGAGAGCAACTTTATTTAGCAGGGCTAGAGGTGAGCAAGGCTACTGAGAATTAGGCTGCCAGGCAGGATTTTTAAGGACTCAGCACCTTTCCCCGGCAGGAGAAGACCTCTGTGTTCTCCTTGTCTGAAAGAGTCTCAGATGCACCAGAAAAGGGAAATTCTCTTTGTGTTTGAAAGTTACAGTTTATTTTTAAATTTAACAACACTGCAGAACTAAAAGTTATCTTAGCAGTTCTGCAACACATAATTAGCAATTGAAGTGATTTAATTTATTTAAAAACAAAATAAATGTGGAACCTTTTGCAATCCACTTCAGTGCTTTCAAAACGCAACAACCCACTTAGTACTTTTGTGAAATGGAAAACTGGGGACTAGGACATTGTAGTACATTTTTTCCCTAATTCAAAACAAGTCAAAATTACAGGAAATGCCCGACAGCATAAAACACTGAAATAAATCTTGCTCTAAGGGTTCTTATTTGCTCTTTCAAGAAAAAAAAAAAAGAAAAAAGAAAAGAATCAATTTTATTCATGTTTGTTATTGAATTCAGGCATAAAACTCTTCAACCATTTTAGTGCTGTGCACCAAGGATGCCTATGGACTTCATTTTTTTTTCTTTTTTCCCCAAGTCAGACCAGGCAAAGTTAGTACTGCATGCCATGGAATATACACCCATGGGGTTAGAGAGACCGCTCAGGGGAGCTCTTGGAGCACAGCAGACGGTCAAGGGGTTAAAGGGATTCTTTCCTGGGAAGACTGCTGGCATCGGAAGGTGCTGGCACGACAAACTATGCCAAGGTCCCTCGCTGACCCAGATTGCAGATGAGAACAAGGCCATAAATAATACGGGTTTGCAGCCCCAGTTGGTCCCTTGTCACAAGACCGCGCTTCCAGCTGCCAGACGCAGCCCTCAGGAATGAAACCCAGCAGAGGAAGGAAAAAGGAGAGATCTTGCAGGTCGAACCGAGAAGAGCAAGGGGACACGCTTCAGAGGAGAGCTACCCTTGCTAGGTCCGAGCGAACAGCAATGAAATCCACGGGGGAGAGGAGGGGAACAGCCACGACGACTGCCACGGCTGCTTCTAGAAGGAAACACTCTTTTGCCCAGAAGCACTGGATGCCAAGCTGCTGCCAGATATAGACAAAGTGCATTTGCACTGCACCTCGGAGCTGCCCCACGCTCCAGCTCTCCTTCCCGGGACCCAGGCACGGCGACCCCTTTCCGACGGCGCGAAGTGGATTTTAAGACCTCTGCTCCTTTTCTTGGCTGCCAGCCCCACCACCGCCACCGCCACCACCACCCTGGGCTGTCCCTCCCGAATCGCAGGTGCCCATCGTGGTGACCTGCTTCCGAGGCCACCTGGATGACAACCAGCACCACCGTGGGCGTAACGCGGGGCGGTTCAAGGCTCCTTGCTGACAGGAGCCTCAACTGCCGGCACGCTCCATGGGGGACGTGCTTTAAATCAATCAGGAAAACAGCCTCTGATTTTATGCAAATCAGCGTTTGGGGACTGAAGCAATTTCTGATTTATGGGCCTGAATTCAGAGGTCACTTCCCCTTCCCCCTCGCCTTCTGCCATCACGCTACTTTGATTTTCTGAAAGGTTATTTAGAAAATAAGCGTTATATGTCTGAACGCTTCATCCTCCCGGTGAGAAGAAAACCAGAACGGCTTCTGAAACACCCCAATGTCCTTGTCTCTCTCCTGCAACCAGCTCCTGCACACACACTTTAAATTTAGTGCACGCAAAAATACAATCGCCAGCCAACCTTTACAGAGAACCGCTATGGAATAGCATTCTAGAGGGAGTGATGACTAAACCGCATGTTCATCAGCAGCTCCTGAGATCTACTTATTCTATAAATACCCTACATGGAAACCATGCAAACATTGCCTTGGCCCCAGCCCACTGACGAATTCAGTAGATCACTGATACTCATTCCAAAGCTGTTCCAGGAAGCCACATAACCGAGCCTAAATTACTATCATCTACAGAGATGCAGGGTTTTTTATTTTGTTTTATTTCTTATGGGGTTACACCCCCCTGCCCACCTCTAAATGCAAGATGATAACTTTAGCAGAAGTGAGTTCTCCTGCACGGCTAGAAAGCAGTACCAAAATTGCTGACAGCACTCACACATTACCTCAGTAATGTAAGACACACAAGACAAAATGGCACACTTTTCAAAGTGACCTTAAAAGGCAACATATGTAGGTATCCCAAAGGACACCCTGCTGCCACCAGAAGGCAGTCACTATGCCACGAGGGTTCCCCAAGTGTGAGGGTCCACACCGATGCTGTGCAGGTGCTCCACAGCTCTCCCAGCATCCCGACACCCACGTCACAGGCGTGAGATGAGACACCCACGTCTTTGGCGTGACTGGGGGGCCATCAGCCCCCTGCCAGGAGGGCAGCCCTCACCCCCTCTGCAGGGGCAGCCTTCCTCCCCCACCGCCCCGGCGCTGGCTCCAGTGCTCCTTTGACCCCGCGCTGAAGCAGTTCAGCTCACAGAAATCAGCAGGAAACTAATCATTTTCCAGATCCAGACCTGGCCGCCTGCCCAGGAGCAGGAGTGCCAGAGCCAGCACAAAAGAGGAGCCAGGACCATGTGGCTGGGAAAGAAGGAGGAGGAGGAGGAGGGGGGGGGGGGAGGAGGAGGGAGGGACCAACCCCACGCTGGTTTACATCAGCATAGTCTGCCAGGGAACCTCATCCTGATATGGTGCTGCTGGGCACTTGTCCAGAGGAGTCTGGACAACGTGTCAGTGCGTACCTGACCTCAGAGGCAAGGAAGTGCTCTCGGGTTCCCGCACTTAGACATTACACACAAACACTCTCTGCTAAGAAGACGTAATGTCTTGACTTTCCTGTCTTTGCTGAAACTGCTGCGGCTGCTTTTTTGGGGCAAGTTTTGGTGGCAGGGTCCAAGGCTGCGGTTGTGTATTTCATGCCCGCACTGATGTTCTCCTCCCCTCTCCTCGTTCCACCTCCCCAGCAGCCGTGGAGCCAGGCCAGGGGGATCCCCACAGCGACCCGCTGCAGGCTAACCCAGCAGAAATAAATATGACTTAGCTTTCAACCAGACTGTGACCTGGCTCACCATGGGAAGGCTGCGGCCAACACTGCTGGACTGTAAGATGGGAATAGAAAAGGGATGGGATCACCATGGTTTGCTGCAGTTGGGTCTTAGATTAGTCTCAGCTTGCTGTGCAGCCACGCTCTTGAAAATAGCGTAGGACTTGCAAATGGAACAGTATTTTATTTATTTAAATTCCAGCAAAAACTCTGCAAAACTAATTTGTTAAATTATAATATCCGTCAAGATTAATGCGACATTAAGTATGTATCATTTAAATTTTGCCAGAGATTCCTAGACACTCTTTCCTGAGGGAAGTTTTCTTTTTTCCCCCTGGTGTTTTTTAAAAAATAATGTTCAAGACTCTGTCAAGAGACCACATAATGGTCCACATAATGGTTGTATTTTCCACTCAGTCCACATAAGCTCCTGTTGATAAAACACTGTATTTTCGCCTCTGAAGCCTCCATGACATTTTGGGTTTGGAGAAACTTTTTCCCCCATGAGTTCTCATTAGAAACCCTAGGACAGGAAATGTGCTATGTTTAAAATTGAGACCTCTAGAAGGCTCATTTATCAACTCTGCAGAGTTCCTATTTAAACATGTTTTCTTTCAATAAGCAGCACAGAGTGATTAGTTCAGGTCTAGTTTGATAAACTTTCCTTGAGGTCAATGACACTTAATATTCTTCAGAATCTGCCATAGATCTGTAACTAAAAAGAAATTCTCTCATTAACAAACACTTGAATTCCATAAAAATTCTAGCTGTCCTCATTATCAGGGCCTGCTAATTGAAGATGCGCACACTAGGGTGATCCAAGGCAGTTCCAAGTAGGGTCATACCACAGAATGGGGCCACAGAAAATACGAGAAAACATGGAGACCACGGGGAGAGATGATGTGGAAAGCAAGGGAAGGAAGTGACCTAGCAATTGTTAGACCTTGTTTGTGGGAGCAAAAAACCCCAATAAAACCACCTGAAAGTATCAGGATTAAGCTACTAGATCAGTTATATTAAGCGTACTCTGGTGATATGACTTAGGATACAACTTACACTTGACAGGAAACTTGTCGAAGTTGTACATCTCACAGTGTCTTACTGTTTCCTTGCCTTTTTTCCCCTCAACCTGCCAAAAGTCTTCCCTACATGAATCCCAAAGCAACTCCTGTACCAGCTAAAAAAAAAAAAAAAAAGCAACAAACGAACATAAATAACCCTGACTTACTGCTTCTGATTTGGGAGGCACTGGAGGTGGAGGTAGGGAAACATCTGAAGACTTTGTGGTTGCTCCGACAGTCGCAGGCACAGGAAGAGGTGCGGTACCACACTTTGATCGGAAGGACCCTCTGTAGTTGTCACATTTGTTCTTCTCGCTTAGCGAGCGAGTGAGAGGCTGGTCACCAGCCTTTCCAGACCCTTGGTCCAACCACAGCTCTTCGTAAGGAAGCTCTGGTTTTGTAGGCAGAAACATCGACTCTTCGCCAACTTCAGGAAAAAGGTAATCGCTGCTGCTGTCGCCAGACTCCTGGTACTGAAGAGCATCGTGGGAGAAGAGGGCCCACTCGTTACACAAGTCCCTGCAGCCGTGGAGGTTGACTTCACTATTCCCGTGCAAGTTGTTTCCATAGACGCACACCGAGAGGCGGTGGAAGGACTGAGTGAGCTCGTCCCGCGCGTAGCTGAGGGAGTTGGGCACGTGGCTGTGCCCCGTGCACCGGCTCTTCTTCGGGCTCTTGCAGTCCTCGTTCCAGTCGGTTTTCACATCTCGCACCGCACGGGAGTACTCATCTATGTCAAACTGTTCCTGGCATATATTAAACCAGTGCTGGATGAGGGATTCGTGCCACAGCTCCCCCTTCACCAGACTGTCGGGTAGGGTGAATTTCGGAAGGGTCAAGTGCAAGGGAAAATGCATGGGAATAATTTTGTTGCCACGGAGGACGCAACACACCACCACAGTCTTGGTTTGGATGTTGACAAACTTGTACCTGTGCCCTTCACGGATAAAATGCAGGTCGTAAGGGTTTCTTGGTGTAGGACTCGGCACAGTCACGTTGACGGGCAGCCTGGTTTTTTCTACTATATTGCGAATCGTGTGCTCACCTTCTTGCATCTGCACCTCCAGCGGGCTGCGGGTGCTGAACTTGCCCTTACACTGGAAAGGGAGACTGATGCTTTCGTTGGTCCTGTGGTTCATGCAGATGAGGCAGGGCATTTTGCCTCTGCCTAGCTTACTAATTGAGTTAAGTTTGCCAATTTTTTTGAAGATGGTGTTCAGTCGTGACTTCTCCTTAGAAGATTTTGCATAAAGGATTTCTGCTTGCCCCATTAAAGTGAGCTCGTCCCCAGTACTAAGGGTAATGTTGTAAACCTCAGTGTCTTCATTGCATTCCCCTGAAGCCACCTGCAAAATAATAATAAAAAAAAATTAGGGTTTCGCCCGCTGAAGGTAATACTTCAAATCGAATCAAATCTATTGAGACTGCACTGACAAGACTATACATTGGGAGAAACTAAACTAACTTTATTTGAACAGCTGAGTAGTCAAGTGCAAGGTGTGTAACCTGAAGCTTGGCCAAGTAACCTTTCTTTATTGTTCTGCACATTCCTGCACCTTACTTGAGGGGAAACAGCCCCTGAAACCGCCAAAGAAGGCAAGAGAACAAATATAACCAGTTTTTAGAGAAAGGAAAAATACACGTATCCCAGCAATTCAAATAGCTCCTTGTGTCATGCAGCTACGACAGAGCATGTCTGGACTCCCTTGGGCATCTTTTCCCCACCCCTTTGTTTTTGCTGTTTGCTAGAACTTATTTGCCAGGCTCTTGAGGGGAACAAACTTCTTTCACCATCTTTGGCTCCCTGAGGAGCAGAAAAGGTGATCTCATCATTATGGATGAAGCACATCCCTTTGATATAATCTCTTCCAGGCTAGGGGGAATGACAGATGACATCTATTCCCTGAAGGAGAAGTCAACAATATCGGTCTATCCCATATGCCGGACTCCCCCTCTGCCTTGCTCTCCTAGTCATAGACTTCCTTCCTCATTTTTTGATCATAATTGCAATTAAGAGATTAAACAACATATGCACAGCCATGTGTGTGCTTTTCTAGTATGGAAATTGTACTGGAAATAAAAAAAAAAGGAAAAACAGATGTCCAAGGCTCATTTGTTCCTGAAGTTATTTCCTTTAGACTGGAATAACTCCTTATAGACAAGATTGCTCTGCTTCATAATTGAGTGGTTTAACTTGAAAAGCCCTTTTCTGGTACCTAACAGGAATCCACCCAGCTCTTCTTCATCATCAGATACCTACTCATAAAGGAAGGTGTATCAGATAAATGCTGCTGACCTGTATAGACCATTTTATTCAGAAATATGGAATACAGTAAAAAACCTGCAAACGAAAACATACACTAAAACAGTAAATCCCTTCCTCACCTCCACAACCCCTAAAGACTTCACGGAGCCGTGTGAAGTTCAAATTCCGGGCTTCAAATTCAGGTGTCATCACAGAATAGCCATTGCATGAAATCAAGGCTGTAATTCCAATCAGTTAATAACCGAGAAGCGCCGTGAGCTAACGCTTCCTCTTGTAGGACGTGATCTGCACTTCACCCCTGTTTGCAGAGCCGTGATTACCTCCCGCAAGCCTTTCCGAGCTCAGCCGAGGTGTGCCGCCTTCACACTTCAGTCCTGGGGCTTCCGGAGAGGAAGTCATTCGAGCCCTGAATTATCTAAACAAACACTAACCGGTCTAAATCCAGGAAACTACGAGGTTTTATGGTACGTAATACTCACTCGCAGTTCACACCACTGGCCAGGCAGCATTTTTGAAACACCGCGACATGAAAGGGAAGGACTCGGGTTTTTTCGCTGGTAACACCGGTGTGATGCTCGTTGCTGGTTTCTCCTCAAAACCTCCCCAGAGCTGCATCCGGCCACGTAGCCCTGCCTTCGGTGGAGCTGGTAGGGGCTGAGGACACACAGAGCTCTGTGCATGTACCGCTCCATCTCCCTCTCCTCTTTTTGAAAGGGCACGTTCTGTAAGAATATCGGTTTCTAGCATCGACAAGTCCCCACAAATGGCTTCTTTGGACAACGTGAGCTGCACAGTCAGAAATTTTAACTCAAGGCAGCACGGTTACAGCTTTTTCTCGCTTCCTGCGGGGACACCGGCCGGAGCGAGGGAGGTGTCACAGGCCACGGCTGTGGGAGCTGCTGCTTGGCCAGCTCGCAGTGGCCTGGTGATTCACAAACAAACAAGCCACTGTAGAAGGAAACGGTGGGTCAGATGTGAAACCACAGAGGTAACTTACTGACCGAGCTTCACAACGAAGGTCTCACAAAGCAGCTGCTTATTAATGGCACCCATTTCCACCAGCCAAATTGCAAATGGATTTTTAGGTTTGACAGGCATGTTTAAAGACAAAATTATTCTCAATTACCAAATTTTGAAAACATTCTTAAATAGTCTTTTTTTTTTTTTTTTTTTTTAAACATAGTCATAGGATAATAGTAAGTGAAATAAGCCTGAATCTTACTGTGCTGGAACAAAAGAAAAATCATGCCACAGTTCTCGTTTGGCACTCTGAAAAAAATGCTGTTCTGTGCTCTTCCCTCTTCCTTCTGAACATAAATATAAGGTATCAGCCGCTGTCCAAATTGTAATGAAAAGCTGAAAAAGTGAAATGAAAAGTCTAAGACTGCACAACTTTATTCCTTCCCACTAAACCTTACTATTATGAAGTTAAGGCTGCTGGTACACCTCAGCAGGCTAAGTCTATTTTGAAATTTAAGTTCTGAAAGCTGAGAAAGTTAACTCCATACAAAAAGTTAACATCTGTAAAGCATACATGGTAGGTAAATATATGTTCCAGGACACTGGTAACAAATACATACCACATATATCATATACATATCGATATCATACCATACATAGCTATCACTCTAAAATAATCTAGAAAGTCATGCACAGATATCTCTAAATTTTTGTTTCCCAGATTACAGATTTGGAGCCCTTTCTAAAACTGGCAGGAATACTCCAGCTGAAGCATCATGAGTGCTGAATGATGGAGAATCAACCTACTGGCTACACTCTTGCTTATGCAAGAGCGATGAAGAGTTCTCCAAGAATGATGGAGAACCTCAACCTACCGTCTACACTCTTGCAGCCCAATATGCTGTTGAATACCTTTGCCACACCACCACTGCCATCCATCAGGCACCCCTGAGAAGACTTTTTCCCCAGAGACACTTTCTAGCCTGTCAGGGTGTTGCAGGGCTTATTGCATCCCAGGTGCTGGGCTTTGCACTTGCCTTTGGTGACCTTCACAGGGCTCCCATCAGCCCAGGAATCAGTCAAGCACAGCAGCTCCTTCGAACAGATTTGATTCATGCCAAGTAAGACCCTTAAAGACAGCACGATCTGGAGAAAAGTGCATATCATAAATTACTTCTAAAAGGCAGAATGGGTAACACCACACCAGACTCGGCATCCAGCACTGACCCAACAGGATTTGCACCTTCGGGCACCACGTTCCTTCACATCCCCACTGAGAACTTGCCCCATGCACCCTCTGCTTCCTGCAGTCACTGGTAGGGTGTAGCACATCCCTACACTATTTTAGACGCTCAGACCTGCTAGTGGCACGTCCCAGCCCATGCAGGTGACATGGCATATCACTGGTGTACGACGGAGAGAAGACAGCAGCGCACTATCTTGGAGCGGCAGAGTTAAGATAGTCCAGAACACAGACTGATGCAGAAATAATCATAAATTTTTGTGACAAACTGTTAGAATGTCCTCATAATTTTGGAAAACAGGTAGTGCTACAGAAGGCAGAAAGCACCCGAGAAGCCTTCATTCAGCTGTGTAACATACTCAGGAGGGCTGACTCCAATCCCAGTCTGGCTCCACTCTGCCCCACACTTAGCTCACTTCTCTCCTCCTGCTTTGCCTGCACTTGAGGAGGCTGCTCTTGCCTCCTTTGGGACTTCTCCCAGGCTTGCTTTTGAACCTTCAGGTGTGAAGAGCTTGTAGCTGGTAGGAAGCTGAGACCAGCTGAAGGAATGGGGGGAAGGAAGGTATGACACTACATTTTCCTCAAAAATCTCCACAGTAGAACTGCACTCTCATGTTATAATTTTTGTGTGTGTGTGTGCCCCCTCCTCACAGGAGGAATTCTTCACTGGACAATTCAGGAATCCTTGACTGGACAATTCCAGTGCAACAATGTGCAGCAGTAACCATCATACCTCCAGCTGCTGTCCTTACCTGATACACACAAAGTCTCCTCCAGTTGTTAAACGATTAGCCTTGGGGGCATCCTGAAATAACTCCTTCCCCAAACACGTTTATCGTCATGGTTGCTCTCTCTGCTTTACACATTATAACAATGATGATTTATGCATTAGACAATGACTCCTGCAGTTTTGCTTCCCCCTTGCTCCTCCTTTCCCCTTCCTGGCCAGTTTTGACTTTCTGGTAATAGGCGAGAACAATCAGTGCTCCCAGCTCTGTGGAAGAGGCAGTGCTTGACACACTATATGCCAAAACCATCTAGAAATCACTAATAGATGTTGAAACTGAAGAACTGATAATGCAGAGGACCCACAGTACCAGAACCTACTCCATGCTGTACTTGCCCTTCACCTCCCTACTGCCAGATGTTGATCCATGCTAACCGTTCACTACTGATCCCAGGATGCTGACCAGAAAGGTTACTGGCTTGCAGAGGCGTCCCAAAACAGCAGTGGGTGAAGTCACTATAATGTGTTAAATTTTAAGACTCCTGCAACTCAGTAACATTCAGAAGCCAATTATACCTGCTGCAGAAGACAGGCATCAGGAAAGTGATGAATGATTATTTAGGAAACTTGTTCTTTTGGGAAAGCTCAAGTATATTGTTTCTTTCGCTTAAGGAAAGGTTAACTCAGACAAATAGATTTTGATGTATCACCTGAGTCAATATCCCATCTTGGACTCCAATTGTTCCAATTTGTTATAGCTTGATGTAGAAGTCTTTAATCACTTGGACAACATATGAACTCCTTATAAAATGATTTGTGGCTTTATATTGCTTGTTATACTTGCTAGATTTTATTAGAGTAATACAAGCATTGCATTCACTTTAACAATACACAGTTAGGATATTTTTTTGGTAGAACTCCTTTTAACTGTGAGGTCTGTGATTCAGAGCTACTGTATACATTTTTTACTACTAAAGCCAAGGGACCAATCACAGTGCTACATATATATAACATATACTATATATGATAATTTTTTTTTACAGGTCACAAAAACTGATAAAGATAAGATTTTTAAAATATAAAACATGGAGTCTTCAGGAGAGCTATTAGCAGGAAAAATAAGCGAATTTTGTCAAGGAAGTTGACCAAATTCAGTGAGACACCATCCCATTTTCTTTGATAAACTCCTATCTCCCAAGTATCAGCAGGTAAAACTCTTCATGTTATGTGTGCACTTCCCTCTCAGCTGAGAAGGACTTTGCCCTGATTGCTATATTAAAAGCTGACTTCAGTGCTGTTTAATGATGTCTCAAATAAATCAAAGTGTTTCAAAAATGACCCAAAACGTGACAGGTAATGCCACAGAAATTTAACAAGAAGCATCTCTTCACGCTCATAAGGATGTCAGGAAGGCTCATGAGGCCACTGCACGGCAATGGTGCTCGCCATCTGGGATCCTTTCGGAGTAATTCCCTCCAGGCAGGTATACGGATGTAGGCATGAAGCAGCAGGTCTAAGGTTGTCTCTCACTCAAGCCATGCCCAGAGGCTGGAGGAGAGAGGCAGCCACAGCACTGCGCTGCCAATGCAAGACCCCGAGGTGCCACAGCCTGGGTGTACTGGGGACAGAATGGGAAGAAAACAAGAAAAACCTTCTGAGAGCTGAGGCTTGCAGCCCCATCAGTCTGACATCAAGGCACAAGGCAATGTGGGGGCTAAACCACTAATTCTCACGATTAAGTACTATAAATTGCCGACAAGTTTGATTTCCAGAAAGTCATTATTGCAGCATTTAAAAATGCCAGTGTAGGTTACAACCTTCTATGTATGTGCACTTTGGAAACTCAGGGCAAGTTTATCAGAACCTATAGAACTGCAATCAAATCAGGAGATCAATTTTGCTTCACTGTACTGCATTAACATTTGTCAAAATGAAAAAAGAAATGCAAAGTTTTCACTATAGACTTATTTCTGCCAAAATGCATGCTGTATGAGCCAACAGAGTTAAACCACGGTGAAAAGAGGATTACGTTAAAAAAAAATAAACAAATCTGGTATCAAAAGCTCACATCAGCCAAACAATGTCTTTGATAGGAAAGATAAGAATCCTTATAAGGCTAATTAACTAACTCACCTCTCTGTCCTGGAAAGGCTCTGCAAGCAGTTTCACAGCCTCTCCAGGGAGACCAAGTGGTATCTTCAGGACAAAAATTATATCCTGGAAGATCTGAAGGGTCCTGCAACACTAAGGGGGCTGTTTTTTACAGTGCAGGAATTCATGGCTTGTCCAACATTCAATCTATCAGACAATATTGCTGCTTTTTAAGATAACTTTTTGGGAATTGCCCTTAGTATGATGTGGGGGTTTTGTTCCTGGTTTTATTTCTAAGTCTTGATGCAAATAGCTTTCTAGGTATTTGTACAGACCACCATCTGTATGGGACCAGAGCATCCAACTGCAGAAATCTACTGCTGTTGGTTCAGCAAAAGTTAGGGCCCTGGGGCAACTCAACATTTTCTTAATATTTTTCTTCCTAGCATAGAGAATAAAAAAAAAAAATCCTCATCTTTTTAGTGGAATGCTGTTACCGAAGCAAAATTCTCTGCAATTGTGTGCTGAATATTAATACAAAAAAAGGTTATCACCTATCTGGTCAGTGAAAAAAAGCCTCTAATTTTCAACCAGGAATAGATTGAAATAGATTTCACTCAGTCACTATTGACTAAGTGAAATTAGTTTATCCCCAGAACAGGCTAAATTGTTGTGCCTGTAGATGCTGCTGGCCACCTGAGGTACCCGAGGCAACTGACTGGGCACACAAGCCCAGTACTGATACATACGTACGTCCAAAGAAATTACCAGAAGTAGTTTCAGCCATCACAAAAGTTTGGTCTAATCTAAAATTTTTATATGCTACTCTGTGAACAGTGACTCCACCTTCCACTCCCAGCTCTGCTTGATGGCACGTGTCACAGACCTCCTCCAAATATCTGGCAGGTCCCAATCCTCTGCCTCAGCCCAGAAAGCCTGCCTAGTCTCAAAACCCTGAGGAGGGAGGGAGGGAGGGAGGGAGGAAAGTCCATCTCCCCTGCCTCTCCCAGGATAAGGTGGCTCGTTTTTAACAATGAAGTAAAAAAAAAAAGTAACTTCACCCCCCTGGAGAAGACCCCATGGCCTATCACAGCCAGAAGGCAGTTCTCTGAACGGCAGCACTAGCTCTAAAATCCTGCCAGAGCAGCCAAAGGATTTACCCGGAGGAGCAAGGTTTGTACCAAGTTGAACCATACCGTGGCACATGCAGACAGACCTCAACAAGTGCAGACAAAGCCATGCTGTGACCGTCTGGTGCAACTATACAGCCTCTTTCTTCAAAAATTATCCAGGAAAGACTTGAGTGTTTGGAATGAGAAAGAATTCCCAGACTTCAGCGTTCCTCCTCATCTTAAATGCTTCATCAGATATATAGGTTTTTTTTTTTCTTTTTTTTTTTTTTTAATCGGATTAGCTACCTTCTGATACTCTCTTCTGAATTGAAAAGGGCAAAAAGTATCAGAAATCAACCACACTTGGTATTCCTCCCTTTGCTCTAATCAGTTTGACAGGATCTCCCCTATATTAAAATTTTAGCCTACATAATTATCTTGCATGCAAAGGGTTATTAAACACTTTAATAAATCCTGTTAAGTTCATTTATTTTTTGGAAGATGATAACCTTGGAATAGACTTCTACAAAACTGGAAAAACTGCCAAAAGAAGTACTGCCAAGATAACTGTGTAAGTAGGTTAAACCTGGATTATTATTTCTGTTATTTACATTAAGGAGTATCACTATAATATCTTTTAAAAGCTATGCTTAATTCTCAGTTTGCTAAATACGACAAACAGTTTTAAGAAAACTCATATTAAACTCAATACACAACATTTCACATTTAAACAAGCCTGCACATGAATATTTTTCTCCCTATAAAATCAAAGCTGCACATTTTACTCTGCCACTCTCTTGATTTGGTCACGGATCAAGTGAAAAGTAACAGCACAGCACTGGATAAGGCTAGCAGTCCCAAGGTAAGACTGATATTCCTGGCTAGAAATGGAATTTTCTTGTTGCCTTGATTTGTCCAACTACATCCGGAATGTTCCAACTTTCTCATGTAGCCTTCATTCATGAAAGGCTCTGTTTTATGGGTTCAGGCTAATGGAGAGCAGAATTGAAAATAACCTACTGTCTTGAAAGGCATGAGTCTGTGTAACTAAATGAATTAACTGCTCAGCTCTGGCAGTTATAGCAGTCTTCAGCAATCTTGGTTCACACCTATAAAAACTGCGGACTAGCTGGTGTCCCCCAACTCTAGCAGTGCCAGAAAGAGAAAAAGCCATTAAAAGGTTGTTATAAAAACCCGACGTCACTACACATGGGACCAGGAAACTCTATATTGGTTTTGCAGCAGCAGGATCAACCACTTTCCCCTGTAGGGCACACGATGGATCTGTGCCATTGCATCCCAAACTCTAGGATGCTCTTGAACCAGTCTTAGGTGGTTGCAAACCAGACGAACCTGAAGACCACTCTGCTGTGTTGGCAGAGCTGACCTACCTTGTGTAGCGTCACGCACACAGCTAGGACACAGAGGCAGGACAAGGAAGAACAAGTTCTGTCTTCATTGTGTCACGCCACAGTGTGTCTGGTGACAGTAAGCCCTCTTAACACTCATGGGATTGCTGACCCTTTGATGAGCCCAAGAGACATTCACATGCACACAAACACGCACACACACACACACAGAACAAGTGTGCCCTTTGTTGGATTTTTTTTTTTGTTTTACTCACAATGCTATTTAGCTGCAGTAATTTTGAGACAAGCAACCCCATCATTTCACCCTGTGTGCTCTCTGAGAGTAAGTCTTTCTGGACAGAGATTTGAGCAGCTGCTGCTCAGCAGAGAATAAAATTCAGAGTGCTGGAGGGGGAGGGGAGAGGGGGCAACAAACAACATTTGTTTAAAATCTGGCAGGAGCATCCTAATTAGATGAATTATTGGATGGATCATCAGGACTGCTCCCCAAAGTGCCATAGGACAGAAGAGCCCTTAGAGGACACATTGATTTAAGACTGCAAAAATGATCCCAAAGAGCACCATCACTGAATGCAGAACACTAAAGGCTCGCTTGTCTCAAAAATCACACTTCCCACACAGCACCGTTGCTCACTTGCCATGTATATAAAGGTTGTAACAGTTAATCATTTAGACAGGGATAAATATTTATTCAGGGACTACCTTAACGTTGAATGTTATTTCCTCCATGACGTAAACTCGTTCAGGAAATGCTTTAGCCACCTCCTCCACACTGTTAAAATACTGCACAGGCTCCTTAATATCTCGGTCTTGTTCCAGCAGCTTAAACTGCCCTGAAAACAGATGATAAACAGAAGAGTTGTAAGATATTTATATTGGACAACTGTCACTGTGGCAACTACTGGCTCAACTTCTTCACCATTTCGCTCGGTCAATTTTTCCGGTTATTAGCAGCCAAACAAGAAGACGAAGAGATTGCAGTGAGTCTCCCGAACCTGCTGTGAGAGACACCCAGTTTCACCAGGTCGGAACGAAAAGAACGTATGGGAGCTGACGTTAAATTAAAAAAGATCCTTTTACCACGTGCTCTCTAGAAATAGTAAGCAACTCTGGAGGCGTTTGTGTACTTAATTTGGTCTAACAGTATCTGTACAGATAGCACTTGTTGGCCCTTAATATTAAAAGCTTTACAGAAAGAAAACACAGCCATTACTATATAACTCCAAAACAATAAACTTAAGGGGTTTGTTTCTGTTTTTAGCATCATCAAACAGATATTAAAAAATGCTGGGCCAAACCCCTTTTACCCCCAGGCTTCCCTCGGAGCGGAATGGCACCTAACTTTCCTTAATCATAAACCAAGCCCTTTGAGAACTTCAGCTAACATAAGAAACTAAACCATACACATTTAAAATCCTTTTGAAGGTGGTGGTCTCTAGAAGAGCATCAGAAAGAAGTTTTTCTTGCTGACTTTGCCTCCCCCCAGCACAAAAACCTTGGATATTTTCTAAGTCTTGTAAAAGGCAAGAACTAATTCCAGGGCACACCTGCCAGGGACTGCCAGGCACATCAATCACCTCTGCACACTGCAAACACGAAGTTTAAAGGCTTTCTTTTATAAATACAGAGACAACGAAAGCTTAGACAGACACATTTGCTATTTGTATGACTTAAACTCAAAATCAGTGGGGCGACCTTCCCAAATTTAGAAACATTAACTACTACTAAGGTAAATGCTGACCTCAGCAAGAGAACAGCACAGCAAGACTCGATGTAAGAAGCAACTCAAGAAAATGAGTAAAAGGCTGCATAAAATCAATGGTTAGTGCATCTCCTGTAAATCATATTTTAAAATTAGCAAGGCATGCAGCCACTGGATTATTGTTTCCAAACAACGCTCAGCTTCATTAAAATTCATCCAATACATCAGGATGTCAGCCTCCTACAGAAATATTTTCTCACTCCTTCAGCATTTTTGTGCACAACACCCAGCTGCCCCTCTACATCCCATCAGACTTGAGACACTTGTGACACGTTTGGAGAAATCACCCACACTAAACTATTTCAGGCCACCTTGCAGCAGAGGAGGAAACGAACACAAACTCAGCAAGTCCTGCCACCCCATAAGAATGACCTGTCCCACCATCCTGCCGGGTGCTTGCACACACGTGTCCATGCACATGCACACCAAGAGAGGTGTGAGACCAAGAGGCTCAGCTTCTCCACCCAACCCCACCACCCAGCTGAGGGAGGCACACTCTTCTGGTCGGTATGCTCGAGTGGTTGTAAGCCTAAATATCAACTTACAAGAAAGAAGATGTCCCTTTATTGCCTTCCATATGTGTTGTCTTTCTAAATTGACCACAGCAACTTTGAAGTATTATCATCAGGGTAACTAAAGATTCTGGTACTTCCCACCACAAGACCATGTTTTGCAACTGTTTAATAAACTCCACCAGACTTCAAAAATCAGTTGGAGCTTTTCCTAACTCTGTGTCTGTTTCAGTACACACTATTATTTGAAGTTCAGCCAAGGCAATTCAAATGCTTCAAGGACCAACACTGGGGTAGGAGCAGCAGGACCTTTTGTCTGACCTGGAGAAGCCATTCCTGTGGTATACTACAGCAATGTAGTTGACTACAGGAATGGCCTCTCCAGGTCAGACCAGAGGTCTGTCTTTTGCAGGATTCTGCCTTAGACAATAGTCACCAACAGCTGCGTAAGGAGGACTTTAAGCACAACTAGCAATACCCCTCAGAGTCTCCTCCACTCCTCTAGGAGAAACTCATGACTCAAGGATGCCCAGAGCAGGGAAGAGGTATCTTTGGGCTTAGTATCTCCAGAGGTCATCTTCCCTGTAAATTTGTTTAAATGCTTACTGAAGGTATCCGAAACTTTCATTGTAGGCACATCCTATATCTTGAAAAATTCTGGAAACGTCTTCTTCAGCATTTGGAAAAAACACTTCATGCACTCAATAGAAATGTGCCAGCATCCAGAAACTGAATTCCTCAACCTGTCTGTTCCGAGCCCCTTTCCATGCAAAGCAATAGAGGCAGCTAGCACCTCTGGACAATAAGCAAGGAGATGCTCAGTTAGCCAAAGCTGGAAAGCATGTTCTGACTGAAGCCTGAGTTGCAGATAGGGAAAAAGGAAGAGAGAAGCACTGTGCTTTTTAATCCCAAGTCCACCATACAGATCATTTAAGTCCGGGTATCAGGATTTCCCTGTCAGCCACCAAGAGGAAGATGCATTCCCCAGCTCCACAGATCCTTCCTCCTGCAGGCACCCCACTTCCCTGCAAAGGACATTCAGGTGTTTGGGAACCGAGTGAAGTCAGACCTCCTCCTACGTAGAGTCAGGACGTGCCAGGACACCAGGCAGCAGCAAGGACTATGAGTTGCACCAGGGAGCACCTGATAGCACAGAAAAACTACTACTCTAGAGCACAGAGCCAATAACCGCATTTCACAGAGTCAAAAAGGGCAAGATGTTCTTAAATTTTGCAGAAGTTATCACACAGTGTTTATTCGCCATGGGCTGATCTGAAACTGTTGCTCTCTCCTGCTTACTTCTGAATTGCTCCTCAGGGAGTATTGCTGTATTCTTTGAGTACTGACACAGCCACCTGTATGCAAGCCTAATTAATTAATTTGGGATCCAAGGGTCTGATTTGTTCCCTGAAGAAAAATCCAAAACCACAGCAGTCTCAGACAAATCCAAATCCCAAATCCAGTGAGGTTACTTCTGATGTAACACTCCCCCCTTACGTACAGAATGGAGTTGAACACAATGCTGCATGAAAGCTACGGAGTTTTTTTAAACTCTGAGATACTGCAGTGATAAATTTTGCTAGTTCAGAAAGAAATTGAGAACTCTCACTTCAGAGTGGGAATTGAGCTGGGCACAGTAACAAGGCATGAGTTCACACGAACAAGGAAGGAAAAGAAATACTGACTAATAATACATTATATGAACAATATTCATCCAGCCCTTTGAATGAGATGGTGGTCCTTAATTCTAGGTTCTAGTTACTCTATATGGAAGCATAATAATATTATATTACTATGACTGTCAAGTATTTGACAACAGATAGCCTGCTGGCAAGAAAAGGCCAGTTACCCATTGCAACCCAAACTTCCATGAAGAAGTTCCAAATTCCTCAGCACAGAACAAATGCTTCAGGCTCTGTGCAACTGGTGGCAGGGTCTGCTATCTATTGTAGACTTAATGCATGCTTCTGAAAAAAAATAAATAAATAAAAAAAAAATCAGCTGGAGAGCTTTGCTTCGGTACAAAGAGATGCTCAGAACCGTCTACGTCGCTATCTGTGCCATCCTCCCCTTTCCTTCAGCTGAGCCGCGCGAACACAAAGCCGTCTGTGCCTCCACTGCTAACAAGCAGCAGTTCACGAGGAGGTTGACTACAGAGGAGTACACACAGATCCCAAAGCATATAATAGAAGGGCAGCATTAATCTCCCCCTGTTACGAAATCCAGAAGTATGCTGCGCATGGAAGCTGTCAGGGCTGGATGTGAAAATGCCTCTTCTTTAGGAAAGATGGTTTATAACTTGAGGTTTTCTATAGACAGTTTTTCAAAATTTATTTCCTCATTGAAAAAGGCAGACTTTTTTTATTGGGAGGAGAGAAAGAAGGGCTGAAGAGGGGCCTGCAATACACATTTGAGCCAGATGTCAAGTAACTAACTAACGGGGAGGAAGGAGACAATTTCTTATTATGTTTCTCCCTGGTCTCTACTCAAGTTGCCATAAAAAAGACAGCATGGCTGAAATACAAGTTAAATGGACATAAGTCTGGCTTGACTGCAAACTGAAGTGGAATTTTATTACACTTTGCAAGAGGCAAGGTTTCATCGAGAGACTTTGCAAAACTGACAGTAAGCTTACACAAATCACAAGGCAATTTGACTGTGTGTTAATTAGGAATTTAACAAAAAAAAAAAGAAAATCTAAAGCTAAAACTGTACTTTTATAGAAGTACTCCCATCCCTCTCTTACTAGCACGAAAAGAATAATGAAATGCTTCTCTAGTAAATCAGCGCAGGTTCAGAAAGATCAAAGATTTGTAACACCTACACGGTCCACCGAGCAGGTGTGGTTACTCCTTCTCAGCCAAATGCAAGGGAGTAACGAACGACTACTGCAAGCCTTATATCTCTTTATCTTTCAGCCTGGCCTCTGGCAGGCACAGCATTGGAGCAGTTTCATTCTAGTATATATTATCTCTGCAGATTATGAATTCTTATTTCCCTGTGAAGGTACTTACAGCAAAGACAGTAAATCCACTACTGCTGGAAATGAGTCCGGAAAGATAAAAAGGCAGGGAAAGAACTAAACCAGGGCTTATCCTCCAGTTTATGGAGGCATTTATTAAAACCCAGTAGAAGTAGGAAGATCAGTCCATCTTCCTTCTTGCCAGAAGCTGGCTCGGCAACGTCTGCGAGCCAGGGGTCATTAACCAGCCCTTTCTCTCCCAGCCTTTGGGTTGCTTCTGCTGCTTCCACCACTTAGGTTCTTGCAGGCTTACGTACATTTACAATTCTAACCCACCTCATCCAGGTTATTTCTGTAATATAAGATTCTCCGCTTTTCACAGTGACTTGGAACCCCTCACCTCCAAGTAATCCTGTCATTTCCAAGATTTCAGAATATTTCCAGACAGAAACACTCATTTTGTACTGTGCCTAGACCAAGGGAGTCCTTATCTATAGGAAGGGTTCACAGATTGAACAAGCAGTCTCGTTTTCATGGATATAAAAGGACGAGAGCACGTATATGCTGATATACCAAAAAGAAATTCTGTTTAAGAAGAAAAAAAAAGAGAAAAGTAGCTGCATGTCATCGGTAGGAAACACGGAAGGAAGGTCACCAAAACATCTGCTCAATTGCGTTAGCTGTTAAATGTTTCTCCAAGGAGGCAGGAGTTGTATTGTCTTTCAGCAGCTTTGATTATTTAGTAAGTCTCACATCTCTCTATGTGAGACTCTGCAAAGCCTGGCGCTTCTCAAGAATGCGCAGACAGCACAGCAGGGTAGCAAGAGTACTGCAGAGGTTTATGTTTCATATTATTTGTTGACTGCTGACTACATTTCAGTATTTCAAAGAATAGTGGAGCTGACTCGAAAAGGCTCTCTACCTGCCAGAATATCATCATTTTGGAAAAAGATAATTTTTGTCTGCATTTTGCAGCATTCCTGTGCATCCATCTGATAGGAAATAACCATTGTTTTCCTCCCCAAAGAGATGATCCGTGATATAACTGGGCAAGTTGAACAGCATAAGCCTAAAGCATAAATAAGACATATTAACAAAGGGCACAGAGAGGTGGCTTGCTAGGTATTAGGAAGAATGCCACTGCATGAATTGGAAAGCACACTTCAGCATGCCCAGTTCTAAGATGGACCTGTGCTGTCCTCAGCTGACAGTGTACACAACTGTCCTCAAGGCCTGATGCAGAAATAAATTTGTCTCAGTGGGGGATGATGGAAGGAAATCTCAGTTTATGGTCTCACTTGTCACCCTGTCAGATATATCGTACCATAGAGCTATTTCATCCCTACCTAGTCCTTAGACAAGGCAAACTAAAGACTCTAAAATAATAGATTAAGACAGAGTCGTAAAACTCTAGCCTACATCTAATTTAAAAAAAAAAAAGTCTTTATTTTATTTAAATTGACATTTGCCAATATGTCTGCGCATAAAACCCGCATGTGGCATTTTGTTGTTGCAAGAAGTGTTGTCATGGCAGCGGCTGTACCTGTCTAGACCTGAAAAAAGGAAGAACAAAAAACAATCCATCACAGCTTCAATACAGCTGTGGTGTGACTAACTGGAACCAAGGTGTAAAGTCAATATTGCAGCTCTTTTGAGGACATGTCACTAAGTAAATGTGAAAAGGTTTGGTAGACATGCAGAAGTAACAATGAGTGGGAAATAAATGCCTTGCTTCACTTCTGTCATCTTCCAGCTGACTTGAAACCTAGTTCAGAGTTCTCCAGAGGACAGAAGAGGGCCCACATGCTCAGGTCCTCTGGAGCAGCAGAGCTGCTGGGTCCCCGCTGCAGAGGGAAAAGACTCATCACAGAGAGAAACTGCAAGTATAAACGGAACTACAGAACACTGTTTTAGAAACACAGAATTGTAGAATCGTTCAGGTTGGAAAAGACCCTTGAGATCATCGAGTCCAACCATCAACCCTACTCTACAAAGTCCTCCCCTACACCATATCCCCCAGCACCGCATCTAATCGTCTCTTAAACACATCCAGGGATGGTGACTCAACCACCTCCCTGGGCAGCCTGTTCCAATGCCTGACCACTCTTTCTGTGAAGAATTGTTTCCTAATGTCTAGTCTAAACCTACCCTTTTGCAGCTTGAAGCTGTTCCCTTTTGTTCTGTCTCTAACTATCTGTGAGAAGAGACCAGCACCAATCTCTCTACAATGTCCTTTCAAATAGTTGTAGAGAGAGAGTGTTGTAGAGAGTTTTCTACAGCGGGAGCAGACAGTAGTCCACAAACGAATGATTGGGGACAGGTTCACAGCCCTACTGCCCAAGCAGAGGGCAGGAAAGCTGATCATCTGCTCCATCACCTCGGCGTTCCCCACTGAAGGAGCTACTGACTTCACTTCAGGCTGGAACCTGGCAGCAAACTAACACAGACACAATGCTATGGTACACTCCTCCCCTCAGTCAAAGAAAGGGCAAGATGACCCAAAGGTACAGGTTCATCCTTACCTGCCACATCAATAGCTTCTGTGAGCTATAGAAAAATAAATGGTTTGGGAGGGCAGAGAAGGAAAGCCGTTTTTCTGAGTTTTAAGAATTCATTTGTTTATTTTCATATTTCCATTTTGTTTATTTCAATTTTCATATTGTAGTCTGCTGAAATCATGCAGGACACTACAAAAGGGTGGAGAATACAGCAGGAAAACACACAAGAGTCTTAGGTACACAACTTCCAAAGGAAAATGACTCGGCCACAAACTAGAAAAACCACAATTGATTCTTATATTATAATCACCATGAAATAGCTATTAAACAGACTTTGAAATACTGCCTTTATTTTTTAAGAGCTGCCTGTCAGTACTTATTCTTGAAAGGAGGGAGAGAGGTGAAGAAGAGGACCTCCCATGTCCCTATCTGTACCCAATCTTCTGGAAATTTTGGGAATGTCTTAAAAAAAACCAGATGAAACATGAACTAGAGACATATCTAAGTAAACATAATACAATTAGAATTCATCAAGTGTACTGGAGCTAAACTTATGGCACTGCAAAGCAGAGGGCAAGACACAAAGGCACATTCAGTCAGCAGAGATTGTGCAACGTTTCATGGGGAAGGAGCCCTTCAGAATGAATAGTTTTACTTCTTGGAAGTATTATGAAGATTTTGAAGCCTTAAATGCCTTTATTCTCTCTCTGTGGTACAAACACCCATTCAACCAAGAGCGAGTGAGTCAGGCACCGCAACCTGGCGGGACGTGCCGAAGCAGAGCATCAGGGCGCTGACACGCGGCCTCTGCGGAGACCCAGGCAGGGAACCCAACCACCTTTCCCACACGGCAACGCAGTGCTTGCTAATCACAACCTCTAATCCTACGCTGGCAAAGCAAAGGGGACGGTACAGCCTCGTGTTCCCGTCTCTCTTATCTCACTTTTATGACTCTCAAGTAGCAGAACAAAAAAAAAAAAATAAAAAAAAAAATTATTTGATTCTATTGGCAGCATAACAAAGAAAAATCAGTTCAAATGGTGACTGATGATAGCTTAAAGCAGATTTAACTCACAGATATTGCATGAGAGGGAATTTTAGGTTACGGATGATGTAAAAAGACAGACAGGGAAAACAAGCCAAACCTCTAACCTTTGTTTCATAAGTTATTATCATCATAAATACGAGATTACCACAATGAAATGTTCCACTCTACGGGGTCACATGTTTGAGTGTCTGGACTGTAAGTTAACTAGATTTAACTTACTCACTGGGTTATCATCAATCTAACTTGTAATTAACATCATTCTGTTCCTTTCCCATGTGCTGCCAACAGACACCAAGAATATTCCATAGGCAACGTGTTAGTTCACACACTTAAGTGACCACACAGAGGAGTCTGATGACTACTGCTCCGTCTGCCTTTCTTAATTACTATTAAGAAAGAGTTGTTGCTAGTTTCCTATGGAACAGTAAGATGGCATGCTCCCCTGGTGAGTAACAGAGCTTATCCAGGTCGAAGCACAAAAAGACATCAAAAGAAAGAGAGAAAAGTTGCGGAAAGCCCAGCTAAACCAACCCAGAGCTTGTATGAAAGGGTGTTGAGAAGATAAGCCTGATGACAGCAGCTGCCTGATGACAAAAGCTTTTCTTCTGTGACTACTAGCACTGTTCCCTTGGTACCAGAGTGGAGGCCCACTTAGACTGCAGTTATGAAAATGGTAAGTGGCACTAAAAGCTTATGGCTCTGACCTACTAGAGGGTCATCCAGGATTCTTATGAGAACATCTGCTGGAAAACAGGAAGATTTGATAAGAAGGTAAAACCATTTATTCCTCACTTAACAGAAACCTCTACCAAAACCTGGTACGGTTGTCTACGAACAGCTGGAAAAGAAAATGACGTAGAACCAAAGGTGAAAATGCACATGCTTACATTTCTTCCTGCACTTTTGAGTCGCTTCTCTTACTAAGCAAATACATTGCTTTCTTTGACACATTAACATTGATTCAGGGCTACAAATGTGACCCTAAGGAGTGAAGACACAGTTTAGATATGTCAACGCAAGTTGAAGATCAAACCTTGCACTTAAGTGCAAGGACCTTAACAACATCTCACATTGCTCTGCCCAAGCAGATTTTCCCATTCTAGAGAAAGAGATTACGTACATTTAAATTAAGAGGCAGCACAGGCTTAATCTGCCTTTGGACCTATTCTTAACTAGGTGATCTCCCAAATCATCAGTATACACTCATCCCAATACATTCATCAAAAGAACAGGGGTGTCTACAATAGATTAACATTTAATTAAAGCACAGAAGAAAGCCGAGATGAGAGTAACAGAATAAACTCTGAGTTAACATTTGAAATTAATATTACTAGTTCCAAGCAGGTTCAAACAGGCCATGTTAGAATACCTGCTAAAGGTAAGCCAAGCGTGCTGGGATTTTACAGCACAGCTGCATCAAAAATTTCTGCCTTTACACCATAGATTCCCCCAACTCATTAACACTGATTTCAGTAGAAATTATGGATGTGAGAAAACATCAGATTTCTTCCTTAATGCGGAAAGAGGAAAATCCCATTTTTTATTAAAACAAAATTTGTGGTCATTACTGGGAGGAAAACACAGTACATAAATCTTTTTCCATTTGGGCTGATGCCCCCACCAGGAATGGTGCCCTTGTAATTCATAATCTGCATGACTCCAAGTACCAAATGAGTACAAAAACTCAACTCCATCCTTCCCCCACTTCAGAGGACATGTCCTCACAGGAAATCCACCCGAGAAGAAACCTTTCTTCCCTTTCACTCTCCCCATTTTGGTTGTTAAAGAGTGAACTCAAGTGTCAACGAAAGAAGCTGGAGTATCTTCTAAGGGCAGCAATATTTCAGGACCTGAGATCAGCGCAGCTGTAGTTGAATGGAGTTATTCTACTTTCGGTTTCTTAATTTGTTCAAAAAGGTAAAGGAGGAATTTGGCACTGACGGAAAGTTAAAGTATTTTAAACACAGACTGTACTTACAGGGAACAGTTTAATTTATCTCCTCGTTACCAGTGCATACAAGTAAAGGATGATATTTATTTGAGGTTAAGATAAAAATATCAGTCTGCATTCGAAAAAGAAACCCCATCTGCCAGTGGCAACGGAGAAGTCTTATACTGACAGATGAAAGAGGCTTCATTCTCAGAGGAACAACTGAATTTGGAAAGAGGGTTAAGCATTTTGGGGGACAAAAATTTGGTTGTATTGAAGAAAGCAATCTTTTTACAATTCAGAAACCACCAGGTACCAATCTCTGTAACAGGCCGCCTCTGAATTGTATTACTTCACTGTGTCGATTAAAAAATTGGAGAGAGTTGCAGTTATAGGAAGGAAGTTAAGACGTGCAGATGCATATTTTTTGGCTGTAACATGGACTGCAGAGATTCTAGCCATGCGTGACTTGTGGATTTACACCAGACACAACTTGTTGGATTTGGTAGCCTTCTCCTAAAAAATAAGCTTGACAGAATGAAAGTGGTTTTTCCAAACAATTTCATACACTTTCTTCTATTTCTTGGCAAGCCAATGCTTTTGCTAAAATAACAGCAGCAACTGCTGAGCTTAATCGTTAACTTCACTTTACTAACAGCTTTTATTTATTTATTTTGCAAAAGCTTTGAAGTCAACACTCGCCAAAACTCAAGCTCTTAATGTTTCTGCCACACTGCAAAGGCACTTTCTTCAGTCTCAAACCCACCACCCTTTATGCTTTCTGCTCTTTTGCTGACGGATCTTTTTCCCCCTTCTACTCCCACGTGAGTATCCCCATTTCCATGGCCTGACTTTAGGGCCATTCATTGCTCTCTTGCTTGCTGAGCAGCCCTTTGTGCCTTTCAGGTTCTGACCCCGTCCCATGCTCAACGGGCCCCGGCACGAGTGTAGGACGGTGTGTCGTGAAATATTCCACCCGAGAAGGACGGTCACGTCGACAGCCCTGCCTCTGGCAGGCACTTGCACCGCCATAGACAAAGCTAAAGAAAAAGTGCATTCACGGAGCAGAAATCTTGAAAATGTACATAGATCAATTCCGTATAAAAAGTGCTTTTGTTTCCTGTTCAGGAACAGGTTTTTTAATTAACTGAATGGGAGGAGTTGTAAAAACCAGGAACAATGACTGAGTCAGCAGCTCAGTCAGTTCTTAGTAGCTCACAGGGCTTTACATGAGACAGAATAAACGTATCTCATTCACAGTTAGACATTTTTATCAATGTGTAAAGAGACTTCAGAGCTTGGGCTTGGTAGCCTGAAAGACCGTCTGTGCGTTATAGAGCGGCTTATTGTTTCAAAGCTCCTATCTCATCTACTTGCTGAATATACATGTGGTTTAGAACCTCTAACAGAGTCTCTGTATCTTTTTCCTCCTCTTCTCTCTCTACTTAAACCTACTGCGGTATTTACACTCAAATTACTGGAGAACCTGTTGCTCAAATAATTCCCAGCATTTGGGTACCAGCAATGGAAAGGAGGGGTGGTTGTTCTACATGTTTAAAAAGACAATTTTCTTAGGAAAGATACTATCACTTTGTATCATCAACGGCCAGTGCAGACTCTAGCTTAGCTTACGTATTTACAAAGTGTTTAAATGAGGAAGGATTTTGATTTATTATAGCTCTGACCACCAGCAATCATGAGCAAGTTCTGAGAAACAAGTTCACTTTACTTTTGGGACAAATTAGACATATTTATAACTGAAATGAAGCCAAATTCCAAAGAAACTCCTTAATTACACAATAGGTCTGATTTATTAAGCTACAGTCTTCTCTCAAGGAGACTATTCAGTGTTAAGTACATTTATGCTACCGCTAAAACTACATTAAAGAGGATTTAAAACAAGTGTAGAGCCGAAAAAACATATGATCTGAAAATCACGTAGAAGCTTATGCTCCAAAAATTGTCATCCATGACACTGGAATATCTATCAAGCATGCAAAGTAACTTGCCGCAAGCAAACATTTCTAATTTTTTGTGGTTTAGGATCAGCAGCCACGTATGTATCATTGCCTCAGTTGAGAAGCAGAAGGTGTTTCAACACCCGTATTCTGCATGAGGTAAGCCATCTCTTCACTCACTCTGTATGAATGCAGCAGAGTTTCTGTCAGAATCGTTCGTCTGGTTTCCAGTACAAGAGGACATTGATTCAGCATTGTGCAATTTATCTACGAAGCAGACAAAGCTCTCAATAACAGCTCAAGATGAATGAAGGCAGCTTTCAAGAATAAGCATTTTGGCATATGTTCTCAGCATGTGCTAAAGTGTCACACAATAAAAAAAGGGAAAAAAAAAGGAAAAGAGGAGATAAGCTGAAAAGGTGGGTGAATAGAGATGGTGGGTAATGGCACACTGCTTTAGCACTGCTACTTCATTTAATTTTCATTGCTACTCTAAAAGGCAACAAAGATGATAAACCTAAAATTCAGATCTAAGCAAGATATGCATCTGCCTCAGTTCTCTTGAACACATTCCTCCACACACATTTTGTTTCATTAGCTTAAATAAGGTGGGTACCATCTAAACCCCTCTCTGGCAGTTCAAAATATCATAGCTGAATCCAAAAGGTGTAAAGAAACAGAATGCCCAGCCAATTTTTCCCTCTCATAGGATGCCTGCCAGCGCAGTGAGAGCCAAATGAAACCAGGCTAGTGGGGGCAGCCCTAGCCTGAAAGAGCTCGACAGGAAAGAAACGCTACAGACTAGACGTGGGGTGGTTTAATTTCCAAAGTGTTTTTAGAAGACCACTTAGGGGATTTTGTTTTCTCCACGTAAATCATAATTCATGATTTAAAGAGTTGTACTATGCCTTGCTAATGCTTTCTGAAATGCTATTGAATATTTTATCCTATATATGTTTCTAGTGAAACCTTCTCGCTAATATTGGTTTGGGCCGTCTCCGGTTGAAAGCCATTTTTGCACCAATTCCATTTTGTAGTCTTTCACAGAAAGGGCTGTGAAGTGGTAATTATCAGTGGCTGGCCGCCTATTTGTCTTTGAATGCACATGGACTTCCCCAGCTGCTAGATTATCATGAGATATATTATTACATACTGATTTCTAAGTACACAAGCTAACATTAGCAGCTGCAAATGCTCCAGAGAAATTCTGTGCTTTATATTTCTGTGAGAGAACTTTAGTTTTAAAATGAAGAGGTGATCTTAAATCTACCTCTGGGATTAAGAGAAATATGATTAACATTTTTGGTTAAAAAAAAAAAAGTTATTCCTTGAATAATGTAACTAAATTGATACTGGTCAGTTTGTCTTAGCACCCAGATTTACGGCTGTGAAGACGCCATCAATGGAAAAATTTCAGACCCTTAGAATTGGTTAGTGTGATACATAGAAAGAGAGACAGATGATGGTTAGAAACCAGAAAAACTGGGATGGGACATCCCAAGCTAAAAGCAACTCAAAACCAAAATCCATCAAAAGATCGGTCTTTGCAGCAGAGTTACCACAAAGTATTGAAAAAGTTTTCCCAACAGCCTAACGTTCCTTTAAGGAAAACTTCTATTTCAGTTGAGATTTCTGAACACAGGGAGCAGAAAGGCAAAGACACAGTTAAGAAACCCTACCTTTGAAATGACATGAATTGCCCTCATTGAAGCAGTAACTTCCCAAAAAAGTCCTTTCGTTCCTTTCTCAACTTCAGTACTGCATACCCAGGAGGAGCAAAATTCAACATCGTTCATGGCCTCCCACACACCAAGCCTCCACAGACATACCGTGGCACAGCCATTACCAAACTACAGAAGATCCCTTGGAGAAGGGTCACCTGCACCAAGGAAGCACCCCAGGACTTCTCTCACCCCTTCAGTCTGCCACCCTCCTACTACCACCCTGGGTTACGCTGAGGGGACCAAGTGTCTATCTTGCCAAAACCCTGCCATTGAAAGTGATGGTCTTTACCACCAGTAAACTTGGCCAACAGTACGTGCTGGGTTCATAGAAAGCAGCCACAGGCATGGCTTACTCTGACCGGACACAGGGCACCACAGCTAACAGGCTTACCCTCACACTGTTTCAACACCTGCTTAACTAAATCAGTTTAAAACACGTTTAGTTAAACCACTGGAAAGACTGTGACCAGCTAAGCCGAGCCAGGTACAATCTGGTTTACAACCTGTGTCATTTTATCTGCTGGGGGCTTTCTGACCGAGGGGGGTCAAAGTGGGCAATTCCAGGGTCCTCGGACCTTTCTTCTCTGCAGTTGCTCTGCTTTCTTGGAGCACAACACGCAGGCTTCCCCCGCCATGTGTCAGCCTGAATTGCCCGAGAGGCAGGGAGCCTCAACACCTCTAAAAGTTACTTAACGTCTTACCTAGAGGTTCCTCTTCACCATACCCTAGCGTTGCTCCATGGCTGACCGGGCACCTCAGTTGCCAGCTCCAGCAAAGCTAGCTCAGCTGAGCCAGCCCTCAGAAAGCTGTGTGCCAGCTGACCCAGGCCTTCCCTTGGACAGGAGTCAGAAAACTTCTCTGCACGCTTCCCATCTGATTCCCATTAAACGAGCCTTGCGACAGCCAGCCACCACAAAGCGACAAACGCCTGCAATATGATAAAAAGGGGGCTATTTTTCATTTTGCGCTGCAGAGAAGACGGGTGGTGTATCTAAGGGAATGAAGTGTCACGTACGCTATCGCGCACATCTGCTTCCTTGAGCCACCAGGCCCGACAGCAGCAAGGCAGATACGGCAGCGGCGGGTTTCATCCCCAGCAGCACAGGACATAGAATCATAGAATGGTTAGAGTTGGAAGGGACCTTAGAGATCATGGACTTCCAGCCCCCCTGCCATGGGCAGGGACACCTCCCACTACACCAGGTTGCTCAAAGCCCCATCCAGCCTGGCCTTGAACACCTCCAGGGATGGGGCATCCACAGCTTCTCTGGGCAACCTGTTCCAGTGTCTCACCACCCTCACAGTAAGGAATTTCTTTCTAGTATCTAATCTAAATCTCCCCTCTTCCAATTTAAAACTGTTACCCCTTGTCCTGTCACTACACTTCCTGACAAAGAGTCCCTCTCCGGCTCTCCTGTAGCTCCCTTCAGATATTGGAAGGCTCCTATAAGGTCTCCCTGGAGCCTTCTCTTCTCCAGGCTGAACAGTCCCAGCTCTCTCAGCCTGTCTTCACAGAAGAGCTGCTCCATCCCTCTCATCATCTTTGTGGCCCTCCGCTGGACCCATTCCAACAGGTCCACGTCCTTCCTGTGTTGAGGACTCCAAAGCTGGACATGGCACTCCAGGTGGGGTCTCACAAGCGCAGAGTGGAGGGGCAGAATCACCTCCCGAATCACCTCGCTTCCCACATCATGTGTGCCATCTCCTCCCTGCTCCCCCTCTCCCTCACTCAGAACTATTTCCCTCTGAAGAAACAAAAAGCAAGCAAATGAGTAGGTAAAGCATATCTTCTGTGAGATCTCTTCTAGGAAGTAGTATAGCCACGAATCAGTAAAGTACAGCCACATGTCAGCATGATCCAAATTTCTCAGTAAATGCATGAAACTTACAATAAAGAAATCTATGCTACTCATTTTCTTCTACCATTAAAAAAGCTTTAGAGTCAGTATCAATATTGAGAGAAATGAAAGTTAAAAAGCATTCTTCTGAGAGTAATAACAGAGGATGAGCTTATCTATGACTATACAGAACACCACTGTAATGATCAGCAAAAAAAGGAAGGTTAATTAGTCAATAAATTGAGCCAGACACTGATCCTTCACAACAGAAAAGCTACTCGATTAGCAGCTTACATATACCAGAAATATCAAAACCACACACTTAAGATCCTCATGCAAGATTATAGCATGAAGCACTATGGGCTAATCCAGGAACACCAGACAATTTAATTATACTTTCCACTGAAAAATTAAACCATATGCATAGCTCATCAGATCAAGCCTTCTAACATGTTTCTGCTTTTGATATGCAACATCTGTCTGAAAATGAGATTTTCATTTCCCTTATGAAACCTGATTCCACCTCTACGGCCAAACGCAAACAGCGTTGATGGAAAGAAGTAAGGGAAAAAAGAGCAAGTGTTAGGTCATCTGACTGAGCCTTTCAGCAAAGTTCAACCTCTAAAATATGAGAACTCTTTCTTTACTGGTGAGGGCAATAGGGCAATACAAGAATAATCAGAATTTCTTCCCCCCAAAAATATATACTAAATTTTCTTCAGTTTCTTCCTTCAGGTCCACAATTAGTTAGGGTCTCATTCCCCATCAATTTCTCCGATGCTTTAGTGCTATCTCATTAGTTTTGGCTGTCTCCTGGAGAAAACCATGTAGAAGGACTGCACACATGCAATATAAAGACATAGAAATAACACAAGGCCGCTGCTGAATCAGCTCACCTGCCATCTACATCACCTGCCACCTACTGTCACCGCAACCTGAAGCAGTGAACTTTAGAAACCCGCCCATCATGAGGATCTGGGCAACGCACAGTGCACCAGCTCCTATCAGCTGAACAACATCTACGCTAAGGAGAACCATATGAGTAGGGATTTAACCCCCAAAAAAATGCTCGCTGCAAGTGTTACTTTACAAAGTTGTTACACCAATAAAACGTGCTTTTCTGAAGGAGGAACGGAAGCCTGCATATTCCATCTGTATTCTATCTTATGCTAGCAATTTGCTACCCATTTCTTCAGCAGCCTCTTTCCAAAGGATCTTAAATTTTCTATGAAGACTTTACAGAATAGTTCTGTATTGAGAAATTTGGTTAAACTTTTCTGCCCCTTGTACAGACCTGAAGTTTTACAGTTATTTCTTTGTTTTCTTCAGGAGAACTATTCCAAGATACCTTCCCAGCACTTTGGTGCCCACAGAAGGGATGCCCACATGCACACTGACTCAGTTGGGCAACCCCACATCTTGGTGAGCAACTCCAGTTTACGCTACCCCTCTTCTGTTTCATTGAGCTAGCAATTTGAATCCAATCTCTCCCATTCCTGCTACAAAAAATCAATCTTTCTGCTGCAGTCAAAACTGCATATACAAAAAAAACCTGAACTGCTCCAAACATAATCCTTGGGGCAGAGCAGCTGATTATCTACTCTTATGGTCAGGGAACTGTGAAGGTGGGAAGCAAATTTCAAGCCCCTGCTTCAAATCCAGCATAGCAGGAAATGCATGAACATGCACATCTCATGTTATGCGCCGAAGTTTTAAATCACCGGTGATTGTACGGTACATTTTTCTTTTCTATTTCCTTTGTGGATCTGAAAGGTCTTTCAATAAAAAAAACAAACCACCAGCCCTCCAAAAACCTTCAGATTGAATTCAACGTGGTCCTGCAACAGTTCCAACAGGTCAGCGTTCCCAAGGAAAAATGGCATAGCTGAAAATTAATTCTGCCAACTCTAATTTCAAACCCCTATGAAGAGACCATTATGAATGTTCACTCACAACATTCACCCACACTCACACTAATAGCCTGTATTTGACTACAAATTTCCTGGTGACGGAAGCGCGATACAAAGCAACAGCAAAATGTCTTGCCCACGCTGCTGTCAATTTAGCAGAAAAAAATTAACCTGCATACCTCTGGTTCAAGAAAAGTTTCATCAATACACATCAGACAGAGCTGTGTATATGTTCTTTTAATGATTTCCAAGTAGTGTTTGCTCATTACAGTAATTAAAATAACAGCTCAATCCCTTCAGGGTCGACGGTTTTCTAAAAATTGAACTGCTTTATTTCAGCTTCATTCATCACCAGGAGTAGGAAATCATTCCTACACCAGAAGGGGGTTCCTTCTCACCAGGGAATTTACAGGATAGTCCCAGACGTGGCAGCATCGGGAGAAGCCAGGCAGCACAAGGGGTGCATTGTTGGAAGCCCCCTGCCTCGCAGGGGCACCCTGGCTCCCCTTAGGGCAAGGGTTCAAAGGCTTTACACAAAGCAGTGTGAAGGGGCAGGCTGTGATTCATCCTCCGCCCCGCTTTTTCTCCTTGCCCCGGGGTGCCAGAGGAGATGCACTGGAGGCAGGTTTCAAGGCTCAGGTCTCCACCTGAGTGACGTTCTGCGCCCTTCTGAGCTGACACCAAACCCTCCTGAAGGCTGGTGGCAGAGAGAGGGCTGGGGCTGCCTTTCCTGCCCTGTCAGGACTAGTCCCGCGGGAGGGGAGATGCAGCTAAGCTATTCCACAGAAGGGAGGTTTGTTTTGGTTTGGCATCAGAACTGATACAGCGAATCAAAGGGAGGATCAGCGCTGAAAATTTATTTGTATATCAAGGGGAAATCCAGAAGCCATTGAAATTGTTTACAGCAGGTTGAAAGAATAATACGAAGAACAAACACTGCGCTGACTGATATCCAGATGGGATTTGTAGGCAAACCTCAACGCCTTTAGCCCAGATAAGTTTTATTAATATTTGCATACAATTTCAGGATTTTATTTCTAATGTTTAAAAAGCACCAAATTATGAAGGTTTCAGAGAGATAAGAGTCCTCCTTCCCACCTCCAACTTTGCTTTGTGACTGAGCAAAGTCTACCTGGCAGAACAAGATGGTTTGAGCAACTGGTGCAGACGATAAAGAGGGGAATGGAGGAAAAGGTGCAATGCGCCGGGGAACTAAAGGATGCTGCTTGTGCATCCACAGGGCTTTTCTGTGACAAAGCTTCACAGAGCTCCTGCCAAGTTACTGACTGCTAGGAAAAGGCTACCCAGAAGTTTGGAAAAGGCAAAACGCACTTACAGTAGGAGAAGGCAGGTCCATCGCCTTCTATCCAAACACTGAACTCTTCCCACGTGGACTCGCTCTGGCAACCTTTATTGCCATGTGAAGGCCTTTTGTCTAGGAGGACTTGTTTTAAGACAGAGAGCCACAGAAGTTAGAAATATTTATCCACAATTTGTATGAATTAAAAGTTTACCAGGCAAACCCTTTCTTTCCACAGCCCCTTTTGGGATACCAGAATTTCTGTGCTTCTGTACCAGTGCATTACTGGCCACACCACTGACAGCTTTTTCGTGCACTGGGTCCGGGCAGAGTAAAAACACCTTACGTTTTTCAGTCTATCCAACTAGATCATTCCAGATTGCTGCTGGAGGTAAGAAAGGGTGAAAAAGTAGCACTGAATCCTTCACTTTCATATAATGGCACTGAAGTTAAAAATAGATTTATAAAATATTCGTAATCCTTAATCTCCCTCCAAATCAAAGTGATGGCTAGATTCGCGAGTGATTAGAGACCCCGAGAGATTTGTTTGTAAATGTCTGGCTCAGACTCCACTAAATCCTCCTCCTTTTTATTTAGCCAGTTTGCTGACCTGGCAACTACTCAAAACATAAATTTTAATGAGAAAAATATCCAACCACCTCCAGCACATTAAACCTCTCTAACAGACATTATAAAGGGAAAAGAAAAAAAAAAGGTGTTGGTTCACACAAAACTGTGGGGGAGGGGAGACCTTTTTAGCAGTAGATGAATTCAACGTTGAGAAGAGGTCGAAATCTTTAATACAGGCAATGTGTTTTGTGGTTCCCTGCACAACTAATCTGTTGTTACTTATTCTTTTTTTCTTCAGTGTAGATGGACCCCGTGTAGCAGGGAACAGGGTTTTAGAGAACAGCCCTCATTTTGTTCAGTACAATACAGCCTTCTCAACTCTTACACTGCCACTTGAACCCTCAAATTGTACACAGGCTAGAGAAGGACAATTTTGAAATGAATAATTGATTTTAGACTCCTTTGGGTGCAATGCCACATCCCTACTAAGGGCTGGTAAGAACTTTTACGTAATATTTTCCACGCCTGGTAGTTTATACAAACACACCCTAGGGGTATTTCTTGGCGATCCAGGAAAAGAGGTATCTGCTAACATACTGAAGAGATTTCCAATCAGATGTTTGGTGAAGGTCAGAAAGGAAGGCATTAGGTGTCTGCTTGCACATGACTAATTAGCATCTGCTGTAGACTAGTGGATAGCTGCATTTGTCTAAGGAAAAGTTTCAGGCTTTATCAGTGACATTTCAGATCATAGCTGAGGAAGGATTGCCGATCTACCGTGACTCACATGGATTAATATTTCCCATAACAAATCTAGTAATACAGAAAGAAGTATAAAAGTGCCCACAATAACCCAGAATAAAAAAATTCCTACCAAAAGCCATTTTTAGTGAATGCTAATGTTTTTATATTGCAACACCCAAGAATACAATTCACATACTAAATGTGTTCCACGTAGATAAAGTTTTAACAGATTTTTATCCATCAAGGCTCAGAGAAATGCAAGTGCAATTCCCAAAAGATGAAGGAATTCCCATTCTCATAGTTAGAAGTGAAAGGAGTGGGCTGGAGAGGGAAGTGAATGTAGTTAAAACCGTCAAGGAGTCTCAAGGAATGAACATGCATTGCCTGACCTGAATCTATTCCAGTTTCACATGGTATGAGAACAGAACATTTGTTTCCAGCTGAAGAACAGAAAAATAAATGGGTTTCCATGGCTTTCCTGGATAAAGCTATATTTGAATTTGTTTTGAGATAGCACTTTTGGTAAAATGGTTAGGTTAATATTAAATAGTTTGGAGCATTTCAGGCTGGTAAAGGATAAAGCAGTTAGATTATTGGCTCACTAAAATAACACTGCTTTTAAGTATTGTACAATAAACAGAAAAACACCCTCAATTTCAAGCGAAGAAGACCATGATCAGCAGGACAGCTCTATTCATACTTCATGAAACAGGATGGAATTTATTGCTCAATAAGAAAGTTCAGGATGTCAGATTTTTGCCATTTGTTGCAAAGCTGAACGTTGGTGTGTGATAAGCAGGTGTGACGCAGCAAAGGGTTGTTCAAACCTACTTTAGCCTACTAAAGCAAGCATGTCCTGTGAACTCCTCCAGAACACTACGGTTTCATTTAAAGAAGTTTGTCATCTTAAAGTGGTCCTTGTCAGCTTTGGATTTTTGAACCCGAATGTGCCTGAGAGCACAGTATCAGCACTTCGCGTACTCGTCCCCCGAGGAGAATGTATGACTAAGCTACCTTTTAAGGATGCCTGTGCTGAGCTATGAGACATGGGTCAGAACTTCAGCATTCACTCTTGTGGGAAATTCTGCACTGACAGGGATCTTATTTTATCTTTTATAAGCAATTTTGCACAAGCGTCATTACCAGCACTGCAACAAAGAAATTGTGGAACATTGGAAAAGAGGAAAAAAAGAAAAAAAGAAAAAAAGAGATTGGTTATATCTAACAAGGAACTAAATTTACATAAAATTAAAAAATTATGAAGCTTAGAAATCATGGTCCTTTAGCTAAAAAAAGGAAACTCTACCCGAGTTAGCACAGAGGCAGTATATATATTGTACACCAAGGAATGGGGGAAAAAAGAGGTGAGGATTCAGAGGAAGCAATTTGGCATCTATCCCAGAGAGCCACTAAGCCCTCTTCTTCCTTCCCTGCCTGAAGCCCCAATCCACCAGACGGCAAAGAAGAGCTTCCAAGGAACTAACTTAAGCCCTAGTTTAAGGGAAATCTGGAACCACATACACGGAGAAGGAAACAGTGTCGGTCAAGTCTATCAGGGTCATTACATCTGATGGCAAGAAAGTTTGAGTGCACAGATAATTTTCGGGAGATGATATGAAAAATAGGCAAAACGCTGTTTATTCTTTAAAAAAATCCTAAAATGTAGAGTTGGTTTCTGCTCCTACATGGTGACCTTTTGAAAAACTGTGTGGATGTTTGACTAGCCTAAGAGGCAACCTGGAGGGCTGGGGAAAATTTCCTGGAATGAAGAAACAAGGAAGTTGAAGAAACAAGAAAACCGTGTGCATCCAGACAACTACTAACATGAGCCTGAGTATTCACAACTTGGATGCATAAGAACTTAAACCAGTAGGATCCAGTTTTCACAAGTTAACAGCCATGAGCACTGAGACCTTCTCTCTCAAAAGAAGGGAAGAGAGGGGGAGGAGAACCAGCAAGTTAGCCAAGGAAGGCCATCTGTTAAGTGAACCTCAGCTATGAACTCAAGACCTGCCCTTACTAGGCTCAGACATTAATAGAAGTGTCCAGAAAACACCAACAGCTAATCAGAAAAATTCCTTTATATAAAAAATATGAAAAAAATCGAGGCATCTTATTTTAAAAGAGTGTTACTATATGCTACAGCCGATTAGTCACAAATTAGATACAAAATAAACCTTACAACAAACTACAAAAGGAGAACATTGTTAGTATTTTTGAAGGCATATTTTTGTTGATTAGGAATAAGTGAACAGTTAAATTCTATGCACATGCCAAATTTTCTCCTGGCAGCATCTGTAAAGTTTAGAAAGAACTATTTTGGAGGGATACAAGGAAGAAAAGGGAGGAGGAGAAAAAAAACCTCCCACACACAGCCCCAGCTCCTTACAGAAACGGAAGAAAACAAGTGAATCTGAACATCAGCTCCACATTTCACACTATAATTCAGAAGGCAGAGAACCAGAGAAACACAAGGAACTAGACAGCTATAATCCTTACCACAACACCTTGTAGTATCCCACAGAGCTTCCTTTCCAAGGAAAAAAAATTTCACCCGTGCACTGCAGGTGATAAAGACAGGTTCACTCTTTTCTTCATCTTGCTGCCCAGCCTTTAAAAGCATCTCATAAAATGAGATAAATGTCAGAATAAAATTGTCTACTTTAAGCTAAGGTTTCAGTACTACAGATTCAGCTTTTAGTAATAAGTAGGAAATAAAGGGATGGGATTTCTATCCTTAGAGGACAAACCTGTAACGTCCTTAATGAATCATACAATTTCATTTGGAAGGGACCTCTGGAGGTCATGACATCTAATCTCCTGCTCAAAGCCAGACTAATCGTTCCATCAAGGCATGAACGCTTCCAAGAACGGAGACTCCATGGCACCTCTAGGCAATCCCTTCCAGGCTTTAACCCCAATCGTGGTGACAAAGCTTTTCCTGACATCCAAGTGGAATTTCCCCATATTGGATATTGCATACATTGCCCTTTTGTTGTGCACCTCTGAGAAGAGTCTGACTTGTCTTCTCTACAAATCCCCTCTGCCTGGTGGAAGACCAGGCCCCACCATGTTTCTCCTCTCCAGGTTGAACAAGTCTATTTCCTCCAGCTTCCTCGTATACCATGTGCTACAGCCCCCAACTAGTCCAGTGACTTTTTGCTGTTGATCACTAATTCCAGATACACTACAATTTGCACTGAGCTCTTCAGGGCTAAATAAGCTTGCCAGCAAGATCATTTTGATGTCAGCAACCTTTCTTCTTTGACAGCATATACTTCCCGTTATATAGTATGCTGTTGCCATTTCCCTCAACATGAAGTGTGTAGAGTTTCTTAATTCTAGCTATAAAAAGCTAAAAAATACTGGAAATGGAATTCAAGCCTCCTCTACCCCAAAAGAAATTCATGATATATTTAACATGAAAAATACCCATACATCACCAACTGTTTGGTTCCTCTTTTTCCTAGGTTTTGCAGCCTTCAGGACACATTTGTATAGTATTTTCTAGCTTTTCTTTACTGAGAATGAACGAAACTTTTCTCAGTAATTATGTGACTCCAGAAACTGCAGTGTTAGACAAAATAACAAATGAAACAACTATTGAAGTGAAAAAAAAAACAAAAACAAAAATCAAGAGTTGAGAGGAATTCTCTTGATGGTAACTGAACAGTCCCCTCTCCACTATGAGAAAAAAAAAGCTAAAAGATGCTCCTCTGACATCAAAACCGATAGAAATATTAATGACCTAGAAAGAGCAGGCACAAAGACTGAAAAAGACACTTCCAGAGAGAGATTACAAAATGCCAGTCATGGGAAAACCCTTCTTCCATTCCCATGAGAGCTGCTAATCTCTCATTAAACTCCTCCTCCCCCCTCGCCCCCCATTTTGCAAAATAATTATGAAGCCAGAAGGAGCCAATGTAATCATCTAAGTCTTATCTCTTTGATAGCACAAGCCAGAGGACTGCAATGAATTATTTCTTTTGGGTTAAGGTTTACGTGCTTTTGCTTTTTCCAAAGGGGAGAAAAAAATTCCTCTATCAACCTTTATTGAAATGTTTCCAGGGAAGGAAGTTCTACCCTCAAATTAATATTTTTTCCTCATGCTCACTGCTACCATTTTGTTTACTTTGATTCCAGTTCTGCTGTGACTTGGCCTGGCAGGCTCTTTCAGCTTAAGCTATTACATAGCTAACTTAATTTCACTGCTTTGATAAGGGAAAGCTCTTGGAGACTACAGCTGAATAAAACTAACTTCCCTTCCAAACCCCCAGAGTTTGCAAGCAATGTTATTTTCCAGCCTATCATGTTTATGCCTCTTCTAGGAACCCTGCTTTCCTCCCAGTATCTCTTCAACTGTGAAAACCAGCCATAAGTTGTATCCCAGATGCAGTCACATCAGTCCCAAAGAGAGGACATTTGTATAAGCCTCTGTTTTATATACCCATTGATCACATTAGGCCCATTTCCAACAGAAATCAGACAAAAATCTCACAGTGGATAATGAAGTCCTTTTCAGCAATGGTGCTTCTTAAAATAGTGTTCCACTACCCTCTAAATGTAACTTACATTCCTTTGCTCCTACATGTAAATTTTTCTGTCTCTACTGAAATAAGTACTGTTTTAACATTGATCAGTACGTAACCTGGTTTCATTTACTATTTACGTCTGACCTTCTGTTTCCCAGTCCTTTAATTCATTAATGAAAATACTAAAAAACACACAGATGAGAAAGACTGGATATGAACGCAGCTTTATACAATTTCAGTTCTTAATTCACTTAAAAAAAAAAAAAAGCAGATGTCCAAAGGCTCCCTCTTCCCTCCCTTCTCTTGATTCCAGTGTAGAATTTATTGTCTCTAAACCAATTCTGGCAAATATCTGACCTGTTCTTAAAAACTTCCATCCTAAAAGATTTCTCAAACTGTCTAGGCAACTGATGCCAATATACAGCAACCTCACATCCACGAAAGATTTTTGCGATACTTGGAGTAACTCCTTTAAATCTCCCTTGTTAGAATGGTTTCCTTTGGAGGCTGTGTTTTCTAGATCCAGATTATTCTTGCTGCTGTACCCTGGACTTTCAGTTGTCTGCATTTTTCTTGAAGTTCAGTGTTGAATGTGAGTGTGCTGCTCAGCTGATGCCCTACCAACAGCCGAGAGAGCAGAATCGCATCCTCCTACAAACTGCAAGTTTCATCTCAGACACTTCACCCCTCCCCTTTCCTTGAGGCAACATCATGACGCTGTTGACTCATGTTCAGATTTATAAACAGAAGTAAACTATTACTACATTTGTTTTCCATATCTAAATATCCAGCTGAAAATACGGTCTTTGATGTCTGTTGCCAGCAATGTGCTTGACGCCCGCCTTTTAACTGTTTTTCATGCTCTTAGTCTAAAGTGTATTCCCTTTCAGTTGTCAACAATTTTCAAACTGCAACCATCAGTAGCTTGGATGGTTGATTTTCATATGTATTTGAAGGCCACTCTCTCAATAAATAAAAGCATAGCAGCGCAGTAGATGCAGGCCATAAATACTACTTGCTTTAATCTCAATTCTTTGTACGGGTGAAAGGGAATGCTTTCATTTTCATTACCCCCAACCACCCTCCAACGTATCCACTCAACATGGACAATATCTTTGCTATTTCTTCAGGAAAAAGAAAATCTATCATTAAAAAACCCACCACAATCAACGAATGGGGAAAAAGAGCTACTGATGGTAAATACAGTATCTTAAAAATATAAATTCAAGTGTCACATGGAACAGGAAAAGAAACACGTTCTCTATTTGCCCTATTCTTTCAAGTTTCAGTGAGGTAAAACATCTTAGAGGCCCGGACCACAACTAAGAAAAAGAAACACCTGCAATAACCTCCAAGATAAAAAAGCAAAGTGTTCAGTTGCACACAGACATTTCCGTCTTTGTAGCAATACAGAAATAGACTATGAAAAACCAGCAAGGGAGCACTCAGGCTACAACCCTCTAAAACATTCCTGAGTTTAGACCATTTCTGTTCCTTACATATACACCCAATTATTTTCATCACACACACACACCCCCCCATGTTTTAGAAGTGCTTGTAAATAACATGCACTCCAAAACTGTACTGAGTTAGGATATTTAACAGGTGATGTTTGTATTGAGTATCACTATGATAGTTTTCCAAATGGGATGCTGCGGTGCAAGAGCAGTGAGGGTAGTGCAAGACGGGCAGTGAGTTGAGGAAGAGTCAAAAGAAGCATTTTAAACATGTGAAGTAACGGACAGGAGCGATATTAGGCACAGATCAGCACGAGTGTCTTAGGTTTCAATGGCTTCTAATGAACACACACTACAAAACAACTATAGAAATCTGAATTTTAATAATAAAAAATTATTCCTATGTTTTATAAATGCTGTTGGACACACAGACTGGTAGTGAATGAAACAATCTGTTGCTTGAAGCAATTAAATTTATGTCTTTACTCATCACTTCCCAAGATATGCTTAAAAGTTCTGACATGGGCTTTGAATTCCTCAACGTAAATTAGTCCAAGAAACCAAGAAAACAGAGAAGTTTCTGTTGAATATCCTCCTTCTAAAAGGTGTCAGGAAAACATATTTTTTTTTCCCTACTAAGGAAGAAGCCAGAAGAAGCATTAAGAATACGTAAGAGTTTACAGAAATAAACAGTGAAGTAACACCATAAAAGGCAGAAATGAGCCATAAAATTAAGAACTACAAAATGTGACATCTCGATGATGCCTCCCAAGTAATGATTAATATTTTCCTTGCCTCATATATCTGTACAAGTTCTGGAAGCTGCTATATGCCAGGCTAGAGCCTTCTTTCCGGAAAGAAATAAAAATTTCACTATTAAAAGCCATAAACCAGAGTAGCATGAAGGAGTTTAAATGAGCCAATTCCTGTACTTTGTACATTGAGTGCAGAGGCCATCCTTAAACCAGCTTGAATCTTGAAACATGCTTTTAAGTGCTAGCAGTTGCATAGTGCTAGTCCTCTGGATTCTAGAAAGGCACATTATTTAAGAACAGGTTCTGCCTGATTTCTGAATTGCTAGTTAAGGTAGATGTTATTGAATATCTCCAAATACAGCATTTTATAGTAACATTAAAATCTGACAGGGGAGGGAAGTACTTTTGAACTGCAGTAAATACAATTAAAACCATCCTCATTCATAATGAAAGATGCTACTGTCTTACATGAGATCAACGGACATGAACTGCATTTTCTATCAATGAACATCGTTTATCCTTTCCTTCCAATATATTTTTCCATGTTTTATTAAACAGTGTTTTGTATTACAAAACTTAATTTTTCCAGTGCTCCCATTCTCAGCTGTAGGATCAAAGTAACCTAACTTTAGACAAGACAAAATTGTTTATGGAAGCAACATTATAATACTAAGCATACCAAGATAAATACTATAAAAATTTCAACAACAGTCTTGTCTGGTAAGAGCGCATGAAAGTGTTCTGAGTTCTAGAAATATTTCTAGACGACCAGCCAATATTCTTTTAAATCAAGTGATTAGCCTGCCCCAACCACCTAACCATGAACAACAAGAAGTGTCTTCAGGAACCTCTTGGCTCATCTGATTTTTCAGGACACGGCCTAAGCTTAAATACTGCTAAACCTACTACTCCCAACAAAGACTACTGAAAGAAATCTAGAAAGGTCAATCGTTTGCTCTCTTACACAGATATATTGCTGCACTTTTCACTATATAGACAGATTAACCAACTCTATACGCATGTAAGACATCTTTGCACACTTCTACAGCATGCCTAGTATATCATATTTACCTTTACTGCCACCCACATGATGCTTACAGTGACTATAATGTTTAGGATGTGTATTACATCAGAACTAAAAGTGCTAAGATGTTACTTAGAGACTCAAAATTTTCTTATAACAGCTTTGAGTTCACATCTATTAGAAGACACCAATAGGGTCTTTTACATGGTTAAAGTGCCTATATTAAATTCTTGCATGTGGGGCCTCTCTAGACCCAATTAATCACAGATGGTGAACGTGTGCAGTATAAGATCATGCACTTAGCTCACTCTCTGAACCCTTCTTCTATTGGTAGCTAGTAAATGAATACTTTTGAGAAGGACTTGCAGAACAAAAGTCTCCTTTAACCTATTCTCAATCAGGTAAGTATAAAATTACATAGTAAACAACCACCTTCAATTTTCTGAAGGAGAACCGGTTGAGATTAGAGGTTAGGAAGGCGCATCCAGTGGATGGAAATCCAGCCACTGGATTTCAGATCCTACAACACCCTTCCTTATAGTTCACTTCTTGGACTTGGGACTACAGGCAGCATCTTTCTTCCATGCCTCAAAAACCAGGCAGTCAGCAGGCTCACCTGCAACACAGGAGGTCCAGCTTTCCAGTCTGCTATACCAGGGACTGAAGTGGAGAGGACTCGTGTTCAGGTGAGCACTGATGGCTACTCTGTAAGAAGGTGTCTAACACAGCTTTTTCTCCTCCCAGTATAACAAGGCGGCCTCCTCTCCTCACTGCCTCCTTCCCACAGAAGACAAATTTCCCACATGTTGAAGCACCAAGAATCAGAAGATGTCTTATCTGAAGGCATCACTCCAAAAACAACGTGGGGTCCAGAGAGCAATAAATTGGGCTCTTACCACGCTGTTATCCACCGAGTAACAGCAATACCCAGTCACACAGAAAATGAAGTGTAAAGTCTCACTCTGTAAGGCTGAGATCAGAGGCTGAGATCATTTTCTGCTGTACGTCAAATTGTGTTTTGCCCTCCTACTTCAATACTCACGTCCTCCATTTTTTTTTCCTCCTGCCAAGGACTCCATGTGTCTCATCCCTCCCGTGCAGAGTGAAAATAGCTGTTCCTCCCTAAGGACCATGTGCCCAAAAGTCTGCCTGCCTTTTCCAACTGTATCTTACGAAATTCCAGCTGGTCTAACAAAAATATTGTGTCTTCCTATATAACTTGTTGTCACAGAGAAACAACATACCTACAAACACTACAGCTACCGTCCCTCTCTGCCTGCATTTTCCCTTCTTCCTCACTTTTTCCACAGAGAAAGAAGTAAGACATTCCAGGGCATCCGGGTTTTAAATCTTTAGCTAAGATTTAAAGTCAGGGCTCAGACTGCTACCCAAAAACCTGTCATTTATTTGATTTACAGAGAAAGAAAGGACTGAAGCTGTTCAGTGCGCTTGCCAAAAGCCTTCTGCCTTCTGATATCTCAAACATCCATTGGCATTTTGGCATCAGCTAGATGTAGCCTCCACAGAAACAGGAGGCTGGAAAGAGTCACCTGGGCTGGGTTTTTGATCAACCACAGATGATCACAGTAACAGCTCTGTAGTCCATCAAGATGTCCACAATAACCACCCCCCAACGATTGTCTCGTTTTGGACACGGGCACTACAGGATTTTGCATTGGCCTCTCTGTGACCAGCAAAGGAGGCCAAGCCTATAGTTTATAGAAAGACCAAAGTGATTCTTCTATGAAAGGGTTCATTTAATCAGAAAGCATTACCAGTCTCTATTTTCCATAGACATAATTGGAGCGTGTAGCTCTCTAATGGTCTCAGCAGGGAAGCGGCTCAGGTTTGTGCACCCAGATTTTAAAAGTGTAGGTCCCCATCTTCTCCCAAGCGACCCTTTCCCTTCCCAGGGAGGAGAGCACCCTCCCTGCAGAGCCAGGCTGGCTTTGCACCTGGCCACACAGACCCCTTGTCAAGGCAAACCCTGTAACACCTCTTCTGGAAGAGGTGGTCGGCCAGCTGTGGCTCCGAGTTGGGTCCCTACCACCACTACTGGGTAAGATTCACTCCAATGTGATTTTCATCCTGAATTCTCACCTCATCTTTTGTCTGAAGTTCTCAGCCCTACGCCGAGGACTAGAGTTTCTGCTGTGATTACAGAAGATCAAAAATGCCTCACCTCATCCAAGGAGGTATTGGCCACCCATCAACAGCTAGTTTTCCTGTTAGTAGACACTATGGGACGTATTCCTCAGTTTTGCTCATCTGTGCAGGATTCCCAGCCTCAGAACGTGAACTGGTACAACACAGGTAAGCCATAAGCTTCTGGTTTCAATTCAGGCAGAGGACAAGCAGTGAGTCTAAGCTTCTTTTGGATGCTTTAACAAGTCGACTTACATTCATCCACCTATGTGATATTGTCAGGCATCTCTCATTTGCTGCAGGACAGTCATAATTACCTACAAACCTCAGGTCCTTATACAGATTTTAATTAAACGTGTTTATAAACTGATCTGTAAGATTACAGACAGCATCTGAACATCCAGGAAAGCCCTTAGGAAGCGTTTAGGAAAGTAAGAGAATTCACAAACAAAAACACACCTGGAAAAAGCTAGATAACTGAATGTTTTGGCAACAATTTCTTTTACTGGTAGCAATCAACATCTGCCACAGACTCTGATTTGTCTTCTAATACTTTTAAAAATCACGAGGCCAATCCATTAGCCTCAAGTATCACCTTAAGCAAACTCCATTCAAATCAAGCTTCCAGAAACATTGAGCTAGGAAATGTACCCTTCTCCACTCCTGTTAAGTCGAAGGTAACACATACACACACTACTGAAAGTTTATGCTTCAGAGTAACGACGTGACAAAATCAAGTACTTCGTAGTTATAGCTATTCTTGATTAGTCCGGAAGTAGTATGCAAATTAATGCACTTTAATTCGGTACAATGTCATCCCAATCAGCTAGGCATAACTGAGTCAATATGCAATCAAGAATCCTCATAAACAAAAGTTTCATCATCTAAGTTAGACCAGCATCATCCTTTGCTTGACGTAAGCACAATTCAGCCTGCACAGCAGCTACTGTTTTTATATATAAAATAACCTAAAGAGCAGCAATTCCTGTACATCCTACTCACCCACTAGGGAAGAATCAGACTAGCAGAGAACCGACAGCAATCGGCATATTTAGTAACCGAAACCCAGTTCTGTCCTCCTACTTCTGCCGTGCTTCCTATTCTCACCATCACATGAAAGGTGGCAACATTTCCTGTGGAAGGACTGCTCCATCTCTATCACTATTTCAACTCTGTTTTCATTTAAGTTCTTACTTTGATACAGTACCTAAGTGAAAACGTACCAAATGGACACCTTTAGGCAAGATTTTCAGGACTATGGAGCACCAAGAAGCTCACATCAACAACAGCAGAGCAGGGTGAGAAGTATCACACCCATGTCTTTTAATTGGCTTGAGGATGAGTTGATGATCACTCATATTACTTAAAAGAGAAGGTACTTGTTTCAAGTATATTTAATCAGTGAGGTGTGACCCTTAATTTTTGCTTTGCATTGAATTTTCTACCAATTGCCTTCTCTTTTCCTGCAGTGGCTTAGATATGTTAAAAGTATACACAGTTCAGCACACAAGAGAGTTTTGAGGGGAAAAAAAATGTCCAAATTTGTTCCCTCTGCAGCAATGGCTTTTAAAGGTTTATCAGCTACGTTTAATGCAATGACGAAAAGCAAGATTTTTTTTTTTTGTTATTAGACTTACACTGGCCATAAAAGTACCAGGATCTCCACTGAAAAAAGTATTCAGATGGGTCAAAGACATAACACTAAAAGGAGAACCCTGTACAACTTCAACAGCAGAACGTGGTCCAACCACTCTGGTGAAGCTACAGTGACTGCGTCCAACTGCACAAGCCTGTCCACCAACGTAATGAGTTTGCTGTACTGAGACAGCCTGCAGGGTAGTCCTCATTTTTAACTTTCAACTGTTAGGTAAAAGCTGGAAACGAGGAGCAGCACAGTGTCACCACCCTGCTGGTTCTCCAAAGACCAACTAGTAAGTGGTCCTATGGACCATAACTTAAAAACCTTCTGCTTTGGAACCAAACACCTCTAGGAACTAGTTAACTCGGCAAGATTTGAATGAATGAATGAATGAAGTCTAAGACACTCGGTTCCACATAAGCATAATTAATGTATCCAACTATCATGCATAAGACTGACATTATCTTGGAAAAACTCCAAGGGTCACAGGCATGATACAGGAAAGGAAGCTACAGAAGGAGCTACTGTATTTGCTTAATAAATCTACTGCACAGACTGCTGTCAGTGGATTTTGTTCCAAGAAACTATACAAACAAAACAGTCTTTACAGACAGAAGAGAGGGAAGGGGGTGGGAGAGAGGCAAGAAGGATTTGATCTCTAACAAAGCTGAACAGCTGAAACCTTCACAGAAAATGTCTGTGGAACTCATGAATTTTCTGAATTATTGTGACAAACTTCAATTTCATAACTTAAAGAAGTGATCTTTATCTCCTTTCAGAAACCAAAAAAATGCCAGTTTGAACATGAGGCTGTAATTAAACAGACGACTTGCTTTTTGCTGAGCCATTTGCATTCTTTGATAAATTTTCCATCTTTCTCCAAGACGGGAATCATTCCCACATTGTCTATAATAGCTTTTCTAACAGAATAACTGCATCAAATTTTATACAATCGCCTTTCCTACAAGATCACTGGAGAATCTTAAATATACATTAAAGTTTGATTTTTCTCGTTACCTTCTCAAATCACTGTAGTTTAACTAGTAGGGCTAAGCTGTGATCTCTCTGCATGAAAACATAAATGTTAAGCATACAAAAGATGTCTTTATCACAAATTCTCCTAAATTTAAGACTATATACACTACAAATAGAAGGATGCCTTAAGATCACACAGAAATAATCTTTCTTCACTCAGCTTTGGGAACAAAAAAAAATAAAAATGCCAAAGGGTAATCAGGTTATCTTATATCCCTCAGCTATGCTACCTTTCAGTTAAATTGAATTAATATGTCCCAAAATACGTTACTTTCATATCAGACTGTAATCACTGAAACAGAGGATGAAGTAAAATAATTATATACAAACGGGGCAAGCACTACTGGCTCTCTCAAAGTATTCCTGAGGAAACATTTTAGACAGGACTCTCAGACACCTTAGTAGATGGCAAAATTCACTGTATTGCCATTTATTAATCACGGCTTATTTTAGAGTATTAAGCTCACATACAAGTGTCTCTTGTAACCCAGAAACTCCCTGCAACTAGGCCTTGGCACGTGATTCTGGTGCTCATTACCTTCCAAACAGGCTTAATTGTTTTGCAGAAATACTTTTTTCCTTCACTTGTTACTGTTAAGGAAGCTTGGCATTACTACCCTGTTATTTTTCTGTTCTCTGTAACAAGCAGCAGCACAGTACAACTCCGAATTGCTAAGAATTGCTAAAAGAGGCAGCAGTAATTGGTAATCATAGTTTTGCATATATAGATAGGTGCGTATATGTGTGTGTATACTTTTACATATGCACATGCATATACACATATATAATACATACTAAATTTAAAAACATGGACCTTACCTTTCAACCCCTGCAAGAAACAAAACAACAAACACCACCAAAAATCCCATTTCATAAACAAATAATTGTTCCCCCAATTTACCCCTCTCCACAACTACCATGACACACTTAAAGCATCTGGAGGTGCTCCTTCAACACATTGCCCTGACCCACTTCACTGCGGAAAGCTAGTGAAACAGGCTCCAAATATTTCATTCTGCAGCTGGTCTTTAAGCCCTAATAACCGAGGGAGGTTGAAGTCACTCTCTAATCTCCTAATGTGTAAGAATCAACAGAGCTCCCCTTTGAGCAGCCAGCCTACGCCGGAGCACAGAACAGATTGTGTCAATGACAGCTGCTTTCTGGCAGAACACGCAGGCTCCCTACCAAGAAAGGGAGGCAGGAAGCATCACTCAGTTGAGGAAGAGGTTGCCAGCTTAAAAAAAAAAAAAAAATTAAAAAAAAAATTAAAAATCATACAGACATTCAAATAAGATCTATGCAGCTTTAAAGAGAGCCCTAAATGTATATACTCTGCTGCCATCTCCGCTTCCCTGTCCCCTCTGTTGCTTGCTTTTATTTAGTAGGAGGAAAGTTTCCCACCACAAGGATTTTTTGCCTATGTTTCTGGATGATGCTTAAGACATAGCTTTTCTACAAAGACAAATAATAAGGTATTGTCAAGCTCTCCAACTAGTTAAACCAAGTCTGAGTTTAAACACGTGATGCCGATACTCGCTTTTCTTTAAAAAGCATTAGACAATTAGAAAATGAGCTGTAATTTGCTGACTGATCATAGGTATCATCGTGTGCGTATACACACACATGGAAGCACATTTCTTGCAATCGTGTCAGCCAGGCAAAAACTAGGCATGTAAGCAAAAGCAGCTTCATAGCTCCATGTGCTGCCCAGTTTGTACAAGTATTATTTTAATTTGGAAGTTGCCACTAAATACGGCTTAAGACCAGCCACAGTTTAATTCAAGTAAGAGGTTTCTGAACTTACATAACCATTTTTTCTGAGTGTCTATAATGTTCTGCAGCACAAGGTTAGAAGTTTTTTTAAACACTGTATTTTTGAAGACAAGTTGCTGGAATTACACTTTGGTCCTTCTGGGTGTATTATGTTCCAAGATGAGGGGGGAAAAAAATCCAGCCCAAGCACCTTTCCCACCTCTGTTAAAGAAATAGAAACAAAAAAACTCCCCAAGAGAAACTCGGCAACAAATCAGTAACTCATTTTTTTAAAGGACCATTTAGATATTATGGCTGCAACACTTGACAAATTTGCATTCACATACTTGAGCTGTGTGATTAAAGCTCTTGTTAGCTAGACTTCAGTCCTGATTAAAACCTTTGTCAATATGTTAGACACAAAGCAGGCTGCAACTAACTCCTATGTCAAATCCACCCTAATGTGCAAGCAGGCAACATGCAGACCTAAGGCTTTTAATGAAAGGATTTTTACCAGTTAGCTTCAGAGGCGGTGAAGAAAGGACTGGAAAAGGGTATGGAAATAAGCAATTTTAGAGGAAATGGACTATCCAGGTTGGTTGTTTGTTTTGGAAGAATGTTACGTAGATCAGTAAACCAGTTCTAATACTATATGGCCAGTGGAGAATGTTAAATTGCAGACTGGAATCTTTCAAGAACTCAAAAACGGCAAAATGGGTGTAACGTAAATATACCAGACATTAACAGATCAATTTGAGGATGAAAGAAAAGTCCCAGCCCCTAAGAATAAACACACCTACAAACAGATCCGGTAATAGGAAGAGTTTTGCAATACAAGATAATACTAATAAAACAGGAAAGACGGTTACAAAATTCCCTCTTCTAAGCGTCCTGATTACATCATGAATTTATGGTTATAAATTATTGTCTTTACTACTTCCTCTAGTGCTTTACATTCTGTTTACCAAACAGAAATAGCACGCACAGAGCTTGTAACAGGTGTTCCATGTTGCCCAGAGGCAGCAGTGTCCCACTTGGCCACTGCCGGTCACGCGCCAGTGGTGGGACACCTCCGTGGAGATGATGCTCCAGCCCGAAGGACAGCTATGGGCTTGAGGCACATGGACGGAGCTCAGATTCAGACTCCAGTGCTACATAACCAAAAGCTGCTGCTGCTTCTTTTAAGATGTTAGTGGTTGGACAGACATTTTCCATCGCAGCTTCACGATGCTCTTCTAGCTTTGCGTCTGCGTTCATGAATACACTGCAACTCAGAGCCAAATTACAACTGATCTCACAAATACTACTCTTGAGACAGATAGCAAAGACTTTTAAAGCTGGTCTCTGTTCAGGATCAGACTAGTTTAGTCACTGACCTTAATTCAGGGTCTCTGTAGCACAAGTCCACACGAATCCTTCAGCCTCGAGTCCGAAATTCCGCCTCATCTCACATTGCCTCAGCCTGCACCATCTGGTATACAAAAATACCAAGACTCTCATCTTCCCCGAGCAGCTTATCTAGTCATGGGTTCTGATTCTTTCTATGTGTCCAGCCTGGGGAACTTCAGCCTCATCCCCTTTCCTGCTTCACCTGGCAAGTTCCCCTTTTTCTCCTGGCCAGGCCCAATGGCTGGGACACATTCGGAACAAAACCTCCAGCAGCATGTTCATAGTCAGGAAAGTAATTCATCTCACAAAGAACAAGCAGGATGGTCCCATCGTCTTCTCCTGTAAGACTACAGCAAGTAGCCTCTTACTGGAAAGCTTTACGGAACAAAACAAACCACAGAAAACCTATTACCAACATTTTGGACCTAAGCAAGATTTATTCAAACACAAAGCAGCCTTTAAGACCATATACCAGTAACTTCTTAGAAAAGTAAGAATGACCTCTGTCAAATAATATATAGGTCTTTCTAACTGCACAATGAAAGAGGGAAGTGTTTAGTTTTTTACAATGGCCTGAAGTCTACTCTTACAATTAAGAGCTACTCAAAAAGATAATTAAACATTTCTGCTAGTCAGTTACAGCATGAAATTTAAACTACTACTTTTCACAGTTCTCAAGATCAGAAAGCTTTTACCCAAAACCTAAACACTAAGGTACTGAACTTGCAGGACAGTGGAGCTTAATAGCTCACAGAAGAACATGCATTTCTGAACGACTGCAAAACAAGAGGGAGAGAACAGTCTAAAAGTGACTTTGCTATATTTAGGAATAGCACAATCAATACAATACAGACATCAACTCTGCAAATATAACTCGGGTCAGTCGCCAATGCCTGAAGCCAATACATCTGCAGGGGGGGAAAAAAAAAAAGACGTAAATAAATAGATAAATCAGTTTGATAGCATAAGGGGAAAGAATTCCAATAAAAGGATTTTCCAAGCACAAAAGAAATGCTTTCTTTCTTTTCTAAGAATTGCCAAATCTCCATAGGAGTTTAGCAATATCTCAGCTGTTCTTCACATATTTACTTTAATTTTGGTGTTAATTAACATGAGATTGTTGAGCAGTCAGAAACATTAAGGTGACACCACACACAGGCTCAAAATGACAGTAAAAAAAAAAAATAGTGGCAACCTAACAACCTCTGCTGACAAAATAACTCTGACTTTGCAGCTCAGAGGGAGATGTTGCATTATAATCTGGATGCAATCAAATCTTTGGTGGGTTTGTAAATCATTGCTAAGAATAATCTGTCTGGTTGTTTACAATGTTTAAAAGAATACTGGTGTCGACACCCAAAGTTTGATTTCCATGTTGGTCTAAAGTCTTGCATCTGTAACTGTTTGCAGACAAAATTTTGTCATCTCTATTAGTTGGACATTCTGGAATAGTCAAACACTGTTGTTATTAGGTCTCCACAAATCATGAGTGATAACTCCCATGTAGAAAAGTCTGTAAATGAAATTCAAAAGATAAAACAAAAAACTCCACCAAAACATCTACCACAAGACTGAAACAATACTGTGGGATTTTACATTTACTGTGTTATTTTCTGCATCGTACACATTGCAGTGACAATGAAAAATTCTACAAATTTACATGGCCATGAAAACAAGTAGATGTGACTACTTATGGAAAGAAACAGTTTGGGTCTGGGGGGGGTGTGTTTTGTTTTTTTTTTTTAAAACTAAAAATTTTTTATACACAATAAATCTCGATTGGCTACTTTTAATATGTGCAATTGTATCCACTGGAAGGGAAGAGAAAAGAAACGACAGTCGAGTGCATCTGTTTCCAAATATTTGATTGGATATGGTTCAAACAGTCTGCAGCCCAACCCTTACAAGAAGAGGTGCACTTATTAAATAATACAAGTCCTTTGTATATGCTCTTGCACCTGCTCTTTTCAGTGGGAAACACATTTATACTGTTCTTCCCTCCTACAGTGTTTCTGAGCCATAGCAGCTAAGAGTAAGGAACTGAGATTTGGTGCTCCAGAACACAATGCTCACAAAGCCATTGCTGTGGGTGGTTCAAAGTGACTAACTTACTGCATTTAAAATGAATAATTGCACTTACATGCCCTGAGTTTGCAGGTACACATTTTTGTTGTTGCTGCTACTGCAACCAAGCTACATTTAATATGGAATCAGCTACACAAATATAAGCATCTTCAGTCCAGCATTAGATCTATTCACCCTTGGGCATTAAAGTGATTTAGCTATAATTTATTTAATTATGGATATAGATGGACATTCTCTTATACCCGCCAGATTAAGCTTCAAAGTTTAAGGCAACATGCTTGTGAATCTCAGTTGTTTCTGACTAAGATTTGAAAACCTTGCCATTTGTAGCCCCTCCCTCCTCTCATCCGGGGCAGTGTGTTCAAATAGCTAGAGTCACCCACACTGCTGCTTTGTATTTCTCACTTTTTGAACTATGGCAGTATCAGCAGAATACCAGAGAACACGAGTACTTTCAAACACTCAGAAGTAGGCTCTTTTTAAGAGCCCTCATCAGTAATCTAGCTCTGCTCCCATTGAAATTGGTGGGGTTTTTGTTACTCTCTTAAAAAAACAAATATCCATGGCTCAACTCAGGAAATGTTATGTACCTCTGCAAAATTACTTATAGCAGAGAGAGTATAAAATTTTCCTCTGAGCTGAGAGGCCAGTTAAGAAGAGCTTAATCTAATCCCTCCCTGATGTTGTTTCTGTTTTCACTTACTCCAAACGTTACCCAAAATTCTGACACCATCTAGGTGCCATAACTACTCTCCTCCTATGGCAGAGAAAGAAAAATATTCTCCTTGAGTGAGGAATTACCAAGAAGAAAGACCAATAAGCTTTTTTAATGTGAAGAATGACCTGATGAGGATTACTAAGCCTGAGAACTACAAAAATGATAATTCAAGACAAATTTCTGAGTTACAGCATCTGTTAATTTTAAGCATAATTGACTTGTCAAGCTCATCTGGCCTAAAAAGCCACGATATGACATGTTCTAGCATGCAGCAATACAGAGTTGTGGCTGCATACCACAAACAGGCCCCAAAGGTAAGAAAATAGCATACAAAGTTATTTTTAAACCCATTTCAGAGAAACTGTTTGAGGACATAGGTAAGAGAGTGTTTGTATTTGTTTTAAGGGTTCGTAACATAAAAGAACATTTTTTTTTAATGGTTTTGTTTGTTTATTTGTTTAGTACAGAGAATTCCTGGAGGGGAGACTAATATTTATAGCAATGCTAGTCAAAGCATTCTGTCTCCATTCCCAAGATCACCCATCCAACCAAGGAAAGGAAGAAACAAAAAGTCTCCTTTGCCAAAACCAGCCCAAGTCATTTCTATTGTTGACTTCTTTTGAAGTCAATGATACTGAAGCCTAGGGCAAATGCTAACCAACCAGGTCCCATATTTTAGTTTTCCAAAAAGCTATCCACACATGGTTTCGAGCTTTACAAACTACTAAATCAGCCTTTAAAGAGAGAGTTTGTTTTAAACTGATTCCACCTAAACTATGAATGTGATCGATTATTACCGCAGTGCTGCAGTAATATTTCCTCCTCCACTTCATTTTACAAATGCACCTGAGGATCACCGTGACTGGGCCAGCAACTGTGAAAATCAATCGATTCCCATCACCACCACACACAACAACACACACTAGGAATATGCACGTGAAGCTCACACATGGTTCCTACGAGACAGGCCCCTCAAAGCGAGGGTCCCTCTTTAGAGGCGGTGCAGCTCCTTTCCATCACAGCAGCTTATGAGCACAACAGGCGCTTAAAGCTGAAAACGTTCTTATCCGAAAAAAGTAGCCTTGTACTAAACGAGGCAGCAGATACTTCACGCTATTAATTTGGGCAGAGCGATCCTCTCAGAAGTATTCATATAGTGGGTTTTGTGGTTTTTTTTGTTTGTTTGTTTTTTTTTCCAACACTGGAGAAAGAGAAATTTGATTTTCACAGGCCTTAAACACTTACTAGGTTTCTCATTCAAGGACTCGACCCCCTTCCCTACTCCCTTTAGAGCTTTTTCAAAATGGAAAGGGCTGGTTGCAACCTGCTTTTGCAGAAACTTTCTAATGGAAACACCAGCTTCCTTGCACACCCACTCAGATGTATACAAGCCGTGTCCATTTGTCATACAGGAATTTCACAGCATCCCAGAATTCTTTCCCCATCTCCCTCAAGCACACTAAGTCAACTTTATTCTGTGTTCTTAAAATTTGTGACATTCATGCATTTCAGTACTTCATTGAGCTTCAAGTTTCTAAAGCACCACAGCTTTGTTGAAAACGGCATATGAAAGAGAATTCTTTTTGGCCATTTTTTGAGTAACCAGAGGTTCGGAAAATTAATTTGAGGTTGCATGAAATTTACCCTACCCTTTTTCAGCTAAATTTAAGACACTGGAAATAAACTAGATATTACTAGTTTATTCCTGGACAGGAAAGGATCAGTCAAAACTTTGTACCACTTACTGTACAGTTGGCAGGACCTACCAACTCCTGATCGATCCTATTTAATTCTCCATGCTATAAAAGCATATGTGTTTTACAATGAAAAAACTAGATTAAAAAAAAAAAAGTAAATTAGAAATCCCCCCAGATGTATCCCAACAGCAAAGAACACAGTTTAGTTGAACGACATTGGTAAATTTAGGTAGACAATATTGCTGCATCGCTTTTTTAGTTATTTGCCCATCAGAGCATAACTTTCTTAAAATAAATTTATGTTTTTCCCCCCAAAAAAGTTCAACCCACTCTCACTGAATGGTTTTCACTGCTCACACACAAAGAAGAGGTTTCTGGAAGTAGTCTGCTTTCTGGCACACAGATACCTTGGAAATCAAATCGAAGTGAGATCTGGCATTGGTGTATATGTGTATATAGAGAGACAGAGAGCGGCTATTACTCACACCTTGCTGTGATAATACGACTTGGCAAACACAGAGAGTCAAGTGCCTTCCCCCTCCTCCCCTCCATATTGTACTGCTATAATTGGTCACCAGCGATTTGACAGAGAGGTGGTTTGCACGTAGGGGCTCCGCTGGCGCCCGTCCAGAGGAGGTCTGAGGAGGGAGAACTTCGCGAGAGTCGCGGCGAGACACGCACGGCTGGAAGAAAGCCCGCGAGACTGCAGATTAACAGTCTACCAAAAAAACCCCAACAAACCCAACCCACCACCTGGACTGTGTTGGCCAGCTGAAAAGCTCATCCCCAGGTTTTGAACCTGTTTCTCAGATGCTAGACCCGGTAGCCTCCGAGACTAGCGCCACAGCCCCGTTTCCAGGCTGCCGAGATAACAACTGCGTGGCTAACGAGATGGACCGGGGGAAGTTATTTTAAGTTGCATTTACTAGTTCATATCTTATCATATCATACATATCATATCTTATCAAAAGGGCTGGATGCGCACAATCGTTGCTGCTAATAGCTCCCCTTCCTCTTTTGAAAGGGCAACAAGAATCTTATTCATGGCAACTACGGATAGAGTAAATAGCAGGTGAAGAGTTAGGTGGACTCTGCTGCTGTAACCACCCCAGTGAACTCCAGTACCTCCCACTCTTCTTGCAGGCAGTCCCGCTGGAACAGGTTTGAACCATGCTTCTCTTAGTAGTGGAGCTGCAGAAATGCTTAACCAGCCCCCTTTCTTACAGTGACAAAGGATCCAACTGAACCACCATGTGGCGGCAGCGCTCAGAGCTGAAGTCTGCAGAAGCAGCCCTCTCACGAAGAGGGTGGCAAAGGACTTTGGACTTTCAAATCAATCACTGAGTGGCAGGGAGAAGTGTTAGAAATCACAGCCAGAGGGAAAAGTAGTGCTACTGCACGTCAGACAAAGCAGAGCTTCAGAGGTGCTCAGTAGCAGGATGATGGAGAGCAAGGTTTGCTCCATTTGCTATACACAAACTTGCTCCAGTATGAAAACAAACGTCAACGTCGGATCCAATATTCAAAAAACATTGCCATAGCACAGAATACTCTTCGGCGGGCAAGGTTAAGTGTTGAAGGACAGCCTGACCTTGCTACAAGTTCATCTGAAGTCAGAAGGCTGAATGAGGAAGTTGGGCATAAATAAGTATGTTTTTACTTGCCTGACTGTCTACACAGCTACACCTCGGCAATGGGGTTCTCTTAGATCAGGCACGCAGCTGTCACTAACAGCAAAGGCTGGTCATCATAAATTTTATGCTCCCATACTGGTAGCACATACAGTTTAGGAACAATGGTCTCATCAATCCCCCAGACCCACTACGGGCTACCAAGTACAGTAATTTCCATCAAATATTTAATGAAATTAATTTTAATAGGATTTTATAGTCCAGCTGCAATCACTTACTGTGGCCTTTTGGACTACTAGGACTTTCTGGAGTCAGGCATTATGTTACTTACTTTATTTATCATTAGAAAACCCCACACGCTGTTAAAAGGTACATATGGTACCCTATAACCATTGAAAGGTAAAGAACCAGGTGCTTTCCAGCTTTCTAAACTACATTCTGTAACATTTTCTTTAAGTTTTGGTAACAAATTTTTGAAGAAGCCAACATGAGGCTTTGTCTTTCTCTAATACTTACATTATGGTCCGTTTCTCCACTCCCTGAAAGAAAACCCACCAAAAGGTTGCAGGATTTTTCTTTTTTCCTGGCAATAAGATGCTGCTCTAAGACTGTGCCACACACAAACTGGATGAGCAGCCAACTGCTGAGTGGGAGGCTCATTAAAAAGAGCCATTTGCTTGCCATATGTCTCTTTCTTCTAGACAGACTAATTCTAGTCATTAGAGTTTTAACCAGAAATGCAGATTAACAAAGCAACTTTTTGTTAAAATGGTACCAGAATTTTTCCTAAGCATCAGAGTATTGAGAACCACGCGGTGCTCGGAGCGAGTTACTGGTTAGAAACCAGAACCCTGATCCCGAAGTGGGACTGGTAGGACACCTCATCCTTGCAAGGTCTGCGTTTCCCAACCTCCTCTAGGGGAGCCCCCAGTCCCACCACCCCTTCCTGCTCCTGCCCTCCACCACCACCCAGGCTGCTGCTGCTATTGCCTCCTGCTTCCCCCCTCCATCATCATCTCCCCCTCATTCCTCTCTCTCCCTGCGACTGCCCTAACATTTCCCCTTGCTCATTCCCAACCCAGCAGGATGACTACAGGAGCAGAAGCTGACAAGACCAGCCAAGCCTGTCTGCCATTGAGAAGCCCGTGTGCTGTGCTCCCAGCTTGGGAAGGCAGCACAAGCGCATCTGCACCCAAATATCTCTCTGGAACAGCTCTTGAAGACCTCTGGTGTGTGGGTTTTTTAGCTGTGTGTTTTTAGCAGCGAGGTATTATCACACCAGTAGACAAACACAGGTAACCCACAGGCGTCCACAGGCTTCCTGCAATGGGGCAGTGGTCACTCAGCAGGAATCAAATCGACAAGAAATACAACCAACCAACCAGCCCCAAGCCCTTAGGATTTCAAGTGCCTCTCTCAGCCTCTTTTTTAGAATCAGATAAAGCAGTTTTTCAGATAGGAACATATGCCCACTAGATCTTATTATAAATGTCAGTCTCTCTTCTATTTACATCCTGTTTTAAGACACTGTCAGCCTGAAGTCAAACTCAGGTTCTCCTTTAAGTTTAGTTAGAAAGTTTGTCTAAATTCACGTTATGTTTCTCTAGCAACTGTCCTCCTGGATGATCTGAAAGCACTCTACAGGAAAAAACTGATACCATGAAGAGTTATAAGTAACGACCATTTCCGCCCCCCCCCAACATCCCAGCGATGTCTAGAGAAGGCTATAGCTGATTTATTATCACACTGCAGCTCTCCTTCCTACTCAGAGTATTTCTCATCCCGCACCCCAGGATATACTGTAGCTCTTCCCTCATACAGACACTGAGGGACACATCCTTCCCAGCAGCTGGGTCTGGGTTTCCAAGTCACACTCATAAGAATCTCACAGCTCAGCAATGCCATTTGTGTAGCAAATGTCTTAATACCCCCCATACACTTTGAACTCTAGAAATTACATAAGCAGGGACACGGGAGCTAAATAACTGGATTATGCAAGCCACCCTGCCCATTATTTCACCAAGGCTTTCCTTTCCCCATCAAGCTTCACAGGAGTCCCACTTGGTCTACAGAGTTCTTATTTTTTGAGTTTGGAAATGCAGAGGCCCATGCAGCATTTTATCAGAGACAGCTTTCCCTAATCAGTGCTTCCTACCGAACACTCTTTCTCCGCCGTAGATACACTTCTCACACTCGCCGACGTTCAAAAGGTTATTATGGTAAAATAAATAACCAAACCTATTCTTCTGGCAGAAGACAAGTAGTGCATTTCCCATCATTTTGATGAAGACCTTCAGAAACCCTTAGATGTGGTCGTGCGTCCTAATCACACGTCCCTCTTCCTTTTTCGTGCACGTGTGCAGCCATCGTGACAAAAGCGGGACCTTTCACACGATGGGCTGGTCCATGCACGCACACACACACACACACACAGACACACTAAAAGAGGGATCAGGTGAGCACCGTGAGCACAAGGCAACAAGGAACAGACGCAGCCAGCTTGAATTATTCACGCCACCCCAATGCAGCCAGCCAGCCTTGGCTGGCTGTTCCCAGTCTACCGGGATACAGAATTCATGTGAGACGAACCGGAAAAGGTTGAACTGGCGACAAATATTTCAAGAGCATGCTGTGAAGGTGACTCCCAGGAAAAACATAAGCCTTCTCAGCATTCAGATTTAAAAGGTCTTTCTTACTCCACGTAGGCTATCAATCACCCAAGACGACAGTAGGATCTGTCAGTGCTGTAGGTTGTGTGGCAGGTGGCTCACCAGCCAGGCGTTCCTGGCTTGAGGACACTCCTGAGAGCCCCCGTACAGTATGCATGTGTACACTGCATTTCCTTCTTTGCCCTTGCTCTGCCCACCTTTGGGATCAAACTTCTGGTTCAAGAGAAGAGTTGAGTCTCACCTGCAGTAAAGGGAACAAGTAGAAGAAACGCAGCTTCACATCTGTACATAAAGCTGTGAGGGAAATAAGTATAGGCTTCAGTTTCCCTGCTAATGCTTAGGTCCTTCAGAATGAAAAGTTAAATGCCCACGTTTCTCTCATCCAGTTAATAATGGTCACCTTTGCTATTAGTGTTAATAGCTTCCCCCACACACACACTGAAACAAGTTAATCTCTGCCAACTGAGAACAGAAAATCTCTGCACAACAGCTCATGACAGAGAAAAAAAGCCAGTTTTTCCACTCCTCGAAGTTTCAAAGCTCACAGAAGTGACTTTCCCTGACACAGCAGAATTACTGTCTTGGATCACAGGCTAAATTAAACACACAAATTACATTCTCCGTATAAACAGAGTTATACATGGCTTAAATAGCATGGTTTTATTTTCCTGTTGGCACCAATTGGTACAGTAGTGCAGTAGTACAGCTTAAGACATCTGTGATGTCAGTTGCTTTAATAGGCATCACTGACGTGACTGGCTCTCGTTCCCAGACGTGAAGTGTGCTGGTTTCCATGGGGAGGATGCTGACCAAAGAATTCCTACCACACTTCCTATCGGTTGTTTTAAGCAGCAAACACTGGCTCCAGGGAAAAAAAAAAAACAAACAAAAAAACAACAAAAAACCCCACAAAATAACAAAAAGTCTGTTTGGGCATCCAAAAATTCTCAAGATGACATCAGCCTGTGCGACAGATTTCTCTGCAGCTCCCTCCCCAAACACACACGACCTATCAAAACCCCTGCTCTACATTCCTGCCAGCTGGGTTGTGTATTTACAAAAGGGAAAGACATTCATAATTTCTGCCTTGCTTGTTTGCCATGTGAGCTCAGTCGTAATAGTTCCCCCTCCAGCTCCAAGAAGCAAAAGGGACAGTCAGTCTAAAATGAGATTTCTTAGAGTAATCATAAGAAGCTGATGGCAATTTCTTCCCTCTCAAATTCCCATGCAGATTTAGACCATGTAACAAGCGAGAATATCGGCAAAAGAAAAAGAGGCGACGAACTCGAGACAAACTGAAACCAAAGGCAGAAGAGACAGCCAAATGTTAAAAAAAAAAAGATGTAAGTATGCACTAAACCATGCCCAAATCCCCTACGCATTAAGGACTGTACTTCTCTGAAAAAATCTTTTATCTGCTGCTAGCATGTACTACAATCCAGGAAAGAGTAAGAGTCATGGGATAGTCAAATTGATGACGGCATCGTTCTTTGTAACGATTTCCTAGCAGTGAGGCGTGCTTGCTTTCCTCTGCACCTGCTACCCTATTCATATGAAAACATAAACTCCAACTTCATGTACCACAGTTAAGTAAGAGATTAACAAAAGGCATCATTATCCATATGAACTATCAACTCAAAACATACCACTTTTCAGCTCAAACAGATTTTATAAGAATTCTTCCTCAAGGTTTGTACAGAAGGGAAAGCATGTATTTTTTTACTGACTAGACAGTGACTATGGCCTTTACAACTGCTTTCTCTTTATTCTCGTCTCCCACCAGGGGTCCACTTCAAGGCCAGATGGGTGGCGTTAAATCTGTAAAATCCCAGAATTCCTACTTCAGGAAAATAGGTGTGAAGTTCCAGATTTGCAACTACAGACTACAGGGTAACAGGTTCTCTTTGAGCTTCTAACTGCCCTTAAAGTTTTTTAACTGTATGGTTTCCTACATGCTTGAACACTAACTTCGGGGTAGGAAAGGGTGAAGCCACTTCATGCTTAATTCATGCCTTCTTCAGTGCCCAGAAACAGGCAGCTCCTCTGTACCCCAACCTCGCTGGCAGGAGCTGACCAACTGGGTAGGCTGTAGCATTCATGCATCTCCTCTTTTTTAAATCCTTAAATTACTCTTCAGGAAAGAGGAATACCTTGCTTTCTCTTGGGGAACTCAGGAGCCACATTCCCAATTTCCTTGTAGCAAGTACTTAGGGCAGCCTCAAGTGGTCAGAAACGCGGGAATGGACCAGAACCTCAAGCGCAGCCCTAAATACACCTCAAATTCCCAATGGGGACCAGCCTTTTCCTCTCAGCTTCCTACTGGTTATGTTAGGCAGCTTTTAAGACCCTTCTCCCAAGCACTTAAGTCTTTTTGCATCATGCAAATGAGCCCAGCGCACCACTGTACCAGCCAAGAGCTACGAGAAAGTAATTCAAGCAATGCCAAGCAAATCCTGTGTGATTTAGCCCATCTCCCAGCCTTCTGGGAACCAGTTTCCTGCCTGCTATTCTACCCTTCCCTCAACTGCAATCTTTCAAAAAGTCATCCTCCCCAGTTAATTTCTTTTGTATAAGCCTCTGGAGTTTTTTCCTAATTGATGCAACTCCAATCAGCTTCTTTGCTGCCCACAGGGATCGGAAACAAGCAAACAAAAGACAAAAAATAAAAGAACACCTTAGGGTGAATGCTTATAAGGTCACAGCTGAATTTCAGCAAGTTGCAAGTTTGCAGACTTAGAGCAATAGCCAAGAACCGTGGAAGTCTGAGAGGAACATGTGATACAGTTGTAAGAGCTGCAAGTGTCCCCTCTCTCTTCCTACTCCCTTTACCTTCTCACAATAACAAAGTTTAATGCTGAGGCAAATTTTGGTTTGTAGTTTTTTTTTGTTGGGTTTTTTTGTTTTGTTTTGTTTTTTTTTAAACAAGGGTAAGATAAGACTACACTCATGCCAAAGTCAAAGTAGGGGACAGCAAGACAGCTACATGTAAAAGCATCCACCTCTTCCCACCTAGTACCTCACTGAGATAGTACTGAAAAATATCACCATCATCACAAGCTTTTGTTTCCTTTAAGGCACCAAGCAAATCCCATGAAACCAAACAAATTTATAGTACAAACTGGTGTCTACAAATCACAAACTCTTATTCCAGGTTGGAAAGCAAGAGAGAAAATGCAGATATTTTCTTTCCAAAAACTTCTAGGACATAGACTCTTCCTCCATTACTTGGAATGACACCACCCTGTGAACTAACCCTACTGTTCTCATTACATCAAAGAGCAGCAGCCTTTGAGAGCTGCAGACTCTACAGCACTTTCAGACATTTCAGCCAGGCCAGGCAGAAAAACTGGGAGGTGGATGGGAATGGAACCAGAGTTGAGTGGGGTTTCACCAGAAGGCTGAATACAAACTTTGATACGCCCACCAAACTGAACGTAAAGCAAATTCTATAAATTCTATAGGTGACTACAGAAATCTCTCATAGACATGAGACTGTGTATATATACAAAGAGAGAGAAGGAGATTCATGATCCACTGCTTTTAATTTATGAGGAAGATAACTTTAAGGAAACTAGACACTGCAAAAAAGTCTGGCTGACTCCAAAGAGATGAAGTTGAGAGTGAAAGATTCTCAGCAGTGCAACCTGATGAAGAACTGGACATCGCTGTTTCACTAGAAGCTAAATTTGAATCATCACCCTATGCTGAAAAGGTATTTCTGATCCATAGCTTGCATTCTGGGAAACGGCTGGCACATGATCCTAGAAATCAACTACCCTATACACTCAGAACGAACTTCTTCAGCTCAGAACAAACTGCTCAATCAAAACTCAACTAAGCAAGCAAGCACACAGAACAAATGGAAAACATATGCATATACTCCTTAGCAGGAATAAAACAAAATGCAAGGTATAAGAGATTCCACAGTACAGGTGGTCAGACAAAAGGGGAATACTTTATTAAACTTAGGTAAAAAGCTGCTACTTCACCAGACTGGCACACGGGGGAAAATGAAGGAAGAGGAAAAACACGTGCACCCACAGGTGCAAAAGAAATAAGCAGGTTTTGCCAGCAACTTCAGTGTCTGCATTTTGATCCTGTGACTTGATATGGCACTGTACAACAGAGAGGCATTTGCCAAAGTTTAAACAAGCACAGAGAAGTGGAATAACAAACAGATAAGACCATGGGGAAGTCTCACAGCAACTAAACTTGTTGAAGGTAACTCTCTGGAGGACAAGGAAAAAAAAATACAGAAAATAAATAGATGTAAATATATATATATATATGCTCATGTATGGATGAACAGTCCATCCATTATTTCAAGGTGACAAATCTGAAAAATCCAGGAATATGGAGACTGTTTCCAGACTACAAAGCCATGGTTGCCTAGAATAGAAAAACTCAGTCTTTGGTGGGGAAAAAGGAGGTAGAAATTAAACTAAAAACAAGTAAATAAATGTATTATATGGCACAATAATTTCCCTGACAGAAAAGCGTGGAACGACGCTATATGGGCAACTACAAGTGTTTCAGACATTACTGATCTCAGACTTAGAGCTGGAGACACGCACTACTCCACAATCAGACTTTTAAGTGAACACCAAATAGAGTTTCTTCTGTTTGTTTATGGGGAGAAAAGTTGAGTATTCAGAGATACACAAGCAACATTTCTCTTTTACAAGTATAAAGACTATACCCTGGTGGCAATGCTTTTATTAGCAGTACCTGTGAAGAAAAGCTTTCAAACCCCAGACTGCTTTTCAGATCATACAACCCTGTTCAAGAAATAAACCAAAACAAAACAAAACTTGGGTACTGGGGGAAGTTAAATGTGTGGGTTGGTTTGGTTTTTTTTCTCGGTTTTCTTCTGAGGACGTGCATTCACTAATCGTTTACCAGCCCACAGACACGTGGCAGCCTGCCTCTCACAGAGCCTGAATGCAGTGCTTCTGATCGCTGGAAGTTACGTCCCCTTGTACAGCACAAAAGCCCCAGGAGAACTACGTGGTAGCTGGATGCCAGGTTCAGTTCAAAGCAAAAACACAAATTAAGATGCAAAACACATTTCATATCAGGGAGTGGTGTACCTGTTGGCAGGAAAGGACTCAACTAAGTCAGATCCCTACTCCAGAAAAGTGTCCCTCCCTGTCTTAGATCTCACCCACCTCTTTGAACTTAAAAATTACCCCACCAGAGCTGTACCACTCCACTTACACAGAAGAACAGGCATAGCTCTCCACGACACCACCCGCTGTTCCCAGGGAGGTAAAGCTCAGGACAAAGGGCTCTTCGTCCAACACCACCTTCCTTGACCAGCAGACTTGAGGGAGTTAAGAGACTAAACTGAATGTAGGACAAGGAAGGGCCCCTCTGTCCTCAAAGTAAAACAAGTTGGCAGCAGATACCACAAAGCCATCAAATGTCTGCTCTTCTCTCCCGGCCCATGAAGAGAGCCATATAGCATACTTACACAAGACCTACCATACTATAAACAGCTAAGAGTGCTCAGTATCACCAAAGTCAAAAGCCAAGCTCTTCCAGATCTTGGATGAAACAGGTTCAGGGCAGGCACTGAGCAAGAGCAGCTGCTGTCACCATCTCAAGACAGCTAGGAGAGGCCTAACTCACACCACGCTTCTGCGTTCTCCTCCCTCAGCGTCTGAGGTGTGACTAGCCCAGAGTGGGCAGCATCAGGCCTGGTGGGACTGTAGAATTGTGCCTGGGAGGCAGACACGCCTTTGGACGTGAGAGAGAAACTTCTGCAGCTGCACGCTGCCAAATCTCGGGGAGCCCTCCTGCTCCACCATTGCAAAGGCAAGTTCACTCTTGAGAAGACCTGCAGAGAGCGTCTTCCTCTGTGTTAGCAGGACAGGAGGAGGAACAGGCCCATCAGGCACTGCTCCATGATTAACAAATCAGACCAGTAGGAACAGGTTTCCGTAGGACGTTCGTTGTACACCGCTGCTAACGCTAGAGAAGGGACTTCTGACTCATTCCCACCCGTGGCCCCACCTGGGGAAGGTTTCACATGACACAGTTTTATATTTCCTCATTTAAAAAGGCATTAAGAAAGCTATCAGCACGCTTAGGTAAGCGACCGGACAGGGCACCGGCGATTACTCTGTATTAGCAACTGCACACCTTCACTACCTGGCAGGAGGTGTGAGTTCACGGGAAGAGCATTTCCAACACCCCGGATGTGTTAGAGGGAGGCACACCCTGCAAGAGGGTGTTACTTTCTAATGTCTTAATAAAAGCATTTTCTTTATTAGTCGCCTCCTGTGAGCACACAGATGGCAGCACCGATGCAAGAGGTATTCCCTCCAAACCTTGGACAAAGATGCTTAAACAAAACGAAATGGTAGGGGTTTGGATTTCTCTCTCTTTTTTTTTTTTTAAACAGTATCTCAAAGGAACAGCTTTGTTCCTCAAATGGAAAAAAACCTCTAATGGGCTGAACAGGAGAGCAAATGAACCATCAGTTGCAACAGAGATAAGGCCCTAAAAACAACCAGTAAGAGTCCTGTTATGATTTGATTAAATGGGGGAGTGAGTATCTGGGGCAAAGTAACCTAGATGCTGCTAACCCATCCCAAAGCGGTTTTTCCCTCTCTGCATACCCTCACCAACATCAGCACAGCCTTTGAAAGAAAAGACTATGTTGTATGGGTGAGGATATGCACATTAAAGGGTCGCTCCACAGCCCTCTGTGTCACTTTTTTTTCATATGGGAAGTTTTAAGTAGCCACATCCAACTCCACAAAACCTTCACAGCAGTCACCTCCACACATAAGGAACTGCAGCCACGTAACACAGGCATTTACAACAGACTGAACTTGGGCTTTTTAGGGTCAGGGCAGAAGACCTCTGCAGCTTAAGTTCATAGATCCTCAAAAACACTTCTGATAGTTTTTGGCAGTTAACACAAGAAGGGTCAGACCACACCTGAGGGCCACAGCATTCAAACCCTCAGACAGTGGCTTCAATCACTTTCAGTTATCACAGAATATGTTTAAGATATGTTCATCACCACCCCTGGGACAAATCTTCCCATGCAGCTACCTCTGCATAGAGGAACGAGAGGCGTACCTCTCAACAAGCAGCAGCACAGTGAAGGCTAATTCTGTAAGATACCAACGTGCCCTGTATCTTCCAAATTCAGATCATAAAGCAGTGTTTTCCGGAGGCTACTGACAGAGACATTTATCAAGGTAAAGATTACAGCACTACCCAAGCCAAAACTAGCAGTAACATTTGTCATCAGCTGGAGGCTATGGATGAGACACACTCGCTTTTAGAGTAGAAATTTAGCAGTAAGGATATCATAGTACCAGGAACACATAAAACTAGTTCAGACAGAAAGCTGGTAAGACCTTGCTTTAATCATCAAGTGTGAATTACAGGTACCCAAAGAAAGCAAAGGACACCAAAGCAAGGTGCATCTGTTGTGATGGTTTACCTTGGACTCTTGTGAAGCCCACTCTCTCACACCAAGACAGGGCACCATCAGGACAGGGGTTTTAATCTGCTCTCCATTCTATATGGACGTGAAGACCTCTTTTGTTTTAGGAGCCAGAAACACATCAGCCATTTGGTTTTAATTACATGAAAATTGGACTCGATGCTACATTAACTTTAACTTTTACTCTAAAGAGAAGTAGACTGGAAAGAGTATTCAGGAGGGAATGGTTAGACTAACAGCTGTCATATATGACTGTTCTTTGACAGGAACAGCAAAAATTAACCATGTCAGCTATCCCCAGCAGAAACAACCTGGTAGCAGCTTCCCAGTAGGGAAAGGACCATCCTGACAACTGCAGAACTCAGGTTCTGTAAGTGAGATTCCACTTAAATGTAAAATACAGCATTTTCCTTCTTTAATAAGGTTTTATTGTATTTAGGTTTAGTAAGTGTATCAAAACCTGATTTAGCAAGTAGCAAAATAAGATTTACTTTATGCTCGTATTTATATATGTGAGTGATGACTTTGTGGTACGTAAGCCCATAATCTTAGGAGAATAACAGCAGTTTCAACTTCCCTTCCTGCTCAGCTGCTGCAACCAAAATAATGCTGCAATTTGCTACACTAAAATTCTGCTAGGGAGAAAAAAAAAAAAAAGAAAGAAGTTATTCCATTAAAAGCAGAAACAAACCTGGAAAGTCATTTTAATGAACTCTTGTTCGATGCCTAAGGGTCGTTCTGGTAGGCAGTATGAGCAGTCATGTCAGCTGTGTGTTCATAATAAACGACTCACTTGACAGAAGTTTAAAGCAAGCAAAAGGTCAGTCCTATCATCCAAAATTTATACAGCAATACAGTTTACAAACATTTGCCTATGAGGACATAAAATCCCTCCTCTGAAAACAAAACCTAATGGTTGTGCCCTGTACAATCATTCTGGCAACTGCTCTAGTTGCGTTTTCTGCAAAGATGGAAGTTTCTCGCAGGCGGATGCCCCAGCTGGCTCCAGAGCTGGCAGCATCCCTGCGTCTGGCCAGCACCCAGCCCAGCACGTCTTCCCAGGCAGCTACGTTAAACTTCACCTCTTCAGTGCAGGGTTTGGATCCCCAAAACAGTAATGCCATGGAGTAGCACCACTGCACAGCGCGGCGTCAAAAGTGCACTCAGTGTTAGCTTATAGCTTTCTGTGTGGTACCCCACAGCAGCATAAATTTATCTTTTGGGTATGGAAGACGTTTCTATATGCACTTAGATGCACCAGATTGAAGTACTTTGCTAACTAAACCGTCACATGCTTAGACACATTTCTCCATCAGACGTGCTCTGGTACTGCAAGTTAGCGCTGACCATTTTTGTGAAGTTCCTTTGGCAGCATCGCAGCCCATCACGTATTCGGTAAGTGCCCTCACTACGTGTCAGTTTCTGAACCTTCCCGTATTTTCATCTCATTAATGAGAGGTTTATGGCAGGGAACTTTCTGGAGATTGTTTGACAGCAAAACATGTTCTGCCAACTAAAGATACACTCTCTGTGTAACTAAAGATACACCCCTGCATTAACACAAGCCAGGAAGAAAAATACATTGATACTTTTGCAATGTCTTAGGAGACATATTTCGATTTTGCTGGTATCTACATAAATTTAAGCTATGAATGAATGGAAGTATGACTAGTCAGGAAACCTTGCTTAGCAGATCTTTGTTAATTTCTTTAAAAATTAAGAACCAGGCTTCAGCAAAGCCCTTACGATCCAATCTTCTTTCATGCCAATAACCAGTTTATTTTCTGTTCTCCTTTTTCCAGGAATCACAGCGAGGATTTTAAAACATGCCATTCAGTTTGAAGGAAAAGAAGTGTTTATCTGGCCACAGCACTGAAGCTTAAGCAGCCAGAAGGTGTAATAAATAAATAAATAAATCGATGTTACTAAGCACAGGCACTAGAAATTGTTTATATTAAGAAAGTTTGAATTCGGAGAGTTTTAAAGCCATGTATATTATGCCATCACACCAAAGCTTTTAAACACATCTGAAAAAAAATTAACCTTCCAGAAGCGAACTCCGAGGAGAAACAGTTGGTAAGGAGGTAACTGGTGTAAGTTCATCACTGAAATAGGCTGCACCACCGCAGCTGCAGCACCGGTGTCGTTGAAACAAAACATTTCAGTCAGCTCTTGTACAACTCAGCACATCCTCATTGCACCAACATTTTAAAGGAGATCATGAGAGAGCCGAGTAGATGACTCAATGGACAACCAAGTAAAACACTCAGCGCACGTCTCCGCTTCGCAGCCATGGCTCTTCCAGTTCACACCTTCCAGCTTTTTAAATGTTTGTATTTACTGCAGTAAGATAAGTGCTTCCCACTAAAGTATTATTACTCAGCTTGTGAATAAGGACACTAAGCAATGGGAAACAGTATTAAAAATAACTCCCTAGGAAATTAAAAATAATTTGAAATCATAAAATAAATATGGATTAGTTGCGTCATATTGAGCAACAGTGTTACTGCATCATCCAAAAAGGCAGACAGTGACAGGGAACTACCGAGGAGCATTAGTGTAAAACTGCAATATTATTATGAAGGGCCCCTGGTTTTTATCATGGAAATAATAAAAAACAATCCCCTCCTTGAGTATGCAAATCAAGTGTAAAACCCATTCCATCTTTGACCCAACATTTCAAGGCATTTTTGAACTTTCACACTTTTGTCACCACGCTCACAGATGAGAAGCAATTCATTATACTCAAACTGAAACCCATTCTTCTATTCTGTCAGTGCGCTGCCCAATGAAATACATCTATTTAGTATCCCTGGGGGTAAAATAGTATCTCTTGTGTTCTGAGTAAGAACACAAGAAAGAGTAAGTCAAAGACACTGGCATCGGAGACTTAGCTTCTCTCTGTCAAACAAAGTGATTGGTTTAAGTGGTAGGCAATTCATTCTCTTTGAATTTGGATTTCAGGTCAACAATAGCTTTACCTGCATAATGTACAGGGATTTCTATCTTTGGCCCTATGACGTAGTGACCCTCCTCCAGACTGTGAGCTGTAATTGTTGTCCACTGCCGACATGAATGAATCAGAAGATAATCGCTCTCTCGAAGGCCTTCTACAGTTTCTCCTGTAAAAGAGATGTAAATTATTTTTTTTTAGGAAAAAAATAACGCTTATTGCATGAAGAATTAGAAAAACTTCAAAACAAGCATTTTATTCTCATTGATATTTATTTTTTAGACGCTTTAATATTTTAAAATCCATTCATTTTTGCAACATAAGTACTCTACCTTACAGAAAACCAACAAAACAACTCGGTGCATGAACACAATACCACGGAGATATACTCCAGATTACTCAGCAGTGGCTCTGGGGCTCCTTTTTCAGCTTTCTGCATAAACAGACTTTTCATATCTCTATATATGTCTGCCTATCTCGCTTAATAAGAATACTTGAGAAATCTTAATTTTTAAATGAGGGAAAAAAAGTACCTTTCTGGATGGTGAAAGATCAGCATCATACTACCCTACAGACACCTGAAACCAAATCTTGTTCATCACTATGAAGTAATGGGGTATCACACTTGCAGATTCAGAGATTTCAGCTTTGTCATTCTATCCCTTTGCAAGTTGCTTAATTAGCTATTCTTATATCTGTAAACTTAATCCTGCCACTTAAGGAGAAAAGAAAGAAAAAAAATATATATATTTTAACACACACACCGAAGTCTTCTCAGAGGTAAATTCAACCAGAAGCCTCTCCATATAACGTCCAGCACATCTTTGCCGTGCCCTTTATTGTACTGTGGTATCTGCCCAACCCATTCCAACCACAGCCAGAGACCCAGCTCTCCTTTCTTACCCTCTCCCTACCAAGTCCTCTGCATTTCCACCACCTACCCTTCCCTCCTCCACCGCCTGCAGTGCTAGACTGCTTTGCTTGGCTTTCCAGCAATTAAGAGCCACATAGGATAGACTACTCAAAGGGCCTGCTACACATCTCAAGCATGATATATGAACAAAATTTCATAGAATGCAGGCTGCTCTTACATACCTGCAGTCTTGCTCAGTACGTTTCTGCATTAAACACACAGAAAACAGCCTCTCTCAAGGTGTCTTTAAAGCAGCCACATGAACTTTCAGGAACACTTAGTAGACATTAAATGTGGGCCAAGAATAACAAAGCTTTAAATTTCATTTTCCCTCTCTCTCCTCAGCCCTCTGCTGCCACAGCCAAAAATAAAGCAAGTAGTTTAGCCCTGGAATCAAGTTTGGACAAAACTCATCCCTTTCAGCTACTACAACAAACTGCACTTTCTCTTCACTGTCCTCTGATATTCCTAAAAGTCAGTGGAAGACTGAGACTTTCCTCAGCCTGGGGCAGCAGCCATTTCCCCTGTTCAATCTCTGCAGAGGAGAGATACTTCCACATCGAGCTTTTTTTTTTTTGCCCACACCAGGCAATCTTTTCCACCGTAGGCAATGGCTACTACACACCCCATTCCTGCCTGATTTCATGCTCCCATTCTATCAGAAAGCACCCTCCTACATGATTCAAAACGCAGCAACTGGTGTGTGTGAGAGAATTCTTAGATTTTAAATCAGAAGAGATCACTACCACCATCTGCTCTGACACTCTCCGGCCACAGGATTCTGCTCGTTTTCCCCAGAAACTTGGATTTGGCTAAATATGGGAGAGACCCCTCTCAACCTGCCTGCAGAGTCTGAGAGATGGACCTCCTTGGGTCTGCTGTCCCATGGCCTATTAAAGCTCAAAAAAAGTTCCCGTTTTGCACATTTGGGGCTTTAATTTGTAAGTGTGGATAAACTGCTGTTATGGAACATAACATATTGGAACATAGGAGGTTCCACTCAAATATGAGGAAAAACTTCTTCACAGTGAGGGTGACAGAGCCCTGGAACAGGCTGCCCAGGGAGGTCATGGAGTCCCCTTCTTTGGAGATTTTCAAGACCCGCCTGGATGCAGTTCTGAGTAACATGCTCTAGCTCTGGGCAATCCTGCTTCAGCAGGAGAGTTGGACTAGATGATCTCTATGGTCCCTTCCAACTCTACAAATTCAGTGAAATGGGGGTTTAGATGGAAAACAACACAAAAAATTAAAAAAAACCAAAACAAACAAAAGAAGGTATACAGAGCTCCTTAGTACTGGCTATTCTTGCTCCTACAAAGGTATCATTTCTAAGTTTCCTTCTTTTCCACAGCACAGACGGTAGCTTCCAGGTAACCAGGACATTTCAAGAAGTGGTTTCCAAATACTGTCCTTGGACCACGGTCCTTGGCAGCCCAGCCAGGCAGGCAGGCTGCTTGACATTAGATCCTGCTCCCTGGGAAGCACCATCGCTCCACCCACAGCATGCTGGGAGAAGGGACCTCGGAAAGCCTAGGGAAGAGAGGCAAAACTGCCATTCAGCACCAAAGAACCCTTCAGTCCCTTACATATCTTGAAGTAAATTCAGATGTATTTGACAGAGGGGTCATGCACCCACTAAATGTTACCAAGTCATTCATCTCCTGTTTTCTATTCACTGAGCAACTCCTAATATGTATCATAAAATATCTTCAGCTTGTATCAACAGAAGGTTACAATTTTTGGGAAAACACAGTAATAATAATATATGGTGTTATTTGAAACTCATGTTTCAGTTCAGAGAATTACACTCATGCTTTCTATAATCCATGGCAACAACTAATTATTCCATCCCACAACAAAATAAAACCAATGACACCTAAGGGAAGAACCAGTATTCTACTAGTTTCACTGACAGTAGTAAACAAATTCCGAAGAAAATAGCATCTCTGGCATGCTTTTTCTCTGCCTCATGATTTGTAGTTATAATTTCAGAATGTTACCTAAAGGAAGGCTGGATTCTACGTCCCAGATTGCAGGGAAATAATTACAGTATGGGTCATCCTTGAAGAGTCTGACAAAGATATTCTCAGGAAAATAAAGACACCCATGATGAAAAGGAGCTTCCAGTCATGGCTCACATGCCACGATCTGTTTAAGTGGTAACTCCACTAAAACTGGGTGGGACAGGTGAGTGTAAAGAGATTACTAAGGCAGGCCCAAAAGTGACTACGTAATTAAATTTGCAGCTGGAAGTAGCTGTATTTTTAAAACAGAACCTTGGAAACAACAATTCTTGTTACATCAATTATTTGCTCCAACCGATTACATTGGAAACGAGTGTCATGTTTTGCCACGGGAGCTTGAGCCGAGGAGAGGAGGTGGGGCTGATGCAATGGGGAGGATCACGGTCCCTCCGGCTCCCTCCCAGCAGGCAGGTCTATCCACACCAAACCCTGATCTTTCCTAACCATGGGCGAACCGAATTCCTGAGGCTGCTTTATAGGAAGAGGCTCCTTGTCACCAAAGGGATTAATGGACTTGCCAAAACTCCTGGCTAATGATGGCCTCCACGCCAATGGGGGGGGGAAATACAAGGAAGAGTCAAACGTGACTAAGGACAACAAGACATGACCATACGTACTCTCTTCCTTCTTTCGTTTTCCTCTAGTCTGTCTCCCCCCATAAGTCTTGCTCACTGTCTCCTGGAGAGAAGGACCCTTCAGGCAGGTGACACCTCTGACCCTAGCTACACGGCTCAGCTCCTGGCCCAAGCACAGCCCAGACTTACCCCTTTATGCTTTTCTCGGCCAACCGTACCTTGCAAAACAGCCACACATATCCAATCTCATTTCTTCCTCCCCGTCTCAGTAACACAAGTTATGCAAGCCTTTCATTAATCACGTTTTAACTATGTGGGAGAGAACTCGGCAGTCCTCACATCCACCAACTGTGCAACTCGCTTCTCACCTATTCAACATACTCCCACACTGCTGCTTACACAAAATCCAGGCGCCATGAGAAAACAGAGAACACAAGGCCACTCATCTTTAGTAACAGTTTTGTCTCTTATGATCAAATATGGATTGGCTCTATCTTCTCGCCCTCTCCTCCCCACCCCACATGCCTGCAATATAATTAAACCACTACAAAGAACCTACAGGCAAATACTTGAGTTGTTTTTCTCCCCCTCAAACAAAAAACCATAGAAGCAATGAATTATCACATGTAAGTCCCCACCCCTCCCCAAATTGCCAACCTCTTTCCAAAATATGAGTCAAGTTTATTCATAATAATGCCCGAGACTAAGAAACCCGTGATTCGCTAACGCTGCCTAAACCCTAAATAAAGGGTCAACACCCATCCTTGCCTGACAAAAAAGCCTCACACCTCCAAATTGAAAAGTTAGCACCAGTATGTTCCTACACAAGCTGTCCTCCTGTAAGCGCTCTGACCACAACCAGCGTTTGGGCTACTTCATCATGAATCACCGAAGCAGCACAGCAACAGCTATTCATGTGTTCACTGCAAATAAGATGTATTACCATTTTTAATTACATGTTCCATTTCCACAGAATTCCACAAAACTACAAGTATTGCAAAGCCCACCATTGTTGAAAGCCAACTGCAGAGGGAACGCTGACCGCGAAAGGAAAATTGTTCACATGTTGATGGAGTCAACAAAAAGGTAATTGCTTAATCAAGATTCCCATGCTTATTAAATACCACCTACATTAAATGTCAATACTTCTTTAATAATTCTTTCCAGCTCCAAAACTGGATCATCCACATTTGGCAAATCTTGGCTCTGTCATTGTAAACAGTCCAATCTCCAATTAACAGTTAACAGCAGTAGCAAGACTGGGAGCAGGATACCTCGATCTACAAGTTCGGAGATGAATTTCTGTTCTTGCCTGCAGTTTTTAAGAACCGGGTGAGAAAACAGAGGTTGGTTATACGCAGGAATCAAGTTTATATACGGCAATGATGCAGCACAGAAGGAAGCCCATTTCTTTTGAAGCAAGCACTGACCTCCCCTGCAGGTTGTTGCCACCGCTTACTTTCTAAAGATGCACAGTTTTATATAGTTTAGCATTTCACAATTTTCAAAAGTCTTGGGGTAAAGCCTCAGGAGTAGAGCTGAAGACCTCTCCAGTTTTGAAGGGTCTGAGCACTCCCACCTCCACTTCCTTCTGGATCAGCAATTACACCTTGGCCCCTTACAGTCTATACAAGAAAATTCACGCAGGTTCTATGTATTCTGGTTTGCCAAAGACAGCAATGACTTTTCAACACTGACCACTAAAGAAAAATAATGAAACAAATGAAAAAAAAAAAAAAACAAACAAAACCCACCACCAACTTTTAAGGTTCTCCTCCTAACATTGAAAAACTAACATTCAAGTCACTGCAAAATGTGCAGGCCAACATGAGTCATTCACTCACAGAAACTACACTGCTAAAAATAAGCAGCCATCTACAGGAATATAAACACTTTATAATGCCACACACTTTGTCATCTTGGCTAAGAGTTTGCATCACTGCTTTAAAGCATAAGCTTTGCGTCTGGAGACATTAAAATAGTAGGTAACGAGCAATTCAGAGGAAGAGAAGTCGCATACAAGGTTCCAGCAACGTAACAGATACCATTTACACACGCCAGATGAACTAGATACCATCTCCTTCTGCCAGGAAGATGGTTACGGAGACATTCCTCTCATCTCATTCATCACTGAGGACTGTAAAGTGAGCTTAATGCTGCTCCTTGCACATCAGTTCAAGCATGCAGAATTTGCTCTTCCTGGAACAAAAAGGCTTACAGAAAAGAGAGCTAGGAGCTCACAAGATACTTAAGATGGCTTTTGTGAAATAGCTGGTGAAGAAGATGCCTGCAAAACCCCAGGGAAAACCCATCTAGGCTTTGGGCCATGTGTTTTCATTAAGCCTGAACACCATCTGCACGCAGGTAACAGCTGCTGTACAATCAAGTGCATCACCCAGCCTGCCTTGGTCAGTTAAGTAGGTGGTGAGTTTAATTATTCCACCTCATGTTCCACAATAGCATAACATATCATTACATAGGGAAAACCTCAGCAACGTTAAAAAAAATAAATAAATCATTTCAGTGGGTGCTCCGCCAGGTTCCTACAAAACACACAAATGAGCATCTTCCACTGTATCCCCACTCGGGCTTGCACTAACGTTTGCTAGGAATAAAGGGTCAATTTGTGAAACAGGAAAAAGAGATGGCTCTCCAGTCAGGTGAGCATGTCTGCTGTGAAATAGCTAGGAAGAACTGTCAGCACACAGCTAACGTTACAAAGGAAGACTAGCAACCAAGGTTTATTTTGCAACAACTGGAAGCTAAGAGAAAGCAGAACGATTAGAAGCCGGAAAAAAGAAAGAAGTGAGGTTCTTACTTATTTATCATGCTATCATCACACTGAGGAGCCTGAGCTACACGGTGTCTGCTTCACTGGACTTTCCCTGGCTGAGGACCAAAGAAGTCATGCATTAAGATACACCTTAACATTATCCCACCACATCATGAAAAACAAAGTACAGCCCATGCCAGTACGAAATTAAGTTATAATTTATTGTTTAAAAAAAAAAAAAAAAGGACAAAAAAAGGCCAGTATTATGGACTTCATGGCTCCGTGCAAAGAGATGTTTCGGGTCAGAGAGAGGTCACACTACTAGCACAGATAGAAGTGCCAAGCACTGCTTTTCCAGTCCAAAAGAAGAATTCTGCAACACTGTACACCAGTCAACTAATAAAAGCTGTCTTGTTTTTGGAAAGGCCAACTTGCGTTTTGGCAAACATCTGCTAGTCACGTAGCTCCCATGCAGGTAACACCTTAAGATGAATTCCATTTCCTTTCACCGTATTGAAAGATTCACAGCAGGTTAAGAGATGAAGCCAGGCCTCCTCTCGGCACAAAAAGCTGAGGGGTCCCCCCATCTAAAAGCAGGGAGCCCAGGGCCTGGCACTGACGAGATGACCCACCCGAAGAGACCACACACAGGTCAAAAACACCCAGCTGTGCACAGCGAGCACCTACAAACTGCGGGCACTGCCCACACTAACTTCAGACTCCTTGGCAATCAGGGTCTGTGAGCTCCACAGGCCCTTGCAGCCTTCCCAAGGCAGGCTTTGGGGTATCACCAGGTGTTAAAACCAGGCTGGGTACCACAGCATCCTTTTGCCTTAAAAAAAAAAAAAAAAAAAAAAAAAAGAAAAAAAGTAAAATAAATCATAACTCTGGGCCATCCTCATCTGGGGATCTGTGTTTTCTTTCACTGGTGGGCTCATTCTTTACACAGCCTTCAGACAGCTCCAAACACTTCAGTTCTTGTTCAGCCAGTTGGTTGGTTGGGCTTCTGATCTCTTTAAATACAAGACAACAAAAACCAAGGCGTAACCGCCCACAAAAAACAGCAGACAGCACCTCCTTGTTCCACACAAAACAAGTAAGCCAAGAAAGATCAAGGCGTACGTCAGGCTGCATCACAAAGATTTTTCACTGTTAACTTCAATTCGGTCTCATTTGAGGCAGGGACACACAGAAGCACCACCAGCACTCAAGCAGCACTGCACCAAGTATGTTGCTGTTCTGTTACAAGCGCAAGTTCTTTGAAAAACATACACAAAAAACCCCAGACTGTCATCATGGCCAACAGGCTACTGGAAGAGAACTCCAAGTAGTCAATTTCTGAGTATCTTTGAGGCTTAGCATCTGTTTTTATTGGAATCTGAATTAAGAGAGCAGTGCGAATTCTTTCACGCTGACAGGGGACAAGACTGCACTCCTAAATAACCTTCTCGGGTTTTGATACATGCAATGGAGGAGAAACAAAAGAAATGAGTACGTTGTGACAACTCAGCAGAAGATGAACCTACTATATTCTAGTGGAAGGTGTCTTTAAGGGCCCTTCCAACCCAAACCATCCTATGATTTGTTAATCAAATACCTGCAGTGCTGCCATACGTGACCATCTGAGGGCAGCTGTCCTCAAGGGGAAGAGAGAAGCAGGTGAAAAAAATGCCCTTTTTTCCCCTTAGAAGCATGGACTTCATCTAAAGTCAGAGTGGTTTTGCTGTGTCAGGCAGACTGAAACTGCAGCAGTGCCCGGGAGAGCTCCCATCCGACTGCCCACCTCCCACAACGTGTGATCCTTCACACCAACACTCAGCCGGAACATCACAGCAACATCTCCCAGGCAGAACAGGTGCCTCTTCTCCTACAGATCATCTCACTAACACCCAAAGCTTCCTTCTTTTATCATGCTGAGTTTGGAATTTACAATTTGAGGAAAGAAACACAAAATTCTTTTTACGTGTGAATATTCAAATAAGGACAATTAATTTCATTTTATCATTATTTCATCCGTCATGCAACTTCTCCTCATGACAAATAACTTCTATCTGAACTCTGAAGGAGGGCGGAGGGAGGAAGTCAAACCTTTTGTTTTCTGCCCGCTGCATCATACTCCAGAGTATCTGCTGGGTATTTATCTATGGAGACATACCTCAATGAACGTCAAAGACTAATAAATATTAAATTAGGGTGGTGTCCTTGTTTAAGCTTTGGCACTTGGTTACTGAGACAAATCTCAATGAGCTGTTCAGCCTGCCAATGCTATTTCTTGCGCAAAAATAAAATTTGCGCTGATCTATGATGTAGGTCAGAGGAAAAAGTTCATCAGGAGGAAAACATCATCTGAATTTTTCCACAGTTTGAAGTATCAACAGGAATTTGTATGGAAAAAAATCCCCATACTTGTAATGTTTCTTAACGAAGGAAAGAAAGAAAACCCCCCAAATATTTTGTTACATGAAGAACCCCATTTGTAGCAACAATAATGAACATTGGATCTAAAAGGCTTGAAAATTTTATGGGGTTTTTCATCACTGTGACTGAACAGATGTTTGGAAGAGTTACTCTCCCAGGAGTTACTCTGGGAGAGACATAAAAAGAGCATGGAATTGTAGAAAACACTACTACTACTGAAGAAAAACCTGCTTCGAAAGCCTCTCCATGCTATCAGTCTCACTTTGTTATTCCATGCACACACACACAAAAAAAGGTTGATTAAAAAAAATTATCTAGCTGATGAGAAAAAAATTTCTTTGTTTAAAGAAAAACAAAACAATTTGCATGGGGATGTATCATGCAAAGTGTAAATACAGACTGCCAGTGAGTTAAAAGGATAAATATTGTCATTTCTAGGAGCAAATATTGTAGTTTCTATAAGTGAGATGGAAAAAAACGCAACCAAAACAAACGCAACCCATGTTAAAATTTAAACATCTCAGGGCTATAAAATGTAGTGTACTAAATTTTTAATTTAAAGTAGGCAGATTCATTAGGAAAGCCTGACAGTGGTCTCATCTGACTGCCTGTGTCTGAAGATAGTGGAAAAGATGAAAGCAGAAGGCTCTGTCCCCAGCTACACACGGTCTGTCTCCCTTCTGAGCTTGCAACACAAGGATCTGGAATAAAAATCAGTTATATCTAGGACTGTTGATAATCAACCTCACTTTTCAGTTTCCGTTCCTTCTTCTCAAACAATTTTCCGAATAGTTTTAAATATATGCTTCCATTTAATTGTTTCACTCCTGCAGCACATCCGTTTGTGCTGGTTCCTGTTATCTGGATCAACCAGTATTTCTGTCATGATTCAAGCTGTAATCAAACACTCCTCTCTCCAAAGAAATCCAAAGTAATATTGACTTGACCTTCCACCAAGTACATAAATTCCGCATGTTTCAGTGGATGAAAGGTTTCCCCTGACAGCATAAGGATTCATACTCATTTTGATTTTAAGATGACTTCTATTCTTCCTTTCTTTGCCAAAAGTAAGAAAAGGGGATAAAAATACAGCAACTAAAGGAGGGAAGAAGCGGTAAAATTAGTTGAAAATCTTATGTGCTGCCTCTCAAGTTAAGATCCAACTAGTTGGTCTTCAGAGTTAATTTTTACATTACAGAAGAGTTAAAAAAAAAAAAGTCTTTTTTTTGTTAAAAAAAAAATAAAAATTATTTGAACCACAGGAGAGCCCAGGCACTGAAGCCAGCTCAGGGCTGTGCCTCACAAACACACCAAGAGTTTTGGATGGCCTCTTTGGTACTTCGCTGCAGAGACCATGTAGGAAATGGCCAGGAGAATGCCCCAACCCCATCCAGCCCAGACTGAGACATGCAGCTGCCCAAAACCACTCGTCTGCAGCAGGGTCCGTTACCAGCAAGTACACTTTTCTCAGTCTTGGATGGTGGAGGGAGGGGACACTGAATCTTCTCGCAGCTTTAGGAAGTGCTGAGCAAGATGCAGCTACGGGATTAAGCCTGTCCCCACCGGGCACCTTTTTCCTGGGATGAAAACACAACTGCTGTTGGCTATGGTTGACCACGCTGCAGCAATTTTCAGTTGTGCCTGAACAACAGGACAGGCAGTTTGCTTCGGTGACCCTGCTTAGGTCCAGTGTGCTTCACCCTACCTGCTCAGCGAGGAAGGGGCAAGGGCGGCATCGCCCTCAGACGGCCTCAGGTCACTACCTGTGGTGCTTTGTGTGTTGATGTCATACTTCAGCCTCACAGTACCGCGATCAAACTTTGCTCCGGGTGACCACTAAATATTTCACAATCAAGAGAAAGGAGATAAGGCTTTATTTCTGCCATTTCCAATCCCTCTGCAGAAGCCTGATACAATCAAATTGCTTCAATCCAACTGATGCTGAACTCCAGCTCTCACCCACTAATACCTAACAAGAGAGCAGAGACTCCCATCCCCCTCTTTCTTTTATGCCTGCCAGCAAGGAGACAGATTTATTTCTTTAGGATTAGCATTTTGCTATTGGAATGACTGGATATACCAGTACTGTTGCAACAAATCAGCATAAACCATAATCTTGTTAGAAGGCTATGGGACAGATTAATCCACTGAAAAATCCAGTTTGTTCCAAGACAAGCTTTTCTCTAGCTGCAAATACAGAGAGACAGCATCTCAGCAAGTCTTCAAAAAAATAAAAAACAAAACCTGTTTGACCTACTGCAGGGAAGAGGAGCACAAATATTTTAAATAAACACTAAGTGGAATTCTGGTGCCACTGCCACTGGTGGTAAATGCTCTGCTGACATTAGCAATCTCGCAGTTTGAACCTTGGCATCTTGCTTTCTTTGCATTCAGAAGAAAACTAGCATCCAAAAAAAAAAAAAAAAAAAGAAGAGTAACAACACAGATTTCATTGAGCTTTGTTTGTGTTTGTTTCAAGCCTTCAGAACAAACATCCCAGAATGAGAAACCTTACTTTTTATGAACTCAAGCCAAACAAGCCAAAACACATCTTTCAACACAGACTGCTCTCCACCCCCACACAGGGGAAAAAAAAACACTCAGTACAACAACATCTTAACATTTGCATTCCAAAACACAGTAACTTTCTTCTGCTATCATAATTACTCTTATTAACGCTGAGCATCATCAGATGTAACTGCAGATTTGCTGTATCCTCACGGCGGATTTAGCTGTAAGATTGATCCAACAGAACAGTCAATCACCATGGTTACTCACCCTAGAAAGTCTCAGCAATCCTTTAAACTACTCCCATACCCCAAAACATGTTGAATAGTGCCAACTATTTATCATGGTATCTTATGTTTGAAGAAAACTAATTAAAGAAATAATCTTAGAATCATTCATTTAATTGAAAACTGAGATTCTTACGGGAGAAAGTTTTCTGGTTTTGAAGTCACATAAGATCACATACCTGAAGTGTTAATAACAGCAAAGAACACCACTACGCTTAAAATGATCACAGGTCATAAGTACTGAGGAGGAGAAAGCTAAATAGCTTTTCATTGCATGTAAGAGAGGTTCCAGCCTTGTTTAGTGTTACCATAGAGAGGCAGAGAAAGGAATTTTTATGTCAGTCTCACAATTAGTTTATTTTTCATTTTGAATTCTCATGGTCAAAGTCGGGGGAAAAAATAAAAAGATTTAAGATAAATATTTGCCCTTTACAATCAAGGCACCAAGTTTGGAAATGAGGAATCCAAAGAGTAGCTGTCATAAGCAGTCTGATAGGTATGAATAAGGAGAATGACAGCGCTACTTGACCAAAAGGAAAACACAGCAGTAATGAGATTTCTGAGCAGCCTGCTGCCATCCAAATCAGCTCCTTTAAATACTTCATTAAGAAAACCGAGGTTTTCTTTCATTAGAGGCAACAATTCCTCATGCTAGAAAGCTCCTTCTCAGATGCATCTATAAACACTGTGAGGTCCACTGGAGGATACACTTCCAAGTGCCAGTTTAACATCAGGTGCCTAACTGGGGAAGCTTAATACTTAGAGGTGGGAGACCAGCATTTAGCATTGCACTACATGCTTTTACTGACTTCCTATTTATTTCCAAGCACAGATACAGAACAGTTGATTTAATTGATAAAACTGAAGGCAGCTGCACACCGTAACTGCTGCAGAAGGCATCTCCCCCCAAATGCAATGGTTGGGAGTCTGGTCAGGAAAGTCTGGCTAAAGCTCCCCAGATTCAGGATGCCAATGAAGAAAATTTTAACCCTACCAACCTCATGGATTTAAGACCTAGAATTTGATTCTAGATTTCCCTGGCAGACTGAAAAGCAGCCTATTCATTCAGACATTTCCTGGGCACAGCATGAGAGCTGGGGAGCTCTCATTGACAGTTATTTATAATTGACGATATTTTAAAATAGTATCCAAATAAACATGCTCAGTCCTCTCATTATATATCCCCAGCCCTAAAGAGAGACTACGCTGCTTTGTGTTGCACAGCAGCAATCCCTGTTTGAACTTAGGGCATCTTGGACAAGCTCCCAATTAAAAATAAAGTAGCCCAAATGCAGGAACCGCTCAGGCATAGTTTTCTATGGCTTTGAAAGAACTCATCATTACACTTTAATTTGTCTCTGAATTTTTTTTTTTTTTTCCCCTGCAGCCTGGGTTAAGGACGGAATAGAAACAGCTGGAAGCCAGCAAAAGTTCAGCTCTGCTCTGAAGTCGTGTTGCCACCTGGCTGCTTGCCCAGTGGCCTGGCCCATCTCCCCCTGCCCTTGGAGATTGCGCAGGCACTAATTAATTGTGCACACACAGCACCCGCTTGCTGGGGCTGCCGTGGCCTTTGCATTTTAGCTACGTCCATCCTTCCCCTCCTGTTCAACCTGGAAAAATTCAAATATCACTAAAAAGAGGGTAATGCCTCTCCAAACACCGGCTGGTCGCATACACGCACAAAAAATTTGGATGCTCAACTGTAATTAGGCACCTGTTTGGTTTGGTTACATCCTGGTACAGTGAGAGTATCTGAGCAATACGGGAATACTAACAAGAGGAATGCAAACAAAGCTGCACCTAATCATTTTCTGATCAAGAACAGTCCTAATCCTGAATGCAATTTATTTCCACTGTTTCAGAGAAATCTACACTTAAAATGCAAGGTATAAAAAGAATGGCTTTGTTTTTGATAAAACATAAGGGATAAGTGAATAACAACCCTGAGATAATATTTTTATCATCTTAAGAAGGCACAAAAAGAAAAAAAACCAAACAAATTGAACCCCTCCTGTGAAGAGGAAAGCTTCTTCTCCTGGTGAGCAGCATGCACAACCCACAGCGAAGAAAAGCCCATCATGCCTCCCTTCCCCTTTGAGGGCACATTTATCTTTGCCCACAGGCCATTTGGTCTTAAGATATTTTGTTACATATTGACAGGAACCCAAATGGTATTTGACAATGCAACCCATAAAACAGGCAGAAGAAAGGATCCTTTCCTCCAGCTTGCCCTACATTCCGCGGCGGTGCCGTCGCAGCTCTGCCGTTTGTCTACGGCCGCATCCTGGGCTCGGTGACTGCCGTCACACACACGTGTAACTACTCACATCTCCGATTTATAGCGTCTCCCCGACTCACACACGCACCCTTGCTTTCAGTAGTTTGCTGCTATGAGCATAATGTAGCTTCACATTCGGAGACAGAGACAGAAAAAAAGTATGACTGTCATGAATTTACACGAAATGCGACTCAGACAGGCTCTTAGGTATTACCCAGTGCGTGTGGTTATGCCCCCCTTCAAAAAGCAAAAGGACCATTTTGACCTTTTAATAAATAGAAACCTGAACAAAACTGCTAGGAAAGAAGCAGGAATAAGTTGGTGTTTTTGCAAACCAGTCTTCCAACAAGGATATACACATAAGATTCCCCTGCTGGCTAGTCACATCATGTAACAAATGGACAAGGATTACTATTATTCTTACAACTACACAGCGTCTCCACTCAGTCTCTGAAATTCAAGCACACAGTCAGTGCTGGCTGACAAAAAGAAGCATTACATGCAAAGCCTACCAATTCACATTTGAGTCCTGCCAGAAGAACTCCCTTTACTGAAGCTAAACCAAACAGCTTGTCAACAGCCAAGCGCAAGACTCCACAGAGGAAGATCCCATGTTATCTGCACTGACAGAAACCACCTCTCTGAGGCGAAGCCCAGAACACCTGCCTCCTTCCAACAGCAAGGAGTTGCAGTTCCAATTTCTGTTCTCAGTGACCAGAAACTTGCAAGTCTCTGGAATTGTGAAGTAACTTTCCCCACTTGCTTTCCCACCTCTGGTAGCACACACATGGCTATCGCTCCTGGTACACGCACAGCCAAACATCATGCTGCTGTCTGGTCCAAAAACCACCCCCATTTCCTCCAAGTTGAGGGAAAAGATGAGGTCATGGAAGGAAAAGACGAGGACACGGAGGGATGGAGAAGCAGAGTTTGCACAGGAGCTGTAAGAAGCTGGAGGACAGGACAAAAACACTACAGCAGCACCACGCCAGCAATGCTGGAGAGGTGAAAGGAAGGACTATCATACCTGAAGGCAAGAA
>JAHREE010000073.1:6811663-6846444 GCA_033628505.1 Tringa tobata | reverse complement strand
TTCTTCAGATGGTTTTAGATGTCCTACAGCTTTTAAGTCTGTCTTCATATAACCGTGTTTGTGTTCTCTCCAACCAGCAGAACCCAACCCACTCTTACCCGTCCTACTGGAACAAAGATGCATTTTTTAACAATGTAACTTTGAGATACTATCTGAATTTCATTCACTTATTTCCAGGGAAAGAGACATCATAAATCTCACTGGTATTTAAATGTCTCACCAGAGCTCTTATATTATGGGTCCTAACTGTACTATAGCTCAGCCTCCCTGAAATATATTCTAATATTACCTACAGGGTATTCAAATCACCAGCACGTATTAATCTCAGACAATTTCTTGTTTTAACTGCACCTTATGTATAATTAACACGTCAGATATAATAATTTCTCTGATGTCTAGCAATGCCTTAGTCCCTTAGGGTGATCTCTTACCGGAGTCTCCTACTGGTGCGAAAAAGCCAAGAAAGCCACGGGGCCTGGAGAGGAACCCCGTGAGCAGATCCACCTCCGGACCAGGGCCCCAGTTACATCCACAACGTGGTAGGTTTTGCGTACGTGCCTTCCAGGTGGATGTTCAGAGACAGTCTTTATGTATCAACAGCAAATTGTTGCCATAAATCCATAAGCAGCGGCAGGGGGAGGACTCGGAAAAACTCCTGAAATTATTCTTAAATGCATTTTGAATTGACTTCCATGTTGATTTCACAACACATTTATGCAGCAGGCTGTAAAATCTCTAGCGTGTATTTATTCTGTTGCCAATAAAATGATTTTTAAAGCATTTCCGATCATCATCAGTTCGTAGCATAATGCTAACATTTGAAATGGAGCTGTTCACAAGAAGCTGATTTTAGTATGAATCTGGTAATGTGCTTTACGCCGTAGTATGCATAAAACTCTGAGCCTTATACACTAAGTTTCGAGTGAAGCCATCATAGCCAGTATTTCTTTAAAAAACCCCAGGAATTTGCATTCCTTCTTCCTACATGTGATTTGCCTTTCTATCAAAGGCCTGATTTTCATAATAAATATTTACAAGCCCAATGGGAAACAACAGGAGATGGCAGCGATCATTTCAGAATCAGGTCCTAAACCTTTCTCTGGGGGAACGGGGAAAGGGAAAAGAGAAAAACGTGTTTGATATACTTGGTGTCTGTGCATCTCATGTTTTGAGAGAGAACACTATTCCTGCCTTACTGGTAAAATCCAAGCCATCTTTGCTCATGCAAAGAATTCTAAAGAACAGATCTGAGGGTCCAGTGGGAACATTCACCTTTTATCTTCTATTTCACTGTAAGAGGTGTTCTCCTCTTTCCAGTCAAATCCTTTTTTGTAAACTTTATCTAATTTAAAAATTCCATCTGCGGGAATTTGTGCAACACTACAGGCTATGTAGGGACAGAACCAGAAAGATAAGGTCCCAGAATGTTACAAAATTGGCTTTAAAAGATATCAAGGATGTTGGAAAGATGCATAGTGAGAAGACCGAGGAAAAAATGGGTCTGTTATTCCATAAAGGGGGAAATCTATCTAATCATCACCTAATGACTGGTAATGCTGAGATGCCAGTACTCTTCATGCCTTTCTTAACCTAAGTCTTCAATTTAAGAAGGCAGATGTGATTTCTCTACTAGCACCGCTGACAAAAGTCTAAGAGCTTAGGCTAGAAAAATGAAAAAATAGACAGCAAAATACTTAGATAAGTTGAAGATTTCTGGATAGACTGACCCTGATGAAACTTATTAAGGTTCAAGCAATGTTAGAGCTGCTACTGATTATCTCTGAGAGTCAGCAAAGAATGAGTGTGGTTCCAGAAAACTCAAAAAGGATTGCATCTCTCTCAAGGGGTGGAAGGAAAGAGCTCTACAACCTGGTTAGCTGAATTTCTACTAAAAAAAAAAAAAAAGAAATAAAAAGATTTCAAGGGGTGATCCAACCATTTGCAAGAATCTAGAAAGTAAGAGAAGTAACAGCATGGGTTTGTCAGTAAGAAGCAATACCAGATCAATCCAGTCTACTTCTATCGGATGGTAACAGGCTTTGTGGACAGGGCAGTGAGGATCACAGGGTTTCGTGTAATGTGCTCTTAACCGAAAACAAAATATGGTCTAGATTGGTGTATAAAGTAAGTGCAAAGTTATATGGAGATAATTAGTACCCCCAAGCTGAAAGGATACATTGAACAGGATTTCACTGAGATCTGTCTTGGATCCAGAACTATACAATACTTTCATCAACATCTTTGACGACTGAGCCGAGTAGAATTACTCTCTTTTGCAGACCATATCTACAGGAAGAGGCTCCAACTATGCTGGAGCACAGCATTAGGATTCAGAAGGATTTTGGTAGATCGGAGAAACCGAAATGCCACCAAATGAGGAGAAGCAGGGGGTTCGACCCATACAAAAGAATAGTCAACTGCACAAGTACATACCAGGATGAAAAAGCAGTTCTTCAGAAAAGAGATTACAGATCACAAGCAGAGTTAGGCTGCCTTGCATTATGCTGATGCTGGAATGCACAAATAGAAGTATCACAAATAAGATAATGAAAAAATCCTTTTAATCTATCCAGCTGTTATTATTTAAACTGAAATAGTCTGCTCAGTTTTCAGTTCTACACTCCAGGATAGCTGAGAACCAACTCAAAAACATCAAGAGGAGAGAGGCAAAAATGGCGAAGGATTCTGAAAACCCAAACTACAATCTAGAAGGGACAGGAGTTTTCTGGCTATAGAGAAGAGAGAGGGCAGGCAGAGGCATTCACCTACGTCAAGAGGAAAGGGAAAACCTGCTTTCCATGTGTAGCAGTTAGGTTGGGTATTGGGAAACTTCCTGCTTGCCAAACCAGTTAAGTAAGGGCTGTACACCACTCCGAGACACCATGAGATCTCCATCACTGCAGGTCTCTAAGCATCTTCCTGCCACACAGCTGGGACAGCTGATCTGAGGCTGAGATAAGACGAGGATCTAGGCAGCCTCTAAAATCCCTCCCAGCGCTATTTTCTTCCTCTGCTATCATTGTAACTAAGGCAGGGATTATCCTTTGTTCCTTGTTTTCAGATTTTGCTCTCGGCAGCAGTTTAAGTGACCGGCCATGATGAGTAGTCTCAGGAGCAGCTGTAAATATGTGGTCCTTCCCATCCTTCTGCAAGCCAACTCAATGGCCTAGTGGCACAGTAACCTGGCAGGATGCTTAAGCACATTAGGTCCCACGGGTTTCAGAAAAGCACTTTCCAGCAGAGCCCATTGTCTCAATACCAAATTTAATAATAATTTGATATTATGACAATCTGTAGGCAGCCCTCAAAAAAGAAGCAGGCATATTTCAGTAGAGTAGTGACATTCCAGAACAATAAGCCAGTGGAGTTAGCAGTTATTCTGGATGTGCTGGGATAGCTCACAACACCATTTTGCACAGTAGTATTATTCATTCACAAATGGTGATAATAAAATTTAATAATCAGCAAGAACCACATCTCCCAGGCAAAATGATTTGAAATAATATAATCACCACAGTTCTTCAAATTTCCCAACTTGTGTTTGCTTTGTGTTTGTTCTGTAGGTTTGATTTGTGTTCTCTTTGCTTTTGATTGAAGAAAAAGAAACTGGCTTCCTGATTCTGTCCTCGTTTAAATTTAAAGAAAATCTGATATCCTCCACTGAAATTAAAGATATTACATACCAGTATAAAAGAGATCTAAATAAGCAGATTCAGACACCTGACGTATTTATACTTTAAAAAAAAACAACATGGATACCTCACAGTATCAAACAAGCATTGCATGTCCTTTTAATATTATCATCAATTACGACAAAAGGAACGTTTGAAAATGCAGGTATGCTTCTAACACCTGCGTGAATTCTTTTACAGAATGATAAAAGTTTATATGAGTGAGATAATTATTACTGGATGCATTCTGTTGTTCTGTGTTTTCTGCCCTCTAAGAAAGGTTCAGCCACATACTGATCTTCTATATGGCTTATTCTTTTCTCTCAGCCCTCACCTTTGCAGCCTCCCTGTTCAAGGGTATTCAAGTAACACGTATGTTTCTGAAATGGATATAAAGAATCAAAGCCAAAAATTCCCAGGAAATTATCTTAGGGAACTGCAGAACATATCAACTACTTAAAGAGATATTATGTGGGGGATGGCATAAATGATTTCATATATCAGAAGGTTGCCTGTGGGATGATGTCAATGTTCAATTGCATTATAAATCTGGTATAAGTAACACAGAAAAAAAAAGTCAAGGTAAATTACTTTTTTTTTTTTAATAAGAGAAAATTAGTACATTTAGATTTCATTTCTGCAAACATTTGTATGCAAATGCAGTCACCCTGTGATGCATCTAATAATTCCAAAGTCAGATAATTGTTTTAACTTCACATTAAACATATGAAAATATAATATAAACATATCAAAACATTTGGCAACAAAGTTTGTGTAATACAAAGGATGCCTAAATACTGTGTTTTGGGATTACTGGCTCACTTTAAAAATCCTGTATGTTCCTTTGCAAATATTTTCTGAAGAGAAAATGGAATATTTCAGAATGCACAGCAGGTTCTCTTCTTACTTTCATTTAGAGTCACAACATCTAAGTCATACAATACACAGGATTTCTGTAAAGCAAACAAAAGCAAACAATTAAGATAACTAGAACAAAGCCATCAAAAAGCTTGAATTTTCATATATTTTAATATGCAAAAGATTTGGTGGGGTCACTGGATATATTTTTCCTTTGAATATATAATTAAAAGATTACAGTTTTCTAATAAATTAGACAGAGACTGATGCCCATGCAAGCCTCAGCTTGGTATATTTACATTCTTTAGCTGCCTCAAACATCTCTCCTGGCTCTGAAGGTGACAGATGATAGAAAGAGCCTTTTGAGGAGACACTACAAGCCGTATGAACTGATCCTGTAAATCTTTACTCACATAAATTGTTCTAGATGTACAGGTTCTTATGTTGACTACACCAATTTTCAGTAATTTGCAGATAAGTATGCTAATCTTTGAAGTATTGAGCATGGGGTGCAAAAATCCAGTTGAAAGGAATAGGGAAATACAGAACATCAGTACCCATTATAAAAAAAAGCACGGGCTATTAATTGTTATAGAGGACGTTAACTTGTTTTGTGAAATTAACTAAAATTCTCTGTTTTCTTATTTAATAACCAGGAATGCCCACAAATGGAAACAACTCTGGTTTTCTCACGATAAACTATCAAAATAGCACTCTGCCCTTGTCAAACGTTTATGTACTGACTGCAAAAGCAGACTAAAATGAAAAGAAAAATCAGCAGAACCAGGACTCTTCCTTTCAGCAATAAATTCAACTAGATGATTAGTGCTGACCAGAGAAACAATCAAGCCCAGTTGTGCAACACAGTACGAGTACGTGTTGCAATCTTGTACTCTGCAACTATGAACACTGAACCCTGAACTCAGGCACAACGACGTAGAGAATATTGTCACAAGCCCAGGAAAAAAAAAAAAAAGTCCTAATTTCTCCACTTGCCATTCTCCTGCCTGCTTCTTGGCAGGTTTACCAAGTATGTAATGATACACGGAGAAGTAAGCGCAACCACTGGATTCGCCACATTCCTCTCTCAAACCAAACCCAAAAGCCATAAACAACATTTCTGACAATAAAGAGAGGCTTCCAGAGAGGACAGCCATCTAAGGTGGAATTCCTGAAATTCAACACACAGGAAAAAAGAAAAAAAGGAAGAGAGAAAAAAAGGCATCTTATAGTACAATGCTAATCATGATTCAAAATCAAGAACTTAAGATATACAGTGTGAAAGGGTCGTTGAACATGGGCAGAAAGGTTCACCTAGACTTACTCACATGAATCAAAATAAGAGGAAAATAAAAGGTTTCCTCATGTTAAAATAAGCCTTAGGCCTCTTTGGCTGAGAGTATTTAGTCCTACCTAAAAATCTGGAGAAGACACATGAAATTTGTTTCCTTTTTCCTTCTGTAGCCATAGTTTTAGCTCTCCCAGCGTGCTGGCTGCCCTGTGCCAGGGCTGTCCCCACGAAGAGGGTGGCTGAGCCCGTTCCTGGGGCTGCAGGGACCCAGGAAGGCTTCCACAGTGCATGCTGCTGGGGGAGAAGATGAGACACCTGGGACAGGATCAGAAGTGATGGATAGAGGCAGGAGCAGATGGCGGGAAAGGTATCATAGTGTCTACACCTCAGGATGGATGTGGAAGCTCTCATCAATAAAATTATTAACACTTATTGTTCTGATTCTAGGGTACTGGAAGACTGTGATTTACTGATTTGAGGAATTAGTTGTCATTAGTCACATATAAATCAAGCACGAAGAAATACAGCATGGGCACTTTTACTTGTTTGGGCTTTTTTTTTTTGTTGGAGTAACAAGTACCAACAGCATTAACATTTTTATTACCCTTGAGAGTTCACACAAATTCCAACATGCAGCTTCCTTATTTCTCATTCGTTTTAATTTTTTCCACAGTTGTGTAAGGTGGGTGAGTACAGGCATTAGCCATTATGATTTGTGCTAGGTGGAGACAGTTTTTGATAGCCTTTGAGCGCAGAGAGTAAATGTAAATTACGAAGACCTTTTAAAAGAGGGAGCAAAACAGACTTTAAAGTACACAACCATAACCTCGTTATCCCAAGGAACAAGGCACCACAGTGGTTTAGAGATAAGATTCTGAGGTGTGGGGAGGAAACTTTGGAAGATAATGGTACGATAAGAAATTGAAATTCACTCTATTGAGACCATAAAATAACACTGAGCATCGATTATTTTGGACATAAACTAAGTAGGTTTTGTTCCATCCCCACTTTTTCTTCAGGAGAAAAATATTCCGCTTAAGTAGTCAAAGAGTTTTAGACAAAATCCCTGTTTGAACAATTTCAGAATTCAGGTTTCACTTACTTAACTTTGGAGGAAACAGGTAATTTGAAAGTGTTGCAGGTTACATCTAACTTCATGCTTTCAGTTAGAGGGGAGAAGCTTGCATATTCCTTAAATGCTGAAGATGCTTATTTGTGAATATTTTAGTATTTAATAGTACTTTTGGGTGGTGAGTAAGCTTTCATGTGTAAGTACAGCAAGGATCCTTAGTACTAGAAGTGATTAAGAATGGTGAAATCTTTTGACAATGAAATGGTTCATATAATCTGTAAAACCCTGATCTGATAGAAGTTCATCAACCAATTAGCCAGGACAGAAAGACAAGAACCACTTCCCCACAAATAAAGAAGAGGTAATAGTTTGTTTTAAAAGCCATTTAAAAGTTGAGGACTTTAAGAATCACTTCAGTTTGATAAGACTATTCCATACAGGAGCTTCATCAAACAAATAAGGGCCTGGGATTCATTTAAGCAAATGTGCTATACACACACTTTAAAAGTGCAGATTCATAACTTGAAGAGGGATGATGAGTCCTGCATGAAGCACGGAAGCAACAATCAGGCCATCTCAGGTAGAGCTCAACTCCAGCCGAGCCTTGGAAGAGGTGGGGCACCCTCCTCTCCCGAAATTCCAGCAGGGAGGTATGCAAATCTCTCCCACCTGCGAGAACAAAGCGGGCAAGCATTCCTTCTTCAGGGCTCCCTCCACGCTAACACTTCCAGCTCACATTTCAGCTCAGCCTGTTGGAACTCACCCCCTGACAAGCCAGCCAACAAACAGCACAAAACTGTGAAAAGGTGAGAAGAACCAAAATGGTATCCAGAAGCTTGAGTTTCAGCTTTGGAACCCATCCTAGGCAAAGTGGGGGTTTGAAAATGCCACCACGGACACCGATGCCGCTCTACCCTGCAGTGATCCATTAAGAGGTTGAAACTTCCTGCTATCAAATACAAGTTTTTCCTGTTAAATAGCACAGCAGACATGTCTTACCTAACAGGCAGGTATCTGTTCAAGCCAGTTCTAAGCTTCCTGCTGTCTCCCCTCCCGGCTGTCTCTCCTCCCCAGCTCCAAGCAGAGTTTGTATCACTGGCGTGCAATAGAGAACCTAACTTCTAGACACAGGCACTGGGATGAGATGGCTGAAATCCCAAATGTTTTTGGCTTTTTTTTTTTCTTTTTAAATCAGGGAAAGAAAGCTAGGCTGTTATGCAAATGAAAATATCAAAAACTAAGATAAATTCTTTGAAAGGCTTCTAAATGGGAGTAAATTTATAAATCTTCATTACGATCAGCTGCCTGTTCCTTGCTGAAAATAGCTCAGATTACCAGTGCCATACCAAGTCAGCTTCACCTACTCTAGCACCAGTTCTTGGTATTTTGATACTGTTTTCATTACTTTGGAAGTGGGGTTCACTATGGGTTAGGAAGAATGACGGGATGTTACTTTATCCATTTCGATGTCCCCAGCCAAAGTCAGCTCTGGAGTGCTTGCTGGGAAACTAACAGCTTTAGAGAAACAAGCAGAAGGGACTGTAACTGAATTTACCATTATTTATAACTTCTTTAAATTCCAGGGATTTATATTCTCTCTAATGACAAAATGATCATACTTAATCATTGCAATCATTTTTTGTTTATATTTAACAGTGATAGTTGACAAAGACTGGCAAAGTATGGCAGAGAGCTTCATGCAACCAAGTTCACGCGACTTCTGTGCCTGAAGTGCCAGCAGAGAGAGCTCAGTTACTAAGATCAGTCCTGCCATTTTCTTGACGTGTATTCCATAATTCATATTACTTTCTCAAAATGCAAGACAGTCCTCTCACAACAGAAATGGGTGGGACAGGACACAAGGCGTATCAAACAAGATAGCTGGGAGAGCAGTCACTGAGGAGCACAGGGAGAGGACCCGGAGAAGACACAGGGTAAGGCAGAGCAGGATCTAACTGCTGTGGAACACCTTCCTCAAGAAATGGGGATGAAGTCCTTGCTCCCAAAGCCTCCTATTCCACAATGTTTAAAACAATGAACCCACTGGGCAAAGCGTGGGTCTCTATCTCCCTCTTCTGTTAATACCACGTAGACTATAACAATGTTGTACTGCAATTAGTTACTTCGCAAACCAAGACTCTAACGTTCTTCAATCCTACAGATCATCTATGTAAGGATGAATATAGTTGCACCTCAAAAACCCTATGTAAGAGAGCAGTCCAGCTTCAAAGTCCAGATCTTGCAGAAGCAGCCAGTGCCAGAAGTCAGTCAAGAGAGTAACATTCCTTTGGTCTCCTGGATTTAAAGTTTAACTATAACTTTAACCATATGAAACCAGATAGGCTGAGATATGGAGTCCTCTATAATCAATGGAGAGAGAACAGCACCTCCAGAACACAATTTATCCTAAAAACACGCATCTCTTTTTATTGAATAGAGATGACTCCAACCACACCAGACCAGTCATGTAAATTTTAGCCGGCTAAGGCTGCATGCTAAGATGAATCTCATCCCCTATACTCAAACGTCAGGATTAAGTTTTGATTTACATGACCTAATTATATGGTACTGTTTCCAGAAGAATATCTGGCTCATTCAATATCCAGAACAGACTTTTTTTTTTTTAATTAAAGAAGATAGTGTAGTAAAATGATGCCCTACATCCCACCAGCACTGAGTTGGTACCATTTATCCTCTTTGTTTTTTGTTTTAATGTCTTTACCTTGGTTCCCATGCATGCAATGCTGAATATTCTACCTAATGTTACTAGGAAGGTTATGCAGATAAAAATCTGAAATAGATCTAAAATAACGCATTATGAGCATTATGAAAAACCTCACAGAGACATTAGTATTCTGTGGTAGCTACAAGATAAATAAAGGGCAAATAAAGCCTGCGGCTCCATGTGTGATGGAGGATAACAAAAAAACACTGAATGTACACTGCTAGAGACAGGGATCTTTTGGACAAACTAACAATTCCATGAACCTTGTCAATAATGAAATCCAATTTCCTATGGATTTGGGTCCTGCAGTGAATTAAACTGGATATCCGCAATGCAAGCTCCAGCTGGAGTGGCTGGTGGAAGCATTTTTGAGTCTCTCTGTGTACTCATCTCTGCCTAATACTGTATGAACTAATGCTGGAGACCACCTTCTGCAAAGTACTCTGCCTCTCCTGCACCCAGCACCTTATTTTCAAGGGACTCCTCAGAAGCTTAATTATCTTTTAGTTTGACCTGTCAAATCTGTTTAAGAGCAGCTAGCAAGTTCCAAAGGTATTTTAGGAGCAAAGGAATTGGACACAGAGTGTAATCTCAAAAATCTTGTTGCCATAGGAGAGGAAGGTAAAGAGGTAAAGGAAGGACAGAATTGATGCCTGGTACTTATGAATGTTCATTTCAAATGACATCCAGCTGTTAAACATTACATGTTACTCTCAACAGCACAGGGAAAGCTCTTAAATGGATTTTCACTGTTCTCTGCTCGACAGATACATGTTTATTTAATATTATCTTAAAAAAATCTTAATAGTCAACCACTCTTGGGAGGTAGGCAGAACCTAAGTTTTGGTTAGTTTTATAGCAGTTTTTTCCCTTCAGAAATGGGAAAAAAAAATTCTTTTTTCTTTTTTTATTGAATACAGTTTCCCTCATTCTGCTCCTAGTTTAGAAAAATACCAACCACCACACCCACAGAGGCAGAAATACAAAGGCTTGTAATATTTTTTTTAAAAAGCTAGTTGAGAAGAGTACTGCTTGTCAGCCATGAAACCAAACACCACAAAAGTGCAAATACTCACTGCATTCTGGGTGGTATTTTTTGGGGGTTGGTTGCTTTTTGGGGACTGACTCACAAGTACAAATAGTTCATTGGAAATCAGAAGCATTGTTAAAGAACAGCTGCCATCTATTAATGAACAGGTTTAGGCATATCTGGGACTCACAAGAACTCTGAATAAATAAAATACTGTTGTTATTTGTCAACACATCTAAGCAAACCTGTGGAATGAGCTGCGCCATTAACACTCATTTCCACTGCAGCCTTTTGAATACAATCAAATGAGATATTCTTAACTGATTTGTTTGAAAATGGTGAGTTCTCAAAAACATAGCATGACTCCTTAGCTGTTACAAATGTAAGCTGTCAAATAACATCTGATTGTTTTAATGAGGCTACCCATGTAAATTACAGCCACAGGATTGAGATCCAGCATAGAATGGGTGAGATGATAAATATCTGAAAGGCCAAGCAGTGCTTTAGTTATCCCAATCACTGGGATACAGCAGTCTTCTCTGTCCCTTAAGCCCACAAGAAGTGAAACCACAAAAGAAGAGATAGGAAAATGCAGCACAAAATAATGACAATACAAACTTGCCTTTTTTGTTTTTGTTGTTTAACGCATTGTAATGTGGGGGTTTTTTCCCAACCCTCCACTGAACCACAACTTGTTCTGAATTTCAAGAGCATCAAGAAGCTCATTACTTCTGTATGAGCTCTGTAACTCTGGACACTGATCTTCCCCATCTACAGGCGGGTTTTCTGTAGATTTAGTTAATAAAGAAATGCCTGTAGTAGACATTGAAGAAGAGTGTATATAAAAAATGCTACATTTCCTCAGATTACTACAGCTGACTGCAATGCATCTGAAAATGGTCCACTGACTGCCAGCCTGCCCTGCCTATCTATCTTCCTTCTGAATGACCTCCACATACTCCCGAAATGCATGGCCATAATAGACTTTTCTAGGGAGTTCCTTAAAATGAGTTTCCTCAGTGGGACCTGAAAAAACAATGACATGCTTCCACTGAAGCATCTCATCAGCCTGGCACAGCTAGGGCTATTGCAGAATTAAGTGAGGCCCTGTATCCTGCTACCTCAGACACAGGTGTCTTGGGCCAAAACACTTGTGCAAAGCTGTATCTCCTTTTTACAATCAGCAAGTGCATATTTCACCACCAGAGAACGGATGTGTGATTGAAGTGATCTCAGACTGGCATCTATCATGTCATTTTGCACATCTACTAGTCACAGTTCCTACTGCATCTTCCCTTCTCCAAAACTTCATCAGTTAGAGGAAGTTAAAATTCAAGTACTACATTCTGATTTCACAGTTTTGTGAACAAGTAAATTATTCTGTCGAACCTGAAAACCATGGTGAAACTGCATGGTAGATTTATTTTTTTTACTGTGAACTGTTTCTTACCAGGCCAGTGGCAAAACTACTTGGGCTAAAAGAGTGCTTCTTTAAATCAATGAATGCATTTCACTAAAAATGGCAAATTATACACCAAAGTAATGGCATGTGATGCCCCATCTGGGATTGCAAGCATTTCTAGATAGGTGAAATGTTACTACAGACAAAGTTGACAAATTCTCATGGACATATCTTCCAAGCACACATATATGGATGCAGAGTGTACAACTGTATTCTCAAGCTGTTCTAATTAAAGCCATGCAGTGCTATAGCAGCATTTTCAACGTGTTTGCATGTCCACACTACAGACACCACGAATGAAGATGAGTAGGAATACTAAAGTTCCACTTCAAGTAAAGTAAGTGTAGGCAATCTTAAAGTGAGAAATACCCAAACAGCATTTCTGCATGCTGCAGAGAATTCTCTTGGATCTTACCCAAACACTCTGTGCAGAAATGCTTGCTTCACACATATTTGTCTTTGTAGCAGCTATGATCGTAGCTATTGTTTTGTAGTTTTCATGTTTCATACTAAAAAATATATTCTCTATTGACAGTAGCCAATGTCTTTTTCATTGACAAGAAAAACAGAGTTATCTTATTTCAGATTTTTTGCCAGCTCTTCATGGACCAGCCATTATCCTCCTGTTCTGAACAGTATTTGACTATTTAGTTGCTGAGCTTCATTTCCATGCTAAAGCAATCAAAAGCTTTTATTTCTCCCCCAAAATAACCAACTTGTGTTATTGTCTAATATGACAAGACCTTGATTTAGAAGCAGTCCAAGCCTGAGTTATTATTCTGACCATCCCCTATGGCTACTTAATCAAAACACTGCAACTTGTGACTTTGTCAGTAATTTTGCTCATTTATCTTTATTATGACTTCAAGAGTATTCGGAATGGAAGGCTAGTTTTGTATAACTAATATTGGTGATGAATGGCAATGATAATACATTGCATGAAGAACATCCATTAATGTCTAAAATAATATTCTACTGTCTAAAAATAAATTGCGATGCAAAACATTTTCAGAGCTAATTAACAATAATTCAGTCCTACAAAAGTATTGCAACTCTGAGGAGTAAGGACCTTTAAGCCAACACACTCCAGGCAGTTAGAGATGCTGACTCTGAGAGCTACGATATTGATTCTACCACTAATTAACTCAAATCTTTAGGTCCTGGTATCTTCAAAAGCACCAGCGTAAATCATCCAAATAAACAGCTATGAACTTTGTATAAAACATTTGATTGCTGAACATAAAAGATCCTCTCATTCCATCAGCACGCAGCGTCTTCGCAGTGCGTGTATTCTGCGGAAACCTACAGAAAAAGGAATCTTCCTGGCACAGAAGTGGAATTACTCTATAGCTGTTAACCTTTCCCTTGAAGAAAAGCATGGGCAGGAAAGCCACAAGTGCAGTTTTCCTGAATTCTCACCTTCTCTCTGAACTATATTTTACCTGCTCCCCTCTTCTGTTGTTCTCTTCTCCCACAATTCTTTTCCTCCACGTTCCTCTTCTGTATGTCTACAGCTACAGGATTCCCCTAAAATATTGACTCCACAATGCAAAAACAGCACTGGCTGTGCTTTGCTAAACTTCTATTGTATTTATAACCCTGTTTACCCAATTAGTCAAGAAAAATCTCCCATTTTCTCTCTACTCAGAAAAGGAGCCTACCTTCTCCAGTATTTCCTTAGTCAAGATTGAGAACGCATCCTCAATGTTCACGTTATCTTTAGCACTGGTTTCAAAAAAGGGTATTCCGTGTTCCCAAGCAAGCTGAAAAACAAATGTAGGCAATGGGATGAACAGGCTTTAGGAAAAAAAACACTTCCTAATACTAATAGCAGGAGATATGGAGGTGTTCTGCTGACAGTTTCTAACATGGTAAATAAACACTGATTAAGTAAATGTCAGCTCAATAAAGTACTCTATATTTATCCTCAGTTCATAAACTTCAAATAACTCTTAAAATATTCTTCCTAATTTTTTACATTTTCAAAACAGCTTTTAAACCTATCTTTACTTATAAATAAGAAGAATAAACTCCAGTGGGTCTGTCCTCAATGTTTTGTTTTATTTGGAAAATGAACTGTCTCCTAGGTAATTATTTAGAGGAAACTAATGGAGTACCTGGAGAAAAGTATAGAGAAAAAACGTGACAAAAACTAGAAAAAGAGACGTGATGAAATATAAAAAGATGTTCCTTTTTACCAGAGAGGGAGAAAGAAGCACAGAGATAACAGGCAAGCAAAGAACACGTATGTATGCAAAAATATATTATGGTAATAGGAGAAGAGAGCAAATGCTTAGAAGGGAAGTGGAGACTTTACATTGGTTGATTTTAGTTTGTTTACTCATGTTCTCTCATTTCCAGTGTACTTCCCTTACAGATAGCTTTAAGATATGTTGGCATGAGGAAAAAAGAAACCAACAAAATTCATAGCTTTTTAAGGTCCTGAACTTTTTCTAATTTATACAGTTAAATACGTAGAGAAAAAGGAAAATACTTGCATTGTTGCCTCCCAAGAGAGGGGGCCAAGGTGGGAATAATGTCTGCCAGAAAAACATAATGGGAGAGCCTATTTGTTCCCTTTGCCATGGATCCTTTCTTGGTACACATCTGGAGAAGACAATCCCAGGCAAAAAAAAAATACCCTACTGCTTATAATGTATAAAAAACCTTGTAATTACGGACCGCTCAGTGATTTCTCTGGAAGGCTCTCCATTAGGATACTAAGTTTAATGTTGGAAGTTATGTTTGATTTCAATGAGCCCTAGAAGTAACAAATCAACGCTCTACAAAAATTCCAAAATTAGGAATGAAGGTAGAATTATTGGACTTAAAAGTTTTAGTCAAAATATAATGAAGACTATATTAAAGGAAAAAAAAGTAAGCAAAATAATTTATTTTCTGAAACGCTATAAAAAAATGTCATTTTGAAAATAAAGACTAGATCTGGACTGGTTCTTCAGACAGATTGCTTCATAAGGGATTCTAAAACTCCAGCTGACGACTATGAATTGGATTGGGTATTGCAGCAACTTATTACGGAAAGTTAAGATCATTGACCATCGGCAAGTGACAACGCAAAGTAATGATGCGTAATGGTTCATAAAGAAAAATACAGGCAATAAAAAATACTGGGCTAATAAAGTGGAGAAGACTGGTTTGCATCTTATAAAGTACACGTAAAGCTACTATTAAATATTCCTTTTTTCCTTTCTTGTGTCATGTAACAGATTCCTAGAGGCTACCTATGTACAAACTCTGATGAACACAAACCATTTTAATCGTGGAATTGCAGAAATAATTTGGAAATATAACTACACTTGAAATGGGACTACTGCCCATACGATGTGGCGTCAGCCATGGCTTTGCCTACCTGAATCTTGCAATCTACCAACAATGGAGATTCTATAATCTTTATGGGACCCTCCTCCAACACCCTTCTAGTGCAAATGGTTCTCCTTGTCTCCAACCCGAACCTCCCAAGCCAGGACTTGTGCCTGCTGCCCCTCACTTTATTGTCTGCCTCTACTGAGAAGAGACCATTTCTGTCATTCCTCTAATTATACTTCAATTGCTGTAGACCAATAAGTGCTCCTTAGCCTCATCTTTAACCAGCTCCCTAAGTTCTCTTCATAGACTACTGGTACTAGATCCCAGTCACATTTGCAGTTGTCTGCTGGATCCTCTGCAGTTTCTCAACATCATTCTTGAAATGGGGGAGGCAAAGATGGACACAATATTCCATGGGGCCTAGCCAGCAGTAAGTAAGGGGGGTAATAATATCCCCAGACCTACCATCCATTATCCTTCTAATGTAGCCCTACATGATTTTAAGCAATGAATGAGGGAACACTGTTGACCCATCCAAACTGGTGTTCATTGTAACCCACTGGTCCTTTGCAGCAGGGCAGTAACTCATGCCTGAGATTATTCCATTCAAGGTGTAAATCTCTGCAGTTCTTACTGAATTTCATGATGTTTCTGTTGGCCCACTTCTCAAGTTTATCAAGGTCCCACAGAATTGGTGTCCTCCTGTTTGGTGTGCCAGCCACATCCCGTAACCTCTGTCACATGCAAATGTCAGCCAGATCACTGAGGAAGACGTTGAACGATGTGAGCCCCACTACATGTCCATCATGCACTCTGCTTATTACCAGCTACCAATCAGACACACGGCCTTCAACCGCTACCCTTTGCCTCTGGTAGTCCAGCCAATTTTCAGTTAACCTAATGGTCCACTTATCCAGCCTACATTTCCTAGTTTTTAAGTGAGGATGCCATGGGAGAGGGTAACAAAAGCCTTATTAAATTCAAGATATATCACAACTACCACTATTCCTTTGTCCACACAGTCATTTCCTGGCATCACAGAAGGCAACCAGGGTGGTAAAACACGATTTGCACTCACTTGATTATTCCAGATTATCTTTGTGTCCTTTATGCCCTTGGAAAACAATCTGATTACAACATGCTCCATGATCCTTTGGGAAGGGACTCTTTATCAGGGAGTGTAGCGATAGGACAAGGGGTAACAGTTCTAAACTGAAAAAGGGTAGATTTAGACTAGATATTAGGAAGAAATTCTTTACTGTGAGGGTGGTGAGGCACTGGAACAGGCTGTCCAAAGAAATTGTGGATGCTCCATCCCTGGAAGTGTTCAAGGCCAGGCTTTGAGCAACCTGGTCAAGCAGGAGGTGTTCCTGTCTATGGGAGAGGGGTTGGAACTCAATGATCTTTAAGGTTCCTTCCAACCCAAACCATTCTATGGTTCTATGATTCTATGATCCTTCACAGAATCACAGAATCACAGAATCTTAGTGGTTGGAAGGGACCTCCGAGATCATCAACTTCCACTGACTGAAGCAAGGCTGACTGACTACAGCTCCCCAAACCTTCTTCCTTGCCTGTTTTTTAAAGACAGGCGTCATGCTGGCCTCTTTCTAGTCAACAGAGATCTCTCCCAACCACCATGATTTTTCAGAGTTGACTGACAGTGGCCCTAGTCACATTGATCAGCTCTTTCAGCACAATTGGGTGAACTTTATCATGGTTATGGATGCATCCAACTTTCCTAAGCAGTTTCTAATCCAACACTTTCTCATTGCTGAGTGAGAAAGGCTGACCTGCGCCCTCCTGAACCATAACAGTACATGCAGATATTTGGGAGCAAGCTCCATCAGTGAAGACCAATGCAAAAGAAAAATAAAATAAAATTTTAAAACCTTGAGTACTTCAGCCTTCTCCATTTCACGTTACTACATTGTCTGCTACAGCTACCATTGCACCCCTTTTTTTGTGTGTGCACAATATTGGTCAAAGAAAATTAATGTAAGTATTACTCCAATTCACCTTGCATACTGATAAGTATTGTGGCAAGCAAGTACGCTAAAAATGTAGCTAGATGGAAAAAACCCAACAGTACAGTGTAAAAGCAGCTGAAAATATGAACATAGCTTTGGCTACACACTCTCATAAAGAAACTGGAAAGGCACATTCAAAGAGTCACCTTTTTTTTGCCTTTAGGAGGATCTTGAATAGATCCATAAATACCTAAATACATTCGCAAACCTATGGGAATGATGCTCTTGGGAAACATTATTTTATATTATTCTTGAGAACAGTTTGGAAAGCTTGAGAGAAATAAACTCATATCTTACTTACAATAACAAAGTAAGTAATGCCAGTATCTCTTCCAAGGTGAAATTTAATTGCAGTTGTCCATTTCTTTTAACTCAAAATATACTATTTCCTAGAAAAGTGCTGCTATTATTTCTTACTGTTGAATCAGAGACATGTGTCTGAAATATTCCCAGAACTGTGCAGAATTTATTTCTGTTTTTTTTTTTCATTCGTATTGTACCTGTAAAATCAGCTTTGAAGTCAGGCACATGTAGAGAGCAAAAGCAAAAAACCCCAAAGACTATTTGACTTGGCTCTTTCTGTTAGAAAGATTTGACAGCAGAAAACTGGCAACATTTTACCAGGTCACATAACCTTCAACATTTTTATTTATTTTTCAGAGAAAAAGATAATGTTATTGAGGAGGGGGAGGTGGGTGGGGAAGAATGGAGGAGCCCAAGAAGGTTGAGTTCAAACATTCCTCAAAGTGAGTAACTACTAATACAAGAAAATACTTTGTAGTGTTAAAATTAAATATATCAATTTCTGAGTGATCAAAAATATAAACTAAAAAAGAAAACAACAAAAAGATTTCTCAGCATTAAATTAGTCTATAAAGTAGCTTGCTTACGATACTTGTTTATGCCACACTGTTATAGAAATGCCAACATACACGGTAAGATTCCCAGGGAACATAGGGGTCTTCTCTGCAAGACTCTGAACAGAACAACACACACAGCTCATACTCACAGGGTAACATGAAATATGTAAGTACAAATTATTATGTGGCAGAGTTAGTATCAAACTATTTTCCCCTCTTATTAAGAGTATTTTCTTCTTTGGGGTGAGAGGACGATATTAGTGCTCTCTCTGCTAATGGAATCTTTCTCTAGCTGGCTCAGGCAGATTCTTCAGCGTTTGAGAATCACATTAAAAGAAGAACTACTATAACCGAAGAGTTGCCTGGCCTCAAAACACAGGATAAATCTAGAAAGCAGACTCATTGCTGAGGAGGTAATGATTTGTTTCTGAAAAAAAATACTATATTAAGAGAAATTGTGATTGCATGGTTAAGTGCACTGAAGTCAGAAAATGTTGCAGTTAACACCATATGCAAAACCCTACTACTGCCCTCTTGTGCACATGCATCCAGCGACTTCACATTTCTAACAGTGCATTCTTCGAGTGAGAGTGTACATGTATTTTTCAGCAACCTTATTCCTTGTACACGGATATAGTAATTAACATTGAAAGTGTCTTGCATACAAGAATAATGAACTTTCAAAAGTTTCTATTCAGAATGCTGTTCAAAAAGTGATGCTCTTTTTTAAAATTCCCTAATCTAGGATTATACAATTGGCAAGAAATCATCAGTGTTCTTTTCTTCAAACACAAGACATCCTGCCTGACTCACCATGTCTGAAGGCATACTAGAAAGGCTCATTCCAACTTCCAGACAAGAGACGCATACAGTTTGCAATTGCAAAATTTACTGGTATACAGGACAAGCTCTCCGGAAACATTTAAGTCATTATCACAATTTCTTCTGCCATAGCATGGCTTCTGGATTTCCTCATTGCTCCTCAGTGAGAGTAATTTGCCATCACCTTTAAAACAGAACCCCCTACTTCACACCACTTCTTCCCCTACACGTGGTCAGCAGGTATAAACTACACGGTAGTCCCAGCTGTACGACACATACACAGCTAGATCCAGAGGAGCTGGATGTTCCCTAAATCGATCTGTCCAGTATTATTTAAGGCTACTCATAGACAATGTGCACAGGCTGCCAGAATGGTTCTTCATAGTTAGGCTGTAGCAAAAAAATCATTGATGGGTGGTACCAGAAAAAATATGCAGAATGTATTACGCATTGTATTTTAGTATTCCACCTTTAAACAGTGGAAATGCAGACTCTAAAATATTTTCAAATTTAATTCTGAAGATAAGACTTCTATCATAATGTCTAGACTTTTAAAGTACATTTTGACTTTTAAAATAAAAATCAGTATTCTAAAGAGATCATCTAGGAGTTACTTAATGTACTTCTGCTCATACATTAAAAAAAAAACCAACACTCCAGAACTCCACAACTGTTTCTCTGGAGCAATTCCTAATAGAATTTTTGGAGTTTTTTATCATTTTCAGTGCAGCAGCTCACAGTCAGACAAGATACTGAGGACAATCCAAAGAAAGTTCAAATGATACCTTTTCTCCTTTCTGTTTTGGAACTACACGTTCTGACTCCTTATCACACTTGTTGCCCAGCAGTACTACGTCCACTTCATCACCTGCTTTCTGAAAGAGAACCAGCATCAGTAAGTGTCAAGTAAGAAAAAAAGCAAACAACAAAAGCCCTTCACCTTCGGCACACACTAACCTTCAACACTTTATTTCCTTGAAAGTAAAGGCTAAATTCTGTCCTGACCTTTTCATATGTGGAAATACTTTCCATCAGTTACTGGGATTTGGAGGAAAACAGCAAGATTGCAAAGAGCAGGAAAAAACCACTTACAAGGGCAGGGTGTAATTTCCAACCCCTTTCATAAGATACAAAGTGTATGATGCATGGGCACCATCTTCTGATGAATGCTCCATCTTGAGGCTTTGAAGTGACTGGAAATGTCCTGAATTCACAGACACTGCCTTCCCTACAGTAATGGGTTCATGGATTAGCATATGAGTCAGGTCTACATCCAGCACTCACACGTCAAAAGGAAGGAATTTGCTGCACCTGAAAGAGCACCTCTCTGTGCTTCACTTTTGCACACAGACAGTAAAATTACATTCAAAGTGTTCAAACTCAACATAAAAGTTTGATTATTCCCAGACACTCGGAAGAAGGCAATAGATTTTTAATGAAGTAAAATTTAAAAACCTCATTGATTTCAAAAGGAAGAAGAATCTAGCTTTTTGACCTTGTCTCCATCCTTCGTTCCACTAACCCAGCAACGTTCATGATGACTGTGAAATGCACTGGCTGCTTTACATCAGTGTTATTTTAAGATAAGCCATTGTAACTACACATGACTGGAATAATGACAAGAAAAGGGAACAGTTCTGCAACAGCATGTGGAATTTGAAAACTGACGTTTGTTGTGAAAATCATAATATTTAAAACCACTTTTGGTGCTTAAATGGAGGAAGCTAAGGGGCTCAATCTAGAGACAATTAAAGCTAACGTGGTTTGATCCCATGGCTTACGTTCTGAAAGTAAATGCTCACACAACTTCTCTGATGACTCAAAAAGCCTGGTCTCAGGCTGCAGATTTCTCTACAAGGATGCTGATGAAATCTCTGATCTCTGTCAAAGTCTTTTTGCCACAAGACAAAATCAGGGACAATCCTCTTCCCCAGAGCTCACACACATGCACGTGGACATACAACCCTCGCTTCAGAGAAATGCAAAGAAAAACCTCTATTCGTTAAAGGATGAGAAAATCATTATTTTTAGTGTATTTGCACTTTCACAACTAAGCTGTCTCATTTGAAGAGTACAGCAGTAGGCACAATTGTTAAGGAACATTATGTTCCAATGACCAGTGGTGTTCCTTAGGGGCTGGTAGTGGGACCCAGTGCTGCTCAACCTCTTTGTTGGAGATGTGGACAGTGGGATAGAGTACACCCTCAGCAAGTTTGCCAACGACACCAAGCTGTGTGGTAAGGTCCACACGCTGGAGGGAAAGGATGCCATCCACAGGGACGTGGACAAGCTCGAGAGGTGGGCCCATGCAAACCTCATGAAGTTCAACCAAGCCAAGTGCAAGGTCCTGCAGCTGGGACCAAATGCAGGTGTATTTGTGCCTCTTTCATAATTTTAAATCCACTCTCATTTTCGAGACAGCTAATCTCATTTTACCCACAGCTGATGTTCAAGCGAAAATAGAATTAAAATTAAATAAGCTCAACATAAGAGTACAAAGTACAGGCTTAAAATAATGAATCAGTCAAACCTGGACTAACAGACAAAAATGTTGGCTAAAATGTTGGCTGTTTCAGAATGCTTTGGAGCTTTACTCATTAAGGTCAATGGCTCTCTTACATAAAATCACATACATCAGTCCCTAAAATAGGGTAAATAAAAGATTTCACCTCATCACATAACCAACTTTTTATTTTGAAGACCACCGTATGTAGATGAAGGTTTTATAAGTGACATTTAACTTTACTCTGAAGTAAAAGGTCAAAGGGAAATACTTGTATATTGTATGTACAAGACCAGGGAATTAATACTGTAATTTTATTTCTGTACAAACAGCACAAATTTTTGCAGTGGGAATGTTCTTACTAAACAGCTTCAAATAATGACAAAATTTAAAGGAGGGTGGAGGTACCAGGCCCTTCAGGAAGTACTTATCACTATTACTAATCACTGAGTATCTATTTCAGCAAATAACTATTATTTCTACAATAATATAACAAAATAACATATTTTCACTTTGACCAGATCCTCCACCGAAGCACTGAAAGTACTCCTTTTTCAAAGATGGTATCTTGGGGTTTCTTGCTTTAAAAAAAAACTAAAGACTATAATCCAAAACTATGTTCATTTTAAATTCTGAAAACTGATTATGTAGATTAAGCCTTAAAAAATTAAGTCAATATGACTAAGCAGAAGTTTGACCATGTGCTCACTTGGCATAAAAACTGCAGAGGTACAGTGATTTGAATTGGCCAAAAATATGGCTCTTCAGTGCTTCCAAAAGCTCTCTGTGTATTTTCATCCTCTTTTATTTATAGCTCAGGAATAAGCTTTACAAATGCAAAATCCACAGCTAAAAAGAGGATGATTCTTTTACAGTTGTTAAGATGCTATTTATGCAAGTCTGCACTGACTAAGCTAATAGAGTCAGAAAACATTTTTTCCCATGTCATGGAAAAATAGTATTAAAAATTTCATCTACTTCATCAAGGCAAAAAGAAAAGGGTTTTTTTAAAGAAGTAAAAAAAAAAAAAGTGTTTTTCTTTGGTATCTCAAAAATACATCCAGATTTTTGGTTCACTATCTTCAGTTTTTCTTCTGGTTTTAACATTTTAAAGTTCACATTTTACTGAAACTTAAAATAAAAATAATCTGAACATGGAGAAAACCCAGCCTATTTTTTTTAAAAACATCCAAAAAGAAATATAAGCACTATATTTCTTTCAAAAAAATTGGGAGCCAAGAGACGTATTGAGACTGACCAAATTTTTGAAGCACTTGACAGAGCTTGGAGACATCAGGTTTTGGCAAAAAGGGCTTTTCCCCTGCTAGATTCCCCTGCAGCTGGATTCAGCGGTGGTGGGAGCCAGGCTGCTGTGACCAGTGGCCACAGGAGAGAGCAGCACCGGAGCCTCAAAGGCAGCAGTGCCACGGACGGGACTGGGAACACTGGACTCTCGCACGAGTACCACAGTGCGCTTCAGCAGCCTCCTCTGATAGGAGCCACCCATCCATGCCCTTCACTAATTACCATGCTGCTCAACTTTCACCCAGCCTGTGCACCCAACCAGGTAAAAACCCAACTCACTGCTCGAATATTAACAGAAATTGAAAATGCCAGAGGGAAAGTATCTCGCTCGTCCCTTTCGTATGTAACTTTTTTGGTTTTTTTTTTTTCAAATGTTAGGTCTTTATTTCTGCAGTTGTTCTCATTTTGTCGGGAAACTATTTCACAGAAGCCCTGTGAATCCATGTGAGAGTATCAAAGGTAGTAGAGACACCTTTACTGAAAAAGAACTGCCCTCTACAACTCCCTGAAAGGAGGTTGGAGAGAGGTGGGTGTTGGCCTCTTCTCCCAAGGGAATAATGACAGGAGCAGAGGAAATGGTCTGAAGTTGCAGCAGGGGAGGTTTAGATTAGATATTAGGAAGAATTACATTTCTGAGAGAGTGGTCAGGCACTGGAACAGCCTGCCCAGGGAGGTGGTGGAGTCACCATCCCTGGAGGTATTTAAGAAACGTGTAGACGTGGCTCTTCAGGGCATGCTCTGAACAGAGGTTCAGAGGTTTGTTTGTGTGTCCAAGCAGTGAAATTGAGAACCCATACCTGATAAACACACTACGGTAATACTTAATTTGTTTATATTTGAGGAAGAAACATAGCATTAATATAATTTTTCAGATCTGAAGAGTATACTCACAATTACAGAGCAAGATGAAGGCAGAGCTGGGGAAGGCCATAAAACTGAGAAGTTTCTTTTTCCTACTCACTAGACAATGACACTGGAATCTTACCCTTTGTATTAATGAAGAGTAATTTGTTAGGAATACATTGTCCTCACAGTCTCTTTGACAGCATCACATGGGCAGTGCTCATATTGTGATTCCTGTATGTGTGTCTTCCCATATATTTTCCTAAGTGCCACCTTACGACCTCAGTTACAAATGCCCAGTTTCCAGGACTTCAGTGGAAACAAAGAAATTATAGAATCTGTTAGACACGACTAGATATAAACCAATTTATCCTGAAACCAACCTGGGATTAGAGATAAACCAATTTAGTAAAGTGACAAGCACAAGAATTTTCAGTTCTAATCAGAGCTGTAACAACAAACTCATTTATGAACTGGAATAATTCAATCCTTTTGACATCAGGCTTTCCCATCTGAGGAAGAAAAACTCCAAAGAGTTTGAAGTCAAACTAATTAACATTTGTAAAGCAGTTTGCTGTGCTGCTTTTATTTAAGTATGATGCCGAAACACTTAAAGACAGTCTAGTATCCCAACTCTCAGATGCATCAAATTAACAGAACCGGAGAAGGGCACAATGCAAAAATGGCAGTAACCCAACACGCTCATACATTTCATGTCCTGGTTGAGGGGTGACTACCTGTCTTCAGTAGTAGCTATTAGCTTCATAAAAAGCTAATGTATTCTGAGAACACCAAATTATGGCACCAAGACTTGCCACTACATTAGAAAATGAATTTATCTTCCCAATGCAGAAAATTCTGTGCTCGCAGGGAATTTCCAGCACGGAGATAATTGTTAGGAACTGGTAATATCACCTTCATGGTCACACCAGGAGGCTAGCACAATGAAAGTCAATTCAGCGTATTTAAAAGAAAAGTAGGACCTATGACCATCTATGTCAAAAGTCTGTGGAGACCCAGATGCCCTGGGTGAATCATGGAGTGGTTTAGGTTGGCAAGGACTTATGGAAGTCATCTGCTCTAACTCCCTGCTTGAAGATGGGCCAACTTCAAAGTCAGGTCAGGTTGCTCAAGGCCCTGTTGAATTGAGTTTTAAGTATCTCCAGATCCTCTCTGGGCACCTTTTTCAGCATTTGACCACTCTATTGTGAGGATCTTTCTGCCAGTACGTTAGTTGGAATCTTACTCAAGACATCCTGTAAAGAACTGTTTTCTGCAAATGGATTTGGTACACCATTAATACCGTTACCTGTATGAATTGTTAAAGGCCAAACAGAGTCAGCCTCTCAGCTGCACACTGTAACTAAAAGCTGTGTCAGCAGACAAGAGGAACACCACAATAAATTGGACATGACCCGCAGCCCTCCAAATAAAGAATGGTTTCAGGTTCTAAAGTAATTTTCCTGCAATTATCATGTTCCTAATGAGGGCACTACAAATCCGACATACCTGTACTGGATTTGCCAATAATGTCCCAAGATATTAATCTGTGAGTATATTTTTCTAGGAAGCTTTTTAAGTACAGTTATGTTACTTAGTTTCCTCTAGTTTTGAATACAAATTTTACACCAAGACAGATATGGCAGCATATTCATGTCTTAAACTTCCTTGAACAATAATTCATTTTTAATAGGAAAGTTGCTGTATTCCACACTTAAAATAATTGAAATACAATGCGAACATTACTGGTAATCTGATTGTAATAGTCCTGACTGGCCAGTTTTTATAGAATCAATGGAGTTTTTAGGAATGCTAAATTGGTTAGATTGTTATTTTCAAATATTGTAAGAAGTTAGCACACTGAACAGATTTTTCAAAAACTTTGTTTACAATCTCTATGTACAAAGAATTAAAAAATGAGAGCATAATGTAATAACTGAATTATCTCAAAAATCCTGTTTGCTTTAGGTACAACCTTTACATTACCTATTAGTCTGGTGTTTAATGAAACCTGCATCTGTTTCCCTTTAAAAAATTTATTTGATTTTTCTATGCTTGCATATTTTAAAGAGTACTATGTTAACAGTCACTTTGACACTGGGCATTTGTGCGGAATTAAATACTGGTTTGCATTCACAGACCAAAGCAAAGACAGGGAATGTCACCAACCTCCAGTAAGTAATTAATTTTCATGAAATGCCCTGTGTTTTAACAGCTACTGCTTAAAAACATTTCTTTTGCAATGAATGGTCCCATATATTTTCACGAAGACACTTCAGAAATTGATATCCCACTAGGACCAAATTAAATTTTGTATTATTATCTAGCTCTATTACAATATCACTAATTGCTAGTTTTGAGATTGGTACAATAAATCACGCAATTTACATTCCCAGAAATTGTTGTATACTGAGTATTTTTCCATGTGTTTTTTTTTAAATTTTAAACTAACAAAGTACCTTCAGGGGTTAAGACTAAACAATCTAAATCCTAATAGCTTGAGTATGTTTACCCAAAAGTTTGTAAGTGTCAGGAACAAAAAGCAGGCTTGTTCAGGTGTGATTTCCTGAGTGACTCCAGCAGATCTAAGCCCACGTGGTGGCTACGAGTCCCATCCTTCCCTCTACCCCAGCCATATGGCCCCGATACTTCCTTTGCGTTTATGGTTGTGAATTGTAGCCTGCTGAATCAACCATCCTGATGATCTAATGACAGGACAAAATGATGCCTTCGGAGGCAGTGTGAAGACAGAGCAGTATTTTACAAATAAATGTATCCACGCAGAGAGATAGGGCTATGCATATTTAGATATATAAAAGGATATATATGGATAATCTACATTTTCAGCTTCAGATAACAGCATACTATCATATTTTGTGCTGGGTTAAATCTTAGCTGATCATCAACTTCTACAACCAGTGGTATCTCTAGCTGTGACTTTTGTTGGACTGCCTAACAGAAGGGCACACACTTTTCTTAATGAAGTAATAAAATACGTGTGTTAGCTTGAAGTGTGTGCAGACGAGCCAGTAAGAACATTGTATCATCAAATTGCCTTTGTAACACATTACTGAAGTTAGGCTCTGTTGCCACTAAGATTTTTAAGATGGCTTTAAGGTCAAGGATGACATACTACGTCATCATAGCAATGTTCTTAATACTGAGGTAATGTAAATGTAATGTTTTATCAAGAGTGTAAGATATCCTATGTATGTCTTACTGGACATATGACCATGTGTAGTTCATTAATTCATCCATACACTGAAGCTGTGAAGAGAGAAAAGGACGTGTTTGATGGTTTTATTTTGAGCCCACTTTCCCAAGACGAACTCTCCCATCCATCATATCATATTCCTACCAATCCACAGCGTATCACAAAATCTGCCTGAGTGTTTACTTGACTTTAATCAACAAAGAGCAAGAGTTTGCTTGGACTCTTACACTAACATACTAACTTATATAGGCATTCTAACTACAAACTTCCATGCTACTGCTTAGGGCAACCTCATTGCTCTCTACTGCTTCCTGAGGAAGTGAGGTGGAGAGGGAGGTACTGGTCTCTTCCCTGTGGTATCCAGTGATAGGACACATGAGAATGGTTCAAATGGTATCAGGAGAGGTTTAGACTGGACATCAGGAAGTATTTCTTTACCAAGAGGGAGGTGAAACATTGGAAAAGGCTTCCTAGGGAGGTGGTCGATGCCCCAAGCCTGTCCGTGTTTAAGAGGCGTTTGGACAATGCCCTTAATAACATGCCTTAATTTTTGGTCAGCCCTGAATTGGTCAAGCAGCTGGACTAGATGATCTTTGTAGGCCCCTTATAACTGAACTAGTCTATTCTAAATCTGACATGCCTCTACCTAGCAGAGAATGCGTCAAGAGCAATAAAGAGTTAGGGAATAGGGTTACAGGCACCTGAATGATCTGACTTCTATGGGCTTGCCCACTCCTCTCTCCCTGGTTCCTACCTCACACTGTTCCCACATGTTCTTCTCCTGGCCTTCACAGTCTTAGCCATTTACCTTGTGCCAATCCCAATAACCGTCACACCTTTCTATGAACCTCTTAAACTCACCAACAGAGCAGAAAGCCTTCCAACTGGTTTTGCTGTGTTAGTTTTCTACCATGTTAGAAAGTCAAGAGTGAACCTCAGAGGGCTCTGACAAGCTCCAGAAGCAGCACAGTGGGAGCCAACGTCAGGAGCAGGAAGGGAGGTGGGAACACATTCCCTGTCTGGCAGCCATGTGCTGTTGAATCACTTCCTACGTCCCATGAAAGCACGTGTTTCTGGCTGCAGTACCACAAGCAGCTGAGCTAACCAAACAGCTGGTTGACACTAAGAAGGGATTCTCCTTTTTCTCCCCCAGTTCCTCCCTCTTGAAATCATCCTCTCAAAGGGAATATCCAGCAAGGACAAAGAGGATGCTTAATTCTATATGCTTCTTTTGATTCTTGGGAAGAGGTAATTACACTAAATCAATGAAATTAAAAAAGGGAGATAACTGGCTGTGATATGGAATTTTGACATGGAAGCCAATTAAAATCCCGGGATAAGCTCATGGAGATTGGCTTGTGCGTACCCACATCAGTGGGTAAAGCACCGTAACTCAGCATGTGCAAAACCAGATTGGAAGCTACATTTTAAAAGTACTTCAGAAAACATTCCTGCATCCCCATGGGCTTTTCCTTGATAATCTACACTGTATTCCAGTTTCAGACTAACAGTAATCCTGCTCTCATAGTGTGTGCTGAGCTAAATGTAACAAATTCTGGTTAGAAACGTACAGCTCAAAGAACAAGAATAAATCTCATGCAGTCATTTAAAACATTAACTCCAGTAACTCATTAACCACCTCTATTAAGAGATCAACCACTGTTAGATATATTTACCTCATGTATGTCTTTCATCCAGCTTGTTATACTTTGAAAACTGTCCAGATTTGTGATGTCATATACAAGAACAAAGCCTTGTGCGCCACGAAAATAGCTAGTGCTTAGTGTATGGAATCGTTCCTGGCCAGCAGTATCCCTGAAAGAAATGGTAAGAAATCACACACACACAAACAAAACCACCATGATCAAACTGCAGAAAGCTCCTAGAAAAATCACTTTATTTTAAGGAGTATTGTCCAAATCTTGAACGGTTTAGCCTAACTTGAAAGGAACAAGAAAAGATAAGGATGAGAGGAAATCTGGGTGCCAGATATAGCACCGAAAGAAATACACCAGATATTTATTCTGAATAATACAGCCCTAGTAGGGAAGCTAAGCCAGTGGTTGACGCCTGAGTGTAACTTCAAGTCCAACACTGTTTCTTTTTATACATAATCATTAATATCAGTACAACTCAGGTGATAAAAAAAATCCAGAGTACAAGCACTGGCAGGAGTCAGATGACATCCCATATTCTGACAAGCCCTTTGTAAACTGTGACACAGAGAGTATGCTGGTTTAGATGGAAGGTTAAGTTTTGGTGAAAAGCCATAAAATAAAGGGCTGCAGAGATTCCTACACATAATTATGCCTTAAGAAATCTGTAAACAAGCCTCTAAGACTTTTATTTTAAAACCTGAGATGGAATAACTGGAGATCTAATACTGGCCAGATAATTCATATACAGAGGTACTCCTGGAGAAGTTAAACACTGGTAAATATAGATAATCTTTAGTATTTGACACCTGGAGAGATGGCTGTCAGTAGCCATATGTAGCCTTTAGAAAAACTTCAAAAACAACATATAGAGTGTAGGTTCCTGACTAGCTTTCTCTTAGTGACCCTTTCAAACATGCATTTGATAGGTAATGAAATGTAAAATTTTCTTGCTTTGTCACTTCCCTCAATGTTCCTATAGATCTGTTCGTATGATCTTGCTTGTATGTTGCAAGTTTTATTGTTAGAGCAACCTAGTGGCAACCCTCCATTAGCGGCTGCACAAAATATGCTCCCCAGGGCCAAATTCAAATTTTAAAATTACCTAGGAGGAACAACTGCACTTTAGGAATAGCAGATGAGATGTTTCAGGCTGTAATGTAATTTAGTTGGCTCTCATTTGTGATATAAATTAAAACTTACCATATTTGAAGTTTCACTCTTGTATCATTAAATGTTACGGGCTTTACTTTAAAATCAATGCCTAGAAAAAAGAAGAAAATCTGTAACATTTCTCCCAATAACAGGGATTCACTTTGAATAGCGTTTCTTAGCTTTAGTTATCATGCAATTTTGAACAGAAAGCGAAAAGGAACTATATCAAACAAAGAATAACTAAGCCAACCACACACATTCAAAATGGAAGTTGTAAAAGGAAATTATTCAATGGTGAAAACAACTATGTGCCAATACGTTACACAAACAGGATACAAAGCAATGCCAATACAAAGCAATGGGAGGGCAGGTCAAAGCGAAGGTGCAGATACTCTGAAACTACACGTAGGTATTTCCATGAACAGGCAAGTGACATCGCAACAACATGGCAGCAGTTTCATGGCCTATGCACAATAATACTTGGCAAATATATTGGTGATTTCAGTTGTTCCCAGTTTCATCACAACAGGGGGCAGCTATGAATGGGGAGGTAGAAATGCTTACAAAGTGCAACACCATTTTTCTGTCCTTATTTCCAAGTGCCTAAAAAAAATAAAATCTAGGGTTACGTGAACAGGAATTAGCTGTACTATTTAAATGCAAAGACAAACATATACTGGATTTCATTCAAAATGAAGAGGATTGTCTCTACAGCCTTAATCGCCATGTATCCTAGATCCAAAGTGCAAATGCTAAAATCAAGCATTAGCACTTGAAATCAGTGCAGAATGTTGTCTCTACATACACTACCGATCTTTCCTCAAAGATACTTTCCTTAAAATTGATAACATTTTCCTTTATTATACTATCAAGTCAGTAGCCCAAATGTTGTAGATGATACCTGGATTTATGGGCTATTGAAGTTCCAATCTCAATAGCAGATTCTGCCAGCTATTGGCTACTATCTTAGAGTGATGCATTTCCTCACGGTTAACCATGGTTTTTTCCAAGTACTCTATTGCTGAAATTTGAAATACTATTTGATAATTTCTCTGCTCATTTTTTTTTCCTACTGAAAAACAATAGTGCTATTTTTGTCGATTACATTAAGTGAAATTAAGGTGATACTGTGATAGCTGTCCACACTGCATCAAAATCCCCTAAGGTCAAAATATGGCTACTTAATACGGCTTCAAAGTGGCTTTTCACTAGTAGTAATGTCATTTGAAAGAACTAAGCAGATTGAAAAAGCACGAAAATGTGAAGTTATTATCTTTGCACGGATTTCTGTAAGAACCTGTCTGCCAAATTACTTTACAAAGGAAAGCATCCATGGCAGTAAACTAAAAATGCAGTAGAGGAAATGCTCCTTTCCTTTTTACTGACGGATGTATTGTGCACAAAACTTTGACAAGTACACTCTCACATGCATGATTTCAATGCTATTAACATTTTTGTGTGTATGTGGTAAAAGAGTTTAGGTGGATTTTTAAAATTCTTATGATAATCATGTCCCTCACTTGATGAATTTTTATTGAAGCTCCAATGGAAAGGAAAGCTGAAATAATATAATTGGTATCTGTAATTAATATTACAGCAAGCTGCCTTGATGGAATTAATAATGTCAGATGGAAATGTAATTTAAGTCAAATTTGCTCATGTAAGGTGAAATTCCAACGTGATGGAAAACATTTGCTCTGAAATTCACATGCTTTTGTTTAATTACCTGTATCACTTTCTACAACTGATATTAGAGCAATTGAGAGGGACAGAGTACGCACTGGGAGACTGCAATGACACTTTCAAATGGTGCACAGGGAATATGGCAAAAAATTATAATCCAGCCAGGGATTCCCAGACCTACAGGAAACAGTTCTTAGTTGACATACATTTTAATAATAAATTGCTATAAGCTTTTTTTATTATTATTTCTAAACAGGGAAGCAGAGTGCTGAATCAGACTAAAACTTAATCTAAATTAAAATAAGGCTTATTGACTTCCTAACTCAACTTCAAAATTTATTGACCTAGAAGGTCAATGAATGTTAGTGAAAAACAGAAGTCAATACGTTCTGCATGCATGAATTGTTCATGTCTTTATATGAAATTTCGAGCAAACTTAGCAAATTGGAAAGACAGAAAAGAAAAATGAGAAATACAATGCCAAAGACAGCTCACAGATTTCAGATGCTTTTAGGCCCATGTATTACACAACATGATCAACATAACAAAGCGATCATTGATTACCGCTCTTGAGATAAACGTTATTTGAATGCAACAGCTTGTACTTATTTCTTTTAAGCTGTCAAATAAAACCAAGAAGGGGTATGCTGGGTACAAGTTCAAATTCTCGTTGTTATTTCCAAGTTTTATAGCCATGAGATTAATTTATTTTATGTTACAAATAATAAATATGTTCATATTACAACTGAGGCACCTTAAAGACAATTAGGTCTAAAAGGCATCAAAACAGTCAGCCACACAGGAATTCAGCTGTGAATTGCCCTTCTCCTCCCTCAGTATCTATAAAGCAGTCTTTGGCCATCCGCAAAAGTCCTCTTCAGAGAGGTCTCTTGCAGCTGGCCTAGAAAATGACAACACACTTTTCACCCCAATATAGCTTGCAAGTTCCTGATATAAAAGGCTCAAAAAAAAAAAAAATGTCTATGCAGAGAAAATGCAAGTTTGAGCAGCTTAGCAGGATGCACCCATGGCAGCAGGGACAGAGGGCGGTACGTGCCCAGGTGCAGGTTCCAGCAAGCCCACTGACTGTCACACAGCATCTTCAACTCTGGATGCAGGGAAGCAGGTGGTATCAACTGCTGTGCCCAAGCTGGGCAAGTCCCCACTGAGATGTTGTGGGTTCTATTTCCACCACGTTACTCATACCCATACTTAACTCCTACCACCTGTTAGTGCATTACTTGCATCAGACTCTTTTCCTCTACATGCCAAGGAATATCTGAAGTGGAGTGGTATCTGAGGGGTCTCAAGTACTGATAACTACTGTTTTGGTAAGAAAAACAACTCATGGGATAAGATGGTTTGTTAGGAAAGCTAAGAGTGACAAAAAGTCCTGCCTTTAAAAAAAACAATTTAAAAAAAATATTAAGATGTGTTGTTAATACAGGATATGTTTATCTTCAATATAGTTCATTTTTGTTGATTAACTCTGTTTCCTTCTAAAGTGAGTATCAGAGAATCTACACAGGCTTTAGAGCTGGTTCTCTTATTCATTGTGCATTAGAAAAAAATGCGTAAATCACTTGAATTTGCAACTTCACCTGAAGTGAGTGGGAGCTGCATCACTCTCAACTACGACAGATTTGGAAGGACTCACACCTCACAGAAACATGTCTCGCAGAAAACGTGTGCTGCAGGACCACAGCCACTGTAATGCAGCAAAATAACAACCTCAGAGCCTGCGAGACCACAATCCTGTTCACTTCTCTACATGGGGTTCTTTTGCTCATAAACTTTCTCTATGGCTTTATATGGAATGCCACTGTTTAAACAAAAAAAATTTATTCTTTGTAGTCTACTCATAATACAATGCATCTGCCTTATGATGCATATAAGTTTAATTAGAAAACTGTAACTGCTTATAATTTACCCAAACTGCATAATTGAAGAGGAGGAAGGGCACCCAGCCTTGAGTGTTTAAGTGCTGCATAAAAAGCTTTCAATGAAAATTTACTGTGGATGCTTTTTTTTTTCTCCATAAAATACATAATTTTAGAAAAGTTTACTTCTACTGGAGCCTACTACGAAATGTTTGGGTTTTTATTTTTCCCCTGCAATAACATTAGAATTTTTCCTAGTAACACAAACCTGTGATTCATGATGACACAGAAATGAGACTTTCAACAATCTTTTCACTTCTGTGCCTACGACCCTTTGCCACTGAGGAAGGTGGTGGCATACGATTTTGTCAGGGAACTCAGCTGGCTAAAAGACTGCACAGCCTCGATAATCTTCCCTCTACTCAAATCACAGCTGGACAGGTAGGGTGAAAAATCCATTATCATCAGATAAGCATTCAATAGGCTGCATGACAGACAGGGATCATTTGACTCAGCTTGTATGAAACAGGCATCTGGAGGAAAACAGTTATTTGTTTTGATGGTGCCAACAAGGAGGGAGAAGACACCATGAACAGAAAAACTATTCCATTGTCTTCTTCCTTTAGGTTGTTTTCTCGGTTGTAGCTGTCTTAATGAAAAAGAAACTTCCACTTCCAATATTATTCTTTCGAAAACCTCACTCACAATCCCACTTGTTTTAAAAGTCTAAGCTCCAATACACCTCCTAAAATGGAATTAAATGGAAGATGGTGTTTTAGAAATAACTTTAAAGTCACATTCAAGTAACAAATACCACATTTGGGAGATTCACATTTCAGCTAAGCATTTGTTTAAAAAGTTTTTAAATCTCTCAAGAATAGGTTTCAGGAACAGTAATACAACTTATCCCTAACTGTCACAAAACTCTTATCTTAACTATTCCATAAACTATTTTGACACACAACTGGAAAATATATTCTTAATATCATCACCACACAAGAGTTTTTGACTCCACAGTGGAATGCATTAAGAGTAAATGAAATTGTGTATCAAAATAATAACCTCATGGTTAGGAATCTATGTTCCAACATAAAATGCACCAACAAAGCTGATGTTTATTTTCATGGCCATTCTTTGGGACTTCTTGCTAAGCCTGGTAACAAGTTCCCTGTTACAAGGATCAATTTCATGTTTCTTCTGCTAATTGTGCTTATCCCTTTCTGTTCATGTCGGTTTCAGAAGCTGTTTTGCAAGAATGGACAAGAAAATAAAAAGTGGTTTAAGTTCAGCCATTCCCATGTGGGCAGGTCAACTGATCTCATGTACATTAAGTATTCCCTGGTCCACAGCTACTACCTGTTATTTTTTCAGTTAAACTCAAAAATGTATAAAAGT
>JAHREE010000073.1:6720803-6807476 GCA_033628505.1 Tringa tobata | reverse complement strand
GTCTGTATGTCTGGATTTTTTTACCAGAATCTCACATTGCCTGAGCTACGGGGCTCTTGGCCACTTGCCAGCTTGCACACTGAATTTGTCTGGGGTCAGAGATTTAGGAGTGGGATACTCCTGAAGTGGGATACTCCTAAGTGCTAATAGACACTTGCAAGTATTTGTGACTGTCTAGGGCTGTGATGAATCCCCACAGGTTTTGTCATTGTCATCTCCAGTCCTTCAAGCAACTCCTGGATCAGATCATGTACCACAGAGCGGCAGATGTAAGAAACTCACTTTTTGTGGAGGACAAGTTATGACAGCAAGTTCCACCTAGCACAATTCGGGATGTCCTCTTCCCAAAGGCCAAGTATTATTTCAGGCTTATTTCCTTATCTCCCCACTATGAACCACACACCAGCCTGCTACCTCAGCTTCCCAGTATTGAACTGGTTAGCCATTAACCTTTAGGGTTTTGCGGTAGGAGATCTTCAAAGGGTGGCAACAGCTTGTTTCTTGATCACTGCAGTTTCCTTGATTCCTGGAAGAATGATAATTTCTGCTACAAGTTGGGAAATAGTAGGAAATGACTGATTAAATCAACTAATGAGTTCGATGGTTATTTTAGGAGGGATCTGTGATATGTGACTGTAAAAAAGCAAATGCTACCAGAGAAGGTATCAGTCAAAGTGTTTCCATTAGGGGCAGAGAAAAGCTGTGTATTGATGAGACTGAATACGTTCTTGAACAACACTTGGTGGAAGAAGTTGACCCTACGGGATACTTTCAGCTGACACAATCACATGAAAGCGTTTGTGGAACCCTTCCTGTACGATAAAGCTGCAAGTGTGTGACTGACTGTGTTTGACAAAGGCTGGGAGGGAATATGATGATCAGGAATTAAATGATAAGGAGGTAAAAAAAGCTGCTTAGAGAAAATGACAATAGAATGAGTAGATATGCACTGACCACGAATATGGCTGAGCTAAAAATTGTGAGGTTTCTAATGATGCTTCAGAAAATTCTTGCAATTGAGGTGATTGGGAGAAAAATCTTAATAAATCTTAAGATCATCGTCAGAGCAAGATGAGTTTGTTAGGGAGGCCACAACCGCCTGCAATAGGGAAGGACTGGACTTCATCAATCGGAACAGTTCCTCTGAGAAACATCCCCTGCTATCTCAGCAGCCCCGTGAAGTTCTGCTTCCTGATGCAGAAATTGAAGCTACCGTTGATTATCAAAAATCTGAGCGATGGTGGGGTGCCAGCATCTTCTGGTAATTCTCATGGGTCAGGCATCTTCTGGTTGTTCTCCTGGATGAGAGGTGACGATGTGTATGAGGAAACTGTAACACTTAGGGGTAATCTAACATCTGCAGCAACAGACGGGTGTCTCCAGCCAGCTGTGGATCAATCCTGCTCCAGTCTCTCCATGGATGCTTTACCATGGGTTTGGCAGATGCATTGGTTTATAGATACACCATAAGGCTTTGTCTTTATTGTGGCACCTTCTCCCATTCTCTGCTCTGAAGCTGTTCTTCACAAAACAGTTTCCTTCAAATGAGGGCGACGCTGCAGCTGCCTAGATTTAGGTGACAGCCTGGACGGATGGTGTTAGCAATGGTGCTCCATTAGCTCAGTCTTTACCCTCTGTTGTCTGTCAGGCCAACCAATTTAAATGAAAAGGCTCTCCATAGTATTTTGTACACTCAAATTTTGATTTATGAGCAATGTGCAAGGCAGGATTCTAGGTAATTTCTTAACAGAAGTCCAAATGCCCAGGGCTGCCGCTGCTATCAGTGAGTTACAGTATCGCTTTCCTCATATTCCTATCCACAAGGGGACAGTCTTTCCATCTCTTACCACCGACTAAAACCATTTAAAAGTTAGCTCCTCGAAAACCTACCATTCAATGACTGAAATGTAATTTTTCTTTAAAATAGATGTTTCGTGCTTTATAAAAAACTTCCGGATCTTTGTAAACTATATGATGTTGCTGTATTTATAGAGCCAATCATAAGTAAAGTTAGTTTAATGAAGCTAATGACTTGAAAATTGTGACTGTGTGGCTACAAGACAATCAGTGCAAAGAACAAAACAAAGCTTCCATGATGTTCCTTGAGATATCCTTGGAAAAGGATGTCTTTGCCTCTCGTTCAGTTTTTTCTGATTGCTCACTTCCATTTCTTTGATTCTATCTTTCCAGTAACGTGATAAATAGTAATAATAAAAATGATATAATTTTTAATAGCGTTTTAGTGGGAGTTCTTTTCATTTTCACACAGAAAAATGACTAGAATTATTAGAATTTAATAAATACTTGTAAACGATTAGTGTTAATTTTATACATATGATACATTTTTGATTCTTATCTAAAGTGTTCGGTTTAGGAATAGTGGTTCAGTTTACTCTCAGAGTACTGGAGGACTTTGGGCAAAGAAGATAATGCTGTAGTTTTTTAATTCTCAAAATGCTCACACGAGTTTGGGGATTGGCCCCTCAGATTGCTGTAGTGTGGCGTATTACCCCCGTCTCTCCTGATGAGTCAATGCATTTTTACAGCATCTGATTTTTCATACAGCCAACAACCTGCAAGAGGTGGGCTAACCCTGCGGCGCGGTCACAGAAAGTACTCTGAATGCAGGAAGGAACCAGGCTGATTCTTCAGCAGCATATTTCATGCAAAACACCTGGCATAATCTTATCCCTAAGCCTGCTTTGAACATTTTTGCAAGCAACTGTTATAAAAAAAAAAAAACAAACAAAAAACAGTTAAGGAGACAAACGTAACTATAAAGCAAGGATGAAGAAGCAGCAGCGTTCAAATACAGCCCTGTTTCTGAAACATAATGGTGCCGTTGCAGATGCCAAAGCCCCCTTAATGAAATTAAGCTCACAAAATATTGCAAAGAGCTTCAATGTATTTCCATTTGAAATTATTTTGATGGAATATTAGAATACTAATGCAATTACAAATATTAGCAGCAAATTCATGCACGTTTTCCTGAGCGGAAGGTATAAGCTGAAAATGGTAATGAGAAGAAAGGGTGAAGTTTAATTTGGATTTAAAATCCTCAGTACTAAGTCACTGCTCGTGTCAAGATTACTCACTGAATAGATTCTGTTAAGTGACCGACGTGAAACTCTTTGCTTTCATTAGTGTTAAGATAAAACCACTTCTGAGTGGACAAAAGTGAGGTAAATCACTCATGATAGGCAAAACAGGGTTCACTGATCTTTAAATGAAATTTCTGGGCCAACTGTAAAGTATTTTAGTTATTTAAGAGACAGGATTCACTGTTAAACTGGAATATAATTTTTAAGATTTCATCAGAGAACAGGGCACCTCTCCGAGTCAGAATGACTCAAATGAGGGGGTACTGATGAAAAATCTGTTGAAAACTGATTGTGATGAGGCACCCATTTTTTATAGCTGCTCATGACCTGGGTCAGAGTTTGTAGGGGCTTTTAATTTTATTTTCCTTAATAATAGAACTCATCATTGCTTACTGGATTAGCTTATTATCTTAAGTTGGAGTATCCCTTGATACTGCCAGATTCAAAGTCACATTTCTGACCTACTGATAAGGAAGACAAATATTAGCAGAACAAACTGAAGTAGTCGAAGCCTTACATCAGGGGTCCTGACCTCTTCAAAAACTTAAGATTGAGACCAACAGGGAGACCAAGCAAGGGTTGCCCTCAGCCCTGTCTCAACATCATTGCTCTTGGACCCACAGAAGTCGTTAGCTATGAATATCTCGCAATTTGCTAGTAAAATTGTCACTCAGCAACTTTAAGAATACTTTTTTAAAATAAAAAATACTAGAGTTCTCCTATGAGTAAAGGTAGTCTTTCTTCTGCAGCTCCTTTGGCGAAGTACGATTTTTTTCTGGATCTGGAGCAGCAGAAGGAATTGCTGTTTTAAGAGACCGTGCTGACTGCCATCTGTATAGTTAATAAAATCCTGATTATGCCTGAAGTTCGCTCAGAAAAATTCACAACATTTATGGCAGGGCCACAAATGTTATTTTTTCCCTTAACTTGAGCCTGCCTCATCTCTATTACTGAAATACCAGTACTCTGTAGATGAAAACTGAAATTTCTGGAAAATCAAATTTTTGACCGGTTCTAGTATCTGAGTGATCTACTGCTGTCACTCACCCACTGTCAGCCTTGCTCTTGGAACAGCCTGGGAAGTACGAGCTTTAAATACATACACTCCTCCCAGGGTCGCTTTGACTTCCCCGTTACTCAAAACCATACTTTCTGTGGGTTGCTGCTTAATTATCTGGTCAAGATTTTCAAAATCGTTATTCAGTGTTACATTTCTAAATTAATATACAGGAACTTAAAAAGTTATCTAGCTGCACAAATGCTAAATGGAAACTTACTGGACCCTCAGAAATGTAGTAATTAATTTACTTGCCTCCATATAGCTTTAGAAAATAAGATAGTAGAAGCTAATTCTTTAAAAGATGCATTTACCCTTCAGATATTTCGAAAAGATTACTCTAATGTGTTTTTTAAGACAGAAATGTTTGAAATGTTCTCTGTGCTAGGTTGCCCTGTGCAGAGGGGAACAACGAGGGGACATCCCTGGAGGGGGTTGCTGGCCGTGGGGAGTGAGCTCTTTCAGCAGAGGCTGCGCAGCCCCAGTGAACATCTCCAGCTGCACCCTCGGGAGTTTCCATGCCGCTCAGAAGTGTTTCAGGTGTCTCAAGCACTACATGTGCCTCTTATTTATATTATATTTGCATTTTTTGCCTTTCAAAAGCCATCAGAATGCACATAAAAACAAAAAATGACAAGACCGTAGCCTAAGGTGCCTCCCATCTAAGCAGACAGTTGCTCTGGGAGAAAAGAAAATTAGGTTTGATATGATTCATCAAGGCTAGGCTTTCACCTCTGTGTATTTACTAAAAAAATATTTGTCCCAGACTTTTTGGCCGTTGACATGGGGCCACTTGTCTATAATTTCACAATTTGGCTCTTAGACTTTTTTTAGCTATATGCTTCGCCCATCTGCGGGGTGCGAGTTAGCAGCTTCTCGTTTTTCTAGGTTTCCAGGAAGTTTGTCAGGTTGCCCCTCCTATGGCCTGCAGTCTCTTCTCTGAATTTAATAAAAATTAAGTGCTTTGTTATGAACTACTAGATAAGCATTTTGTGACTCTTCAACAAAACTTGAAACATTTTGTAATAAGAATAGGATTCATTTGGAACAACCAGACCTTAGAAATTACATGGGTGTTTGGTGGGAGAAAACATCTTCTCAGAGGAAAATGCTAAAATGATTTTTTGGATGCAGGGGTTTCTTTTGTGTATGTCCAGGATTATATTCATCTTGAAAGTTATTATTCAAATAAGCTAACTTCTATAGGGGAAAACTGAAAGGCAATTGTTTAACAAATATTGATAAAGCTGGTTTACAATGATAAATTGATAAAAAAGGGATTAAGGTTTTAACAGAATGTATATGGGAGTATCGTAGTCCTGATGCTTTACTCTATTATACCAATTTTATTAAACGGTTAAATATATTATATTGGCTCAAAACTAAGGAAAGGTCAGCCGCTATATTCCTAGCAGAAATACTGCTGCAAAACTTTATAGAATAGAACTTATTTCAAAGGCAAATGAATTGGAGTAGGTAGAACAATTCAATGCAGGGAAGTCAGGCTGGCCCTGCAAAAGGCGTGCACTGCGCATTGATAACATTTCCTTTGCCAGAGGGGCTGAGAGCCAGAGGTGTGTGGCCGTGGTACGTAGGAGACACAGCCCCACTGTGTGTATGGGCACTGTATGTGTGGAAGACCCGTGCAGGTCAGGAGAGATTTAGGAGAGATTTGGTAGGTCAGTGGCTTAATGAGCTGGAGAAGGGAGAACTACGGGTGGAGCGGGAAAGGTCGTGAGGATGGGCCAGGTGAGAGATGCCAACCAGTTCTGCTGTGGCAAAGTCAAGAAATCGAGGCTGATAAACTAGGGAAAACAGGCTCCCTATATGTTCAAAAAGAGGCAGCATGATGGTAACAGCAGCAAGAATCACAATTTCAGCTGATGGCAGAGAAGCAAGATGAATAAATGAAAGATAGGAGGATTTCTGTAACCAGGGTGAGAGACAATTGAGGCAGAGGGCAATGTTTTAGTTGCAAAGACAACTAGGAAGAATTGATTCTGATACATTACAAAGAAAGAAAGAACATTTGCTTATTTCTCAGCTATACAGATAGTATGAGAAAGCTGATGTACAAAAGGGAGAGGCACCCAATATTCGCACAACCCTGCCTTTTCTGTGGCTTCTTGGTCTTCTTTATTCCTCCCTCCCTCTCCTCTTTCTTTCTTTGCCTGCCTTGGATTCTTCTGCCCCGGTAATGGTACTAGATCGTAGGAGTTAAAAAGGTATTACGTTTGTAGAATTGGCAGACGCAGGCAAAAAAAAAGGAAAAAAAGTCCAGTTTTATACATTAGTTACACTCGTTATGATATTCCTCTCTGTAGTGAGATTTTTATGGCCTCTGGTGGCTCTAGTTAGGCTTCATGGACATTTCAAAATGCAAAGTTAGCTTAAGTTGTAGTATGAGTCATCTGTAGCCATGGGAAGCCTTTGGACTCGGACAACTATGACAGAATTCAATTTATTTCCCAATAGCATTTATGTGTGTGTATTAGAAAAGATAATTTTGGCCTAAAAATGTGCTTTATTTTGCTTCTCACATGGCAAGTTACCTCCGTTGTTTACCTCCCATATCTCCTGAAGTGCAGGCATCCTGGTAAACAGCATCCCTGCCCATCTCCCAGTCTGCTCCCCATTTTCTTAGCCAAATGTTGTATGTCTGACTTCCAGGAGTCACTATCCATGGGAAGCAAAATCTGAAAGTGCCCTTACTTATGCACCTGGAAACAGCATCCATCTCATTGCCTACCCTGTTCTTTCCTTGTGGAGAACAGGTCTGCAGGGGACTTTGCCACAGGAATCTATTATTAAAAAAAAATAAAATTGTGAAACATCACAAACAGAACCCTGGAATAGGAAAAGAAGGTGGAAAGATACATTATTATATAAGGACTAGGACCGAGACACTAAGTATCCTAAGTGCTTATTTTGATTTTTCATAGCACGTGTAGCGTCACAAGCTGAGGAGGCTGTTTGTTCTCCAAATCAGGGGGACGGGAAGTAGAAAATTAGGGCACATGTAGAGGTGAAGGACTGAATTCATTGTCACAGGGGCCTGTAGGCACAGATTATGGGAAGTATTCCTACAGCACTTTTAGAAGATCAAAATGGAGTATGTGGCTTAGAGAGCTCTCATACCAAAGGCCAAGGGGCCATGACAGACAGCTTTGATAGATAGGAAGTTTTTTGTACTCTTCACACTACCTTTTTTATATCTAGTAATGGAAACAAAGGAAACCACGCAAGCAGCCTGCTTATAGATGAGCCTGAGAACACACAGGCTACATCTGTGTCACCTTTAGCAGAAATACCCATATTTCAGTTCAAGTTCACCAAGCAAAGCTGCTGGAGGATTAAATAAGTGAAGATGCTCCATCTACCCTGTATGCCTTAGCTCACCTCCCCTGGCTGTCTCTCACCAGCTTGCTCCCGTCTTCATGTGTCCTGCCATGGCTGGTCCTGCTAGTTCCCATGCCAGATGCTCCTCTTCCACATCTGGACTTGCCACTCCAGCCCCTAGGTGGCTGTCACACCGTCACAGGCAGAGTCAAGGCCACAGGCCTGCTGCCTGTGGTGGAGCATGATTTTTGGAGGAGAGGCACCAGTATCTACTGGTGGCAGAATTTAATCCTCTGAGTCTTGATTAGCAAACTCCCCAGAATCAACTTCCCAGGGCAGGACTCTTCTTCCATCCCCAAGAACACCCAGCTACCCCCAAACCCTCCCCAAAGGGCAACATGAGGACACATCCACTTGATTTTCATCAGGAACAAGCAACGCTGGCAGGGAGCTCTCAGTGAGGAGCTCTCACATTTGGACTGTACCACCCTGCTGCGAAATCGCCTGATTCCTCTGGCCTTCAGATCTGCTGGACCCACCTCCAGTCCCTGTCAGCTGTGGGGCACAAAGCTGGGACTGGGGCTGGGATGGGTGCACTCAGAGCTGGGGGCTTGGTGGACCCCTTTTTAAAGGTTCTTATGATTTGAAGTCACCTTCTCAAATTGCTCTCGTGGTCTTGGTTAGTGCAGGTTATCTGAATGACTGCCTGGAGCAGGGAATGGTTTTTAATTTATTTTTCAGTGACTGTTTTCTGATTTAATGGAGGTTGCTGGTTTTATACTTGTTTTCACCAGTTCGTGTTTTCCTATATATCAAAAGCATGCAGAGTTGTGGATAGACCTTTTTTATGTATCATATAAATCTGTTTAAGTGAATAAATAAATAAACAGTGCCACATTGGAGTAAGAGTGAAAGATTGCACTGATGCTATTAGGAGTAGAAATATTTTGGAAGTACCACTATCAAATCATCTGTGAAAATGCCATATAGGCACATGCACACACATAACCCACAGAAAGATTTTTTTCCTTCAGATAAATGTCAAAAATGCAGACGTCCATTTTCATTTAAGTACCTGATGTATTCTTCAAATCCACTGTGCACTTGACAGATAGCAGAGCATCTTCCATTAATCCTTAAGAGATTTAAATAGCATCTCACAAAGGAGAATAATAAGAGTATTCAATGCCTAGATCTTGTAGACTTCTTCCTAGAAAAGAATGCTACAAGAATAAGGGTAAATCAGTAGTAGCTTAATCTGTGGTAGATAATATAATTTATGTTGCCATGTATCATGTTAATGACTCTAAGACAATGTGCACATTATTTTTTTTTTCATTTCCAATTTGGGATTCTTAGAATAAGAGATGCAGAGACAAGGATAACCCATGTTTTCCATGAGAGATTCATGGAAACTGAAAAATAAGGTCTTTTAATAGTTCATGATAACTGTTTTTCTTGGCTTAAGTGTAGGTTTTAAAAAATGGTGCTCATTGTTTTGCTTGTAGTTCTTTCATGCATGGACAATCGTGCTGATGATGCATTTACTTCAAGTGAATTTTCCAATTGAAAAAGTGCTCTTGAGTAGTTTAAGTACTATGAATCACCAAAAACTCATCTAAGTCCCATAAAAGCACTGGCTGCAGAAAACAGCCCTGGAAAGAAGACATATTGGGATTGTACTGTATGATTCAGCTAAACGGAAATATATTTTGTCAACACAGAAGAAGTAAAATGACCTGACAGTTCTGTAAAAATGAAATTATAATCTGCTAAAAAGACGGAAATTAACTCTTCTGGAAGCCCCCCTGTTATATCCCTCAGTCATTCCTCATTGGTCTGAAACAGAGATTCTAGGTGTGAGAACTTCAGCCCTTGAAACGCAGGATTTTTATGGGGTACATTTCATTTCCCATGTCTTTCTCTGCTTTTTATTTCATTGTTGTCTCCCTTCCTTCCTAATTTCCCTTGGCTTGGTCTGACTGATGGAAGTTCTCTTTTTCCTGTTACCACTGCCTGCACCATTTGAACAACTAGTGTTTCTGAGACAATGTATTGTTAGTATGAGCAAATGCAATCTATTTATTTCTTATATAACAATATTTCAACAGAAACAACTTTAAGTCATTAAGTATTTGTTATAAAGACATGAGTGATTTTTAAGTTATTCAGTTCTCTAGTTTTTGTTTCAGGCTGCCTTTGAAAGCAGGTAAAACTATTCACTAAATCACGGTATTCAAGCTTTTCAAAACTGTAAAATAATTTCAAAACGTTAAGCTATTGCCTTAGATTTTTTGGTTTTTCATTTATGATATAACTTAAGGTTACAAGTTTTTAAAAGTAATTTAAATATAATGAGAGTTTAGAAAATGCTAAGTAGCATTCTGTATCTTGGATAGCGATATATTGCCTCAAGTGAGCAAAGCAAGTGTAGGGGGCTTCCTTGTGTTTGGAATTTCTGCCAGGATCAAAGGCCTTGGGGCCCAGATCTGGTCACAGGCTGCTGAGCTCATATGGTGCTCCTGTAAGGGCTGAGGGCCACTGTGGCCACAGCATCGTTTCTGCTTTCTGCCACTTATGCAGCTGTGGGTTTGTTGGTGCTCGACCCTGGGGTGGTAGGTGGCTTCCATCTTGCCCTGGTGAAAGAAAATATTTTTGCCCGCATGCATAGATGGAAAACATTTTCATTTTGATTGTTTTTCCAAGATAATTTGGATGCAGGTTAAGATATTTACGATGATCTAGGGGAGCTTGCACAAGTGGTCTGGATGACAGAGAGGGGGAGCACAGCCGAGCCCTGGCCATCAGCGCTGGCCCACTGATGCAAAGCATCTTGTACCCACCATCAGTGTGGTTACCTCTCTGTGGGAATCTGGAGCAAGAGTGTCTGAAATGTGCCTTTAGGGTGGAAGATAGCTGAGAAAATTTGCTGGTTTATCCCCTACTTTATTCTTTGGTGACATCATTGATTCACAAGCTGGTTAGCCTTACTTTGGCAATTAGTATTCTCATGCTGTTCTTTGACATAAAACACTTTGTGAAGGTGAAATCTGATTAGGTAGCTCACACCCTCTGGTGTGAACAGTAACTGTAGAACAAGCAAGAATAAATAAATAAATTGTATTTTGGCCTCTACAGCTTCCCCTTCCCCTCTAAAAAAATAATAATAAAGAAATCTTGGGGGAGATGTGGAAGGGAGGGAAGCCATATGAACATGAATGTTTAGTACCGTTTGAAGAGACAAATAACAGAGGATGCAGTTGTGCCACTGCAGAGGTATGAAATGATCAATGCTCAGTTCTAACTCAGCCTAATATTCTTGAAGACATGCCTCCCTTAAGTACAAGCCCTGTTTTAAATCAAGAACATTTTCTTTGATTTACGGTTAAAACAAATCAAACTTCCATCCAGGTCCACCCAGACACACAAAGGTGAAAGAGCGATTGGGCACATCATTTGAAATATTGATCAAGCAATTCAATGTCATTTGGAGAGACAGTAAAAAAATGTTGAGAAAGGCCCATGTGCCCTGTTTAGCCAGAGAGACTCCTGCAGTGGGACACACAGGTTGTACATCTGCGTGACAAAGTCGCTTCCTCTTCCAACAGAAAGCAAATAATTAATTTCGCATTTCTAAAATGTGTCTGTTCACAATTTGCCTGGAAACTTTTAATATTGCCACAGAAGAATCCAACAGCATGAAACTGGCACTTTCTCAGTGAATGCTATTCTGCTCAGTGTTATTTTCGTTAACCTTCTCTGGTTATTTGTACACCAGAAATTTTGAAGTCACTGCTAGGACTTTTTAAAGGAGTGTGACCGAGGCAGCTGATGTTGTGCTGCCCGGTCACACACAGAGCTCCCATTGTCCCCATGTGCTGCTCTGTACAACTCTGCTTACCCTGTTGTCACAGCTGCCTCATCCATCATCTCCAACACCCTTCCTGGGCTTTCCACTTTGCTTGTGTCTCCAACATTGTGCCTCACAAGGCATAGGTAGGACCTGGTATAACAGGAGGACCAAAGAGGTGAGAGAAGCCAGGATGGGGGACACAAGGGCAGGTGAGTTGTTGGAGAGAAAATTGAAGCAGACTGTGAAACTTGACTCTTCTGTCCTTTACAGACTACAATTATTTGTGCTGTGCTGGGGGCATGACTTTTCTTAAATTAAATCAAAATCTGAGAAGTGACCTGCCTCAAAGATTACTTTGAAATTTGAAGTTTACGGTTGTTCAGGAGGAGAAATAAAATTACCTTGGGCTACTGCAGGCTGTGGCTGAGCAAAGCAGAGCTGGCAAGTTGGCGGCGGGGCTGTGGTTGTGGAGACTGAGGCAACTGTGGCTGCAGTTTATCCACAAGTGCAAGCATGGATATTCTCTCTGAAATAAAGACAGTTAGCACTGAGGGAGTTCTCCAAAGCTCTTCTGGAGACATTGATCACTCACATTGCAAAGCGCACGGGAGTGTGTCAGCTTAAAAGAGCGCTGCTTGATGACCGGTGAAGTTGACCAAATCTCACCTTCGGAAGAAGCTAGAGATGAAAACAAGTAATGAAATGTGTGGCAGATAAGTTACATGGGATAAGCCTGGAAAATGATAAACCTAATGCTTATCTTTAGGAAGCAGGGAAAGGAAGAGCCAGAGACTCATGGAACAAATAATCAAACTAGCTTCAAGGACAAATTGGATTTGTCAAGTACAAAATGTATTAAACCAGCCTAATTTCCTTCTACGACAGGATAACAGACCTTGTGGATTAGGGAAAAAGGAATGAGAGTCCATAAAACATGACTTTGGGGAGACTTTCATTACAGTTAAATATGGAATCCCCATGAGCAAATAAGGGAACTATAGTCTCAATATGTCAGTCCAAAACCGCTTCAAAACCTAAAGGGAATAATTAGTAGATCACTGTCACACTGGAGCATGTTTCAAGGGGGAATGTCCCAGAGGTCTGTCATGGACCTAGTAACACTGAGTCTTGAATATTCATTCAGTAACAACATTGCTGGTGAAAAAAAGAGCATATTTGTTAAATCTGAAGAAGACACCAAGCTGAGAGAGCTGCAAACAGTTTGAAAGGCAGAATTAGGATCCAGACTATAGCCGGTATCTTGGAGAAGGCAATGAGAACAAAATACTATGCGAGCTCGTAAGGAAAAGCCCTGCACTCAGCAAGGAAAACCTGCATTCCAAAGCCTGCAAAACTGGGAATAGCTAAAACAGCATAAAAGTCATGGAGAAGATCTGGAAGCAATAGAGAATATGAGTTAATGATAGGCAAAAGGGTAAACATTGTACTGGGCTATATTACAAAAAGGCGCTTTGCAACATACCTGAAGTTTTCTTTCCCTGCTCTGTGCAGCTGTGGTGTTCAGCTGGAGAATGGTGTCCAGTTTTGAACACTTTGAGAACTTACAGAAGGTTGTGGGTGAAATAAGGTAGATCCATCCACTATCTTTATTCTGCTCTAAACTCTTTGGCAAGATTAAAGGAACCAGGCTTGTCTAATCTGAAAAAGAGAGAAATTAAAGCAGACATTAACCATCTTCAAAAACATAAATCACTAACTGGGCAGGAATAGCCTCAAAGAGGGCAAGAATAACCTGTCAACAAGCAGTAAAGAGTCTACATTTCATCAGGAGATTTAGTTTAAGTATTGGGAAATGTCTGAGAGCCACAACAAGGCACGATTACAGGTTGTTTAGACAGATGCTTGCCCTGATGAGAAGCCTGTGCCAGCTTTGCAGAAGATGGAGACACCATTTGCAATAAACTTTCACTCCGTGACTTTCTCAACAGCCAAAATTTCATCAGTTCTTTCGCTAAAGTCACCTTTGGGGAATACAGACATCTCAGAAGAGAATTTGAGAATATGTGAAGTCCTTTCCTGTGATCATGTGTTATAAGCCAACTGGATTGTGAATTGAAGATAATTGGATGCACTGATATAATGAGCTAAGGACCCATGTGACAATTAATAGTTCTATCTAAATAAAGTTCTAATTCAATATTTTGGTAATGTAATGCTAAATGTAATAGGAGAGAAGAATGTCTTATTTTGTCCGCTTTTCACAGATGAGTTAGGCTAACCCTACAAACTCCTGCCTGTGTGCTCAGCCTGACTTCAGCAGGGCTGCTGGCAAGTATGTGAATTTAAGCAGATGGGCAGGCACGGATTTACAAGAGGCACTAACTGGTGTCAGTACAGTAAAACCAACACATTCTCATGCTGTGTGACATCCCGACAGTCATATAACCCTACAGTCTCTTTGCGTTCCCCCATTTTGATCAGAGGTGCAGAGGTGCAAGTCTTCCTAAGTACAGTAAATTTCTTTCTTGAAGTCTGGGGTCACTGAGCATTGAGCACCTCCTATCTTTAAAAGCAGAGGCTTTTCAACAGAGTTCCCTCCTGTCTTCTGGAGCCAGAAACGTGGTACCTGTAATGCAATAATATGGGACTCCTTGGGACAGAAGTATCACAGCAAAGGATAAGAAAGCAACTGAACCTTTGAGGTTCCACTGGGCCCCTGGAGAAATCACAGGACAAAAAGTTCAAAGCCCAATTGATTTCAGGCTTTTGAAGGACATATTTGGTGATTAAAGATTTCAGGTCTTCACTAAAGCTTTCGACAATATTTCTAACATCAAAACTCTCTCAGAAAGATGGATGTATAATGGATCAATAAGAAGAATGATTTTTGCATTGCCAACCTGTTCTTCGCAGTCACATGTTGAAGATGAAGTGGAGATATTTTCTGTCAATCCATGGCTTTTGAGAAATTACTTAGCCTCCACTGAGTCACTTCTCTTTGCTGCTATCCTATCATTAATAATTATATATAAATAATACAGATGCTTCCCTCATGCAAAAAAAGGAACCCCAATAGCACGTTAAGGCTGTCCAGGCTTCAGTTCCAATCTTCTATCACTTTCTGTGCTGTGTAAATAAATTCTGCTCCCTGTAAAGGCAAGGTTGAACACATACAGATTGCAATTCAAAAATGGGCTGAGGTGCACGCTTCTGGCTCTTGGACAGCATTTCAGCAGGCAGAGATCTGCAGCCCACACTGAATGGCATGTGCTAAATTCCTAATCGTGTTGTAGCTGTGATGGTCTACAGATATGACATGTCTGGCTGTGGGAAGAAATGATACCTTTTTTTCCTTCATGGAGCAACTGATATAGCTGGAAAAATAGCCAAGTTTTCAGGCACAAACTTCTCTGCAGATAGACAGAATAAGCTAGAAAGCTTGTCTAGGTTTTTACAGCCAAATCAGTGGGTCTAACCAAAGATATCATCTCTCCTGACAGCTTTGCCCCCCAGCAGCCTGGAAGGCAGGGCTCGTCAGTGCTTGCTGGTGGTGTGTGCCAGGGCTGCTCCAGTGGCTGCTGTGGGAGCCTCCGTGGGGGCTGTGTTACCCCTGGACACAGCAGAAGCAGCACAAGGCAGGATGTGGCAGCAGGAGGTGAATGTGGTGAGGAAAGGGAAAACCTCCCCATTTGCCCCCACAAAGCCCACCTCTACCCTGCAACCCCCATTTTATTTCCCCTCAGGCACCCTAGCTTTGCCCGTAGCTCAGACAACGTCTCTGCCATCTCTGTCTGACCAGCCTTCAACCCCGTTGCTCTTCTTCCATCTTCCCAGCAAGCCCACTCACACCACCCCAGCAGCAGTAGTCACCCAGCAGCCACCTGCTCCGTGGGTACCCATCAACGGCCATCACTTGCCACAGATGCCAAAGATGAAAAAGGAGAAACGCCACAGCTCTTCACTGAGCACAAGTTCAAAGCTCTTCTTCCCAGGGAAACACTCAATGAATTAGAGTCTCAAACAGGAGACTCTAATTGGCTTCAAGCTCCAACAGGGTAGGTTTAGACTAAACATTAGGAAAGAATTCTTCACAGAAAAAGTGGTCGGGCATTGGGATAGGCTGCCCAGGGAGGGGATTGAGTCACCATCCCTGGATGCATTTAAGAGATGATTAGATGCAGTGCTGAGGGATATGGTGTCGGAGAGGACTTTGTAGAGTAGGGTAGATGGTTGGACTCAATGATCCCAAGGGTCTCTTCCAACCTAGATGATTCTATGATTCTATGATTCTAAATTATAGCAGAATAAGTCATATCACTGCAAGATCGGTTCAAAAGGGCTAAGAGAGGCAACAGAAAATATAAACATTCCTTCTTAATGTTAAAATAAGGGGTTAAATATTACAAAAGGAGTCTAAGGAACTGTTTTTAAAAAGGGCAAGGGTTTTAAGTCACCTGCTACTTTTGCAGGTTTGGTGACTTCACCTTCTGAACAGTTTGCTGAAGACCAGAAGTACTTAAGGTCCTGCATTAACTAGACTGTATTTCCACAAAATGTGGTATAAGTACCTCTTTTTTGGCCTTTATATATTTACTTAGACTTGAACTTGTGCTAAATGCGGAACTGGGAAATTTTTAAATGCTGAGTCAAGCTCATAATGAGGAAAATAACACAAGTCATAGGAGGACTGGCACATACAGAGAATCTGTCTCACACTGGAGCTGCTTCCACCTCTGTCTTTCCCCGTGTGCTAGTCTGGGGTCATGGTGCCTGTACAAAAGCATTGATTTCTACAGCAGACTGGTGCCTGGGGAGGTGGGGAGCGAGGCGTTTCACAAGGTGGTGCTGGTGCTCCAGCAGCTGTACGTCCCGGGGACTGCTTTTTGTGGAGCAAAAGGAGTCATCCTGTGCCCAGAGTAAGGGCTTTGCCTTGCACACACCAGCTCCGTGCCCTCGCTGGTGCCTAGGTCCCTTTATTCTAGGAAGCCAAAGCAATATTGCCCTCCACTGGTCCTGAAACTAGTTTAGCTGCTAATGTGAGTTGGACAAAATCGTTGCCGGTACCATCAGGGGCACTTTGAAAGCAAGACGTGGATTCCTGAGGCGTGTTGGTGTTGTTCCATCTGTGCTGGGAGCTCTGGCTTTTCAGCCCCAGCTGCAGCAGGGACAGTCATTAGGAGCGGCGGTGGCGTGACCGCGCAGCCGGAGGGGTGTGTGAGGGGTGTCATCTCCTGCGGGGACCAGGGCTCTGAGAGGGATTTTTGGTGGGTGGATCTGTTGCTCGACTTTTTGCACGCAGCAGATGGGAACCGCACTCAGCGTGAGCTCTGGCATTGTCCCACTTCAGCCTCCTTGGCGAACGGATTTGCTGTTATCGAAGGTAAACCTGCAGGTCCACTAAACATTTCAGACTTCTAAAGCTTGTGGTATTAATGTTGAAAACCCAGGTTTTCAACTGTTGTGTCTGCTAATTCCTCCTGCTAGCTGAGGAGGAGGCAAGGAACCCAACTACCAAATCCTCCGTGCACACCCTGCCGGTGCTGGCTTTGAGGCACCCAACAAAGCCAGCACCACTCGAATAACCCACCCAAAGCGCCAGCGTCCAGCAGCTCCTTGCTGTTAGCAAGGGAGATGAAATGCTTCCTGCTGTGCTTTGAGGACCATCCAGGGGCTGTGCAGGCAGAGCTGGGGTCTACAGGCTGCAGGTTTGTTCCTCTGGAGTGCGGAGTGAAGGCCTGTGGCACCAGTGGGCTTCACCGGCGTGCTGGTGACACAGAGGAAGCCCATTAGATGATAAGTATTTCCGGTAGGGTGAGCAGCAGTGAAAAGATTAACTGTCCTGGCCTTTAAGTGACCATAATTAGGCTTCCCGTGAACAGCCCTTCCAGATAAATAATAGAAATTCACACCTATCTGGGTCCTACAGCTTTTCAGCCTATTTGGGGCAGGCTGAAATTAGGTGTGTAAATCTCCTTGAGCACCTTGGGCACTCTGCAGTTGTCTTAAGGAGCTCTGGCAGCTGCTGGCTTGGCCTCCCTAGTTCAATGTTTTAACCTGCTGTTCCCGGCGTCACCTCCATGAATAAAAATGTTCCCGGTTAGCGAGGCCTGCTTCCCGGAAAATTACTCTTCTAAGGACCCACAAATCTTACTTCTGTCTGAGCATGGCTTGATACACCTAGAATAGCTGTGGGAAATAAGTCCAAGATCGCTGTGGCTGGTTGAAGTACAGAAGATTTCAATATCGATACACTTACTGTGACATCATATGTAAGAAAAACTTCTTTAATTTCCACCATCGGTTTCTTTCAGTCAAGTCGGAAGAGGTGCACGGGAGCAGCTCAGATGCCAGAGAGGTTTCTTGCAGAGTTAAGGACTTAATTTTAGAATAATTTCCAATAAGTCACCAGGAAAGATTATGGCCTGAGGGTTGTTGCAGGATATTAAGAATTATATCGCCCCTACCAGAGCTATCTGCAAACCCTGTGCTAGTGTGATAAATAACCCTACGGTTACCAAAAGATGGGGAGCAACCAATGTCCTTGCAAACTAGAAGAGGTCTGTTTTGCAGACAGCAAGGTGGTGAGAGCTACAGTTGTTGTTCTAATGCTGTTAATGGGCAACAGTATGCTAATTAGTCAGATTAACTAAGCGGGTGAGTCATGCACTAACCCTTCTTGAAAGAAAGTGCCCATTTTGAGATGCTAAATGAGAACATAAATGCAATCAGGCATAGAATTCTTGAAAGATAAGACGGGAGCAGACCTGCTTGTTAATGGAGCCAGTGAAATTAATTCTGCTTTGGAAAGGGGTGCACTTTTTCATATTCAGGGTTCGTTTTAATGGGGAAGGGATCAAAACCTTCAGATCTATACAATGTGTTTCACTCAGGTCTAAGTAGTTTTAATGACCTAACACAACAAAGATATTGCTGATATTCTCTGCTAGGTTTGCACCTTCGGAAAGACTTCCTTTTTTTTTTTTTTTTTTAATTAGAGGCATTCAGATGTTTCAAATGAAGACAAAACTATAATATTCTGAAAAAACACAAAGCCCTCTCATCTATAATTGATGGGAAAGTACTAAAAATGTTTATTGTGAATGCTCAGGCTCTTACACTGAAAAACTACAGACTCCTCGCATTTGAGAAGTCAGCATTGATGCTCACAGGGACCAGGCATGTGGTCCTGCCATGGTGCTGGGAGTCACTGCTGAGTGTAAGGTGCCCTTCTGTGGAGGGCAGTTGTTGGTGTGAGCAATCCCTTCCTTTCTTGGTGGCAGGATCCCTTCCTTTCTTGGTGGCCACCTGCTACATGCACGTTAGCCTATTTTAACCTTTTTCTCTTCATCACAAATAGCGGTGTAGGCATCAAGGAAGCACAGAAGTGGTGCTAGCAGCCTGTCCGGGATGCTTTGGGTCCTGAGCCAAACGTGGCTCAGACACCTGGGTGGCCTCAGTCTCTGGCCTGAAGCCCCTATCAGCTTTCCAAGCATCTGACATGATGAGAGGAGGGAGCACTGGGCCTGGCTCCTTGTAACTGTTCAACGATCACGCCTGTACATGATGTTTGCTTGTGCCAGCACCTCCAGCAGTCCTTTGGCCACTATGGGGATTGAAGGTACATGCTGCTGGGGACGAAGGCCACATTTCCATGGGTGTGCGAGGCAGCGGGGAGGACAGGCTGTGCAGCAAGGAGGGTTAGGACTGGGCAGAATCTCTGAAGGAGCAATGCCTGTGGGGGTTCCGTGGTCATCAGAACCTTGTGAAAAAATACAGGCCATACCATGACTACCATTGAGTACCATGGAAATGTTCTACCTCACACTTCTTTTTGAACATGCTCTGTCAACTCGCCTTTTGCCAGAACTAGTAACTAGTAAACTAGATTAAACTAGTTCTAGTAAACTACAACTTCCAGTGGAGAGAGCCCACTGGAGCGCTACAAAGATGATCAAGGGGCTGGAGCACCTCTCTTACGAGGAAATGTTGAGAAACCTGGGTCTATTTAGCCTGGAGAAGAGAAGACTGAGAGGAGACCTCATCAATGCTTATAAATATCTAAGGGGCGGGTGTCAAGAAGATGGGGTCAGGCTCTTCTCAGTGGTGCCTGGTGACAAGACAAGGGGCAACAGGCACAAAATGGAACACGGAAAATTCCATCTCAATGTGAGGAAAAACTTCATTACTTTGAGGGTGGCAGAGTGCTGGAACAGGCTGCCCAGAGAGGTGGTGGACTCTCCTTCTCTGGAGATACTCAAAAACCAGCTTGGATGCGTTCCTGTCCAGACTTCTCTAGGTGACCCTGCTTTGGCGGGGGGTTGGACTAGATGATCTCTTAAGGTCCCTTCCAACCCCAACAATTCTGTGATTCCATAATTTCAAGGCAGCTGCTTGGCAGTAGAATTGCTGGAAATGCTGGCTCTTCTTCTAGTCTGCCTTCTTTTCTAACCCAAAGTCTTTCCAGTGCCACTGCAATGGCCGCTGGTTTCCACCCCAGAGGTGGCTGCACTTAGACGATTGGTGAAGTGATCCCTATATATATTTGCAATTCTCTGAAGCGCCTTGAGGCTTGCAAAAGGCACTATATAAATCAATTAATAACAATATCAGAGGTCAGTCAGCCAATAAGAATACAATTTAGTTTAATGAGAGATAAATAAGACAGACAGAGTGAGAGGGGAAGGGAGCTACAAGGCTCCCTACTCGGTGCCAGGTTCTAAATACGCCAGCTCCTCGCTTTATCACAGTGATCATCAGAAACATGGAAGATAATTGTGTCATTGCCATTTCTTAGTCCAGTGTAATATCTGTTACTGGTTTTGATGTCTTACTCAGCCCTGTACCAGTATGATTTTAGGAAGAGTGTACATTATTTTCATGAAAACAAATATGAGCATGAGGAAGCATTTTTCCCTTGCGTGCAATTCCTACTAAAGAATTTACATTCTTCTAATTTACTGGTTTACTGCACCACTTAGTGCACTCCTGAGATGTGCAGAATGTCCTCGCAGTTAAGAATGTGCAGATGAAATTTACCCTTTTTGCACTGAATCACTCACTCTTCCCTTGGAAGTCACCATGCTCTTTCCTCCCTCTAAATCTCCTTTAACCGCTCTAATAAAATAATAGATTATTCTGCATAGTTACAAAATGGATCCAAAACGGATGGTTGGCAGTTTATTCGGATTTTAGGGTAGTTATGTATTTTTGTGACCAGTCTGGTACTGAACAGGTGAATGGAAAGACAGTGTTTTTGCATTTGATTCTTTCTATTATATGGGGCTGTGGATGTAGGAATGAGAATTCTCTGTTGTAACCCCAGACAAAAAGCTGGGGTACATCACCCCTACAAGCAGTACTTGAAAAACTGTCAGAAGATGCAGAGGGCACGGGGAGATAAACCTGAGTGGGGCAGGACAGGGGATGGGGGAGGCCTGCGTGGCAAAACGAGGAGGTGTTTTGTGTTAGTGCCAGGCTGTTACACCCACTGCCCAGCCTGTCCCTGTCCCTGTGTCCACCTGAGCCTGTTGGGATGCACTGGGTGATGCCTCAGGCCCCACCGCTCCGGTTGTGCAGCCTGAAGAGCTGTTGGGGAGGGTGGCAGCTCCTGTCCGGCCCCTGTACGTGCCCTTTCTGGGGGTCCAGAGGGAGCTTGTGTGTTGGTACAGGTGCTGAGAAATGTTCCAAGGCGGTGTATTAGAGAAACAGCCATTAGCAGCAGAGTGTGAAACATGTATCTAAAGCAGAGCAAAGCAGAGTGAAGCCCTCTCGGTGAGCAAGCCCATAGCTGTAGGGCAAGGCTGACTTGGGCTAAAATTTGACACAGTTTAGTGTAGCATCATTACATGCAGAATTGGCTCACCTGATTATTCCCAGAAATGTCTTTTTTTTTTTTTTCTTTTCTTTTTTTTTTTTTTTTCTTCCAGCTGTGTCTGCAGGCACTGCGTGTCTCTTCCTCCGGCCGTTGCCTACGTTGTGCTCTAAGAGGGCACTTGTTCAGACCTCAAGCCCTGTGGCCACGGCGAAAGGAGGCAGGACAGACCTTCCGAAAGCTCTTTGACCAAAGCCAGAGCCAAACAGAGCTGACTTCATGCACATCAGCACTTCCGAGGCCGCTTCCCCCCCCCCCCCCCAACAAATTCCACTTAAATTTTTGAGTCCTTTCACGTGCCTCGAATCTGGGGCTGTCTGCTTCACACTTAGGTAATCCACTTGCAGCGACTCGGGTCTGGACATGAAAACCTTGCTTCTGCGAGGGGGGCTGCTCTTTGTTCTCTCTCCCCCGTGCCAAGAAAAGCCAGCCCTGAACACCGTGACAAAGGATTAGCTGAAGCCGAGGCCAGGCTGCAATGTAAATAGCCAGACAGGGAACAGAATGGCTTCTTTTATCAAACTTAACATCCCAAAGCTCTACTGATTTCATTGTCATTATGGCGGTGATTAATTTGACCCAGAGCACTGCCACCCACTGTTAAAGCCTTCGCTGCATCCCTGTTGATAGCTCTCATGACAGAGATTACAGTCTGCCACTGCCTTGTCCATAATTAGTACTTGTCAAAATGAGATTTGCCTATGGTAGCCCACCGTCCATGAGAAACCCATTCAAAATTAAACACGCTTTGGAAAATAGAGGCCAGTTCATCCTCTAATTGGAACCAATGAGTACAGAATGAAGACTCTTTTTCTCATCTAGTAAGTCTTGTTCCAGGTCTGAAAAATGATTTTGTGAGTCCTCTCCAGAGGTATCAATAAGTGTCCTCTGGTGAAGTACCAGGGCACCGATTACTGTTCTGCAGCTGGGTCTTAAAATGTTTGCACGGCTCATTCCCTAAAACAGTATAGTTTAATCGCTTCATCTGAATCGGGGCTGGGGCCAGGGCACAGGGACAGTCCCTGCCGTGTGGCCACCGCCAGCAGTGCTGCCTGGCCCTGAGCAAAAGACCCTCGGGAAGGCAAGGGCTGACCACAGCCTGGAGAGTACCTTGTGCCAGGGAAGGGCACCCAGGGGGACATCTGCATGAGTCCTCACACATTTCCAGGGAATGGAGGAGAGAGGAGAGAGTGCAGCTACGCAGCCCACAGCCATGCAGCCTGTGCCATGGGCACAGAGACACGAGGTTTATAGGGTGGGGGGTGCAGGGCAGTCTGAGCCTTCACTCACCGACACTTTGGGCTGGACTAGACATGGAGTCTAATGTACAATTCACTTTGCAGGCCAAGGCTACAACCCTATGTTTTTATTTTTGCCACGGTGAGAGGAATGGCCAGTGCTATCGCAACCCTGAACGCAAAGACTCAGTAACCACATCCAGTATCGCTAAGGATTGCAACAAAAGGTTGTCTGATTGAAGTCTGAACTACGGGGCCAGGGCTGGACACACAGATGGTAAATGTGCTCAGAGTAAGTAACTACACTGGAGTCAACTTGATCAAGTTGATGTCTAATGACATTTTTCACAAGAGAGCTGGTGTTTTTGTGATCGGAAGCATGAATACATATAGCTATGAAGATTGTTCTCACTTGAGCCATTGTCTACAAACAAGAGGGAATCCACAGCCTGATACCCTTGTACTGGTCAGAATAGACCACTATTGGAGAAATGTTATATCTTTCCATTTCAGGTACTGGCAGTGCTCCATAGCTCTTGAAACCAGTGGAATAATTCACGGGAAAAGTGAATGCTTGGAGAATGATTCGCAAGAGGTGGGGGTGTGCCAGACATAACTCTTCACAGATATCTTTCATTGTACTGCACTAAAAGAAGCAAAAGAGCTTAAAAGAAAACAGATTTTTTTTTCTGAGTGCCCAGCCACTGATAAAAGTGCCCCTTCCCTACAGCAGGTTGATGAATCTTTATGCAGTCCTGGATCTAAACACCATTCACTAAAGCTTATTGGATTGGACTCTGTACCAAAATCTTGCACAGAAAGGTTATGGCTTTCATCCTCATCTTCAGTGGAAGGGCTGTTAAGAAGAGGATGTTTCATCTTGAATTGTGCCAAAATACCCATCTGATCAGCTCTGACCTGAGCAAGTTACAGAGAGGCTTACTAATAAAGGAAATATCTCCTTGCAAAGCTCCTGTCTATTGCAACCCTGGGCTGCATTACTGTGAGCCAGACAGAAATCTTCTGGTCTTCTCTGCACTGGTCAATGCGCAGCTGAAGATGTGGGCCAGCTGGAGATCAGCTAAAAAGGGGGAATATCAGGCTGCTGGTAGATGTAAAATTCATAGTCAGGGAGGAGAGGCTGGGTCACAGGCCTGGAGAAAAGAAGTGAAGGCCGGCAGTCTTTGGGTTTGCAAGAAAAAATGCTGCTGCAAAAGGAGTGGGAATAAGCAGTTTCCACTGAGGGCAGGAGAAGGAAAAGCATCTTTGAAGGTTCTGTCATATGTGGAAGTTTTAGATGATTCAATTGTGGACTTAAATTTTTGAAAAATATTTGTTTTCTCCTTTAGGTTCTTCCTGGAACCGTCTCTTTAAACTAATGAGACATTTAAGCTAGACATTAGGAAGCGTTTTCCGATGATGCCGGTGACTACATCCCGTCACACATGGCTAGGAAGGTTGGGCCAGCCAGCAAACGTCTGCTGGGCCTGCTCTGGGCATCGCCGGCCCCGCCGTGGCGTGGGGGAGGCAGGGGATGACCTCAGCAAGCCCCAGTCAGCCCTGATTCCTATCATTCCGGCGGGTCTGAAGATTTACTTTCACCCTGAAGGTAATCAGTCAGTCGTGATTTTGACCTACGGTTTAATGTGCTCTCTTGCTACAGTTACAGACATCATCCTCCTGGTTATGTTCCCTGCTGTGACTAATGGCATCTCTGCAGCTAAAGAGGTGGTTTTTAAAGAAAAACATCCAAGTTTCCGTGCTGTTACCGAGTTTACAGTTTTAGCAAAAACAACAGCACGGCAGCCCTTGCTATGGCTGATGAACTTGACATTTTTTGGGTGTATTTGTATATTTATACACCTTTCTCAAACCTCCTAAATTCACAGGAAGCAACAATTTTTTCTGCGACTGTTTATGCAATGGATCATCGGGCTGGGTATTCACTATTCACAGAGAAGTATGTTTAGAGCCCACTTACTCCATTCATACAAAACATTCTTGATCAGTCAAAATATTTTGAAAACTGAATTGTTTGGCACAAATGCAAACAGAAGTTGAAATGAGACTGAAAAAAAATCAGGAACCGAATACCACACGAGGTACCAAGATTCTAAGCAAGCTTTACAAATACGATCCTTCCAGTGTGGTTTTCTGGAAGATGTTTAAGGGTGATATGAGGGACCATTTCTTAAAGGTAAAACCGTAAAGAATTAAAAGGTATTTCGCAAAACACCTAAAACATTAATAAGTATTCCTTTTGAAAACACCACAGTGATTGAAGTTAATTGTCCAAACTGAAGAACAGGTTTTTAGGTGAAGTGATGAGACCACTTTAAATAAATTCCATTGATCTTTTTGTGTGTGTTGATGCTGAAGTAAAATTTGAGAAAATGCTACATTTCTTTTAAATCTCCTTCCCTTGTTTTTGCTTTCTAAATAGGTTCCCTGTATCTGTTCACCCCTAAGCCCAATTAAATTCAAGGGCAGGAGATGACAAAAGCTAATGCTACTTGACCAAAAATTTCTACTATGTGTGGCAAGGAAATCAGCAGAAAGTAGCTCAAGGTTTGCTTTTATTTGCCAGATAAGACTGCAGATGTCACCTGGATGCTAATTGGAGTCATTGTGCGAGCGTGTGAGATGCCCTGTTCTCATTCAATATTGTGGCAGGTAACATAGTACCTGTGTTCTTCCAGAAAAGATCAATGACACAAAGGTAGTTTTCTGTTGAACGGAGAAAAGAGACAATTAGAAAATCACTATTTGTATTCAATTTCTGTTTACACTGGGTGACCACATCTCTTGCAAGCGCACATTTCTCTCTAGCTTCAGAAATACACAAATATATCAGCACCAGAAGTCTCCTCTCGTTTTACTTTGCAATTCAGGAATGCTTTATTAATCAACACAAGATGCATTCATTGAACTGGATTAATCCTGCATAAGTAATTTTGAAATTTCCTGCTGAAGTTATTTTTCATTTCTGGGAACAAATCATTTATTTGGATTTTCATATATCAGGATCACAGAGATTTGCCACAGTCAGATTTTAATTTTAGTTACATCTGAGCTGGCTTATATATTAGGGCGCATAGTTTTGCATGAGAGCATCTTCTAAAATCTGTAATTGGTGTGGAACACTGACATGCACAGAATACATCTGACAAGGTCCAGAGAGTTGGGTTCAGTTTCGCTGATCAACATCTATGCTGCAGATTAACTGAATCTTTTATGGCATTACAAGCCCTCCAGAATTCATTAGTGTCCTTTCCCTTCCCGCTAACCACGCTGACCTCCAGCGCCGCCGTCCCTCCTTCCTCGGTCCGGACCCGAGAGGCTGAAACGCTGACCCTTCTCCGCTGCCGCGCTAACAAAAGAAATGGTGTGTGTTTTAAACTGCTTGGGAGTGTGTGTGTGTGTGTGTGTGTGTGTTGGCAATTACCATCTTGGCCTCCTTAGCACTGTTTGGGATTTCTGTCTCCTTTGTCTGTACCCGGAAAGCTCCATTTAAACTGAAACATGGTCTGCCCCTTAGAAGCAAGAGAACTAGAGTAGAGTACTGGCGAGCCATTATAGTACAATACACACGGCTTTATATAATGAGGTTTGGCATGGATTTTTCTCAGGAGTTGGCTCACAGATGCAGCTAGCAGAGGAAATCCTGGTATTAAAAGCGGGAAGGAGGACAAAGACATGAAGGAAAGCAACGCCAGCTTTTGGGAGGCAGGGCACGGTACCTTTGAAGATAGTGCTTAAAATCAATGAAAAGCCTATTTCTGAAATGCCGTCTTTGCCCTCCGTAAGGGCACGTGCATGGGTTGGAAGTCAGCAGCAGCCCAGCCTTCTCACCCTTCTCGGGCAGTGGATGGGACCACAGCTGAGGAGCAGGGAAAGAGCTCCATTCACTGCTCTGCTGTTTTCCAGGCCCAGCTCCGGACAAGTACCTGCGCAAGTTTGTCATGCTGAGGAGAAAGAGGAAAAGATTACTGTTTAGCAGGAAGGAGAGCAGAGAAGGAGAAGGGAGGAACAGTCCGGGTGTGCAACTCCCAAAGACAACTCCTATCTGTGAATCAGAAATGGAGAAGGTGCTTCTCTCCAGCCCAGTGAGGGCCCAGACTTGCAACACGCCTGCTCTTCCTCTGCTTCTCACCACCATGGTTTCTGTTGTGCTGAAGCCCATGCATTGAAAGCCTGGACACTGCAACGCTAAGTACTCTGCTGATTTGATCCTTCTGCTCAACAGCTAGAAATGACAAGGAAACAGGAGCAGTACCACCACCAAGTTTCACGTTTATTTCACGTCCTCTTTTATTGCATTTTCTTGTGATTCTCTTCTGCTCCTTGTCTCCTGTCATTTCTTTCCAGTCTTTGGTCTGATGTGTGCTTCTCAGAAATTGTCTTTGCCTTCCTCACTGATCCAGCCCTCGCTTTCTCTGTGCCCTTGACCCACAAGAACTTCCCACTTTCTCCTCTCGAAGGCTCTAGTTTTCTACTTTTTTTTCCTTTCATTCTTACCTCCTCCTTCTCACTTCATTCCCTTCCTTTCTAAATCATCTCTCTGCCCATTGCTTCCAGCTCCTCCTCTTCCTACTTATCCCACATCAGTTAAAAAAAAAATAAAATACATAAATCTCCCTTCCTTCCTTTCTCTTCTGAAATAAACTCATGAGTGAAACAGTCCTGGTCATTGTGCTGTCTTACCATAGTGCCTGCTGGCTCGCCTTTCCTTTCCTCATCAAAGGTGTGAACAGGACTGACCCCCTCTCGTTAGACCAGGCTCTCCCACTGCGCTCACAGCCACCCACCCATCACTGCCCACAACACGGGGGACCGGGACTGCCTTCTTGTTTGCTCAGTCCCCCCACCTGGTTTGCACAGGGAGCTGCTGGCCCGTGGCAAAGGCTGGCAGGCAGGAATAAATAACAGATGTAATATAGTAACCGGTATTGGTAATGATTCTGCTGCCTGGTAAAACCCCTGCCTTTACCTCGTCATCGCAGCCTGGCAATACCTCTTGTCTCAGCTCCTCCACTGCTCACCCGTGGCAGCGCTTCCCTTCCAGGAACAGAAACACCCATAGTTAGAATCACAGAATGATATGGAGTTGGAAGGGACCTCTGGAGATCATCCAGTCCAACCCCCCTGCCAAAGCAAGTCCACCTAGAGCAGGTTGCACGGGAACTTGTCTAGGCAGGTTTTGAATGTCTCCAGACTCCACCACCTCTCTGGGCAGCCTGTTCCAGTGCTCACCACTCTCACAGTAAAGAAGCTCCTCCTCATGTTTAGGTGGATCTTCTTATATTCAATTTTGTGCCCATTTCCTCTTGTCCTATCCCTGGGCACCACTGAAAAAAGACTGGCCCCATCGTCTTGACACCCACCTTTTAAGTATTTATAGGTGTTGATCAGATCCGCCCTCAGCCTTCTCTTCTCCAGACTAAAACACCCAAGTCCCTCAGCCTCTCCTCGTAAGAGAGATGCTCCAGGCCCCTCATCATCTTTGTGGCCTTTTGCTGTACCCTCTCCAGCAGTTCCCTGTCCTTCTTGAACTGGGGAGCCCAGAACTGGACACAGTGCTCCAGATGGGGCCTCACCAGGGCAGAGCAGAGGGGGAGGATAACCTCCCTCATCCTGCTGGCCACACTCTTCTTGATGCACCCCAGGATGCCGTTGGCCTTCTTGGCCACAAGGGCACATTGCTGGCTCATGGTCATCCTATTGTCCACCAGGACTCCCAGGTCTTTTTCCTCAGAGCTGCTCTCCAGCAGGTCAGCCCCCAACCTGTACTGGTGCTTGGGGTCATTTCTTCCCAGATGCAGCACCCTACGCTTGCCCTTGTTGAATTTCATTAAGTTTCTCTCAGCCCAACTCCCCAGCCTGTCCAGGTCTCACTGTATGGCGGCACAGAAAGGTCAGTCACCACAGGAAGGACATTTTGGAGAGGGAAGAAATCGCCACAACTAGCATTAAATTCCCCAAAGCAAGACTGCATTTCAGCCAGGCGGTGTCCTTTTCGCTTGTGTGACCCTGGGATGGAGTAACCGGCCGAGCAGGGCAAGGCAGAGACACTTCACAGACGTAGGATCCATCTCCTCGGTGGGGTTCTGAGCTCCAGGCAGGGGAGGAATTTCCCTGCTGGAAGCACAGGCCGGGCAGGTGAGCCCAAGGGGACGTCTGACATCTGAGTCACGACGTTTTACTGCGTCGCTGCCTTCACACGCACCGAGTAACGACACTTGGAGAACAACGAGGCTGTTACGTACGGCCACAAAATAAAAGAAGTTTACGCATCTACATGATAAAAAAAGTTCCAAAGAATTTAATGTAGATATTATTTGTACATACATTTTATAAGTAGGAATATGGCAGACAGTTGAATTAGTACATAAAGTTTTATTTAAAGTTTCCCCCCTACAAGCAAGCTTCATTTACACAGTCTAGTACTGTACAAAATTTACATCCCTTATGTGTCTTATTCAGTTAGCACTTTCCTTGGTCATGCCTTCCTGAAAGATAGAAAGATTTACATACAGTCCTCATAAATCTTTAAATTATCTTGGTAAAAAAAAAGAACCACTTAAAAGGACAACAAATATCCTTTAAAAATGGTACATTTTAGTAGAGACAGGTGACAGTCAGTGTTTAATGGCAGACCTTATCCTGATCTTAAATGTCATTCACGGTTTCCTCATTTAGTATCTTAACAGTTTCCTTTTTATATATATTTATATTTATATACTTTCAACAGGAAAGGAAAAAAAAAAAGTCATGATTGCACCAAATATATTTTACAAGGGATCCCTTGGATCTGAACAATATAAATAAATACAAAACCAACTAAGATTGCACTATATAGTAGAAATGGATTGAGATTTCAGGATATACACTCCACCTTTATGAGTTCCTTAGTGATGCTCACTGGAAAACTCCCCAACGGCACATTCAAATATTAGCATCTTCAGATAATTATTTTGTTTAAACAATTCTTTTCCGGGCGTGCAGCTACCTCATCAAGTGGGTTATTGCATTTGTATGGTATCGGTCTTTACTGCATTACTCCAGTTTTACAACTGTGTAATTCTGCTGCAAGCAAGGGAGTTGCACTGCAATAAAACTGGACTGATGCCAGAGAGAAACAGTCCCATGGTATTTGCCCTCCGTTATTTATATTGCTCTCAAGCTTCAATATATAGTGTAATTTCTGTGTACATTCGCCCTCTTTCTATTTTGCAAAGCAAATAATGAATTCTTCCTCCCGTCTACTGCCTCTGCGGCAGAAACCAACCTCTGGTAGTTGCCTGCTCCTTGATTAGCATTAAGTCCTATCCTGAAAGAGATGTGCAGGCTTGAAAATGCAGGATCCGAGTCTCCTTTGCCTTTTATCTGGTGCAGCCAGTCACACCTAGGCAAATGAAAGGCCAGATTCTTAGCTGACATAAACCAAAGTGCATCCCTTGGCTTGAATGGAGCAATGCCAGTTTATATCAGCGAAGAGGATGGTCCTGGACACAGTAATGGACGCAGCACCAGTAAACCACAGTGGAAGAATTATGCATATGCTCTTCTGAGGTGTAGATGGTTATGTTAACTGTGAGGTGGTGACGAATCAAGCTCAGATTTTGTCACTGCTTTTGCAAAGGACAGAAAGACACAAGCTTAAAGCGTGGACAGCCTGATTTGTGCAAGCAACTATGAGTTCATGAAGCGAGTCTTAAATGCTACTGGTCCCATGTGGTAACATTCTGAACTCACTTTGCAATCTGTAAATAATTACACAGGCTGTAAGGCAGTGGAAAATCTAGCCTCATATTACTTTGGATCAATAGTAAAAATCTTTCAGAGAGCATTTTAAGATCAACCACACAGGAGTATTTTAACTACTTACCAGCATCTCTCCAAAATTGTGCATAATCATTTAAGAGTCCAAAGTAATACATTTACAGTTAAATGCAGCCTTCTTGTCTTTGGAAGCAACTAGCACGGATGCTCCTATCTAACAGGTTAGTGAAAAGTAAGTAATGGTTCCGGTGCTTCGTTAAGTGGCCATAGAAATAACTTACTTTACGAACCCAGAATTTAAGGTGTAGGACCGAATTTCTGCTGTACTCATGCAAAAACAGTCATTCCATGTGATTTCAGTGAAATGACTCTGACTTTACACAAGCATGATTAGAAGAATTTGATCCTAATCCCTAAGCTGCTATTGCAAGAAGTGCTCTGTAAAGCATGGCTTCCATTGTAGTCTGCTTTCCGCTGCACGTGGGGACTTTGAAGGCAGAGCGTATTAGATGCCAAGCTGTGCAAAAACTGAATGATATTTCTTTACCTTTCATAATCTTCTGATGCCGTGTTGCTTGCAGAGCATGTGAAGTAGCTGTGGGTTAGGATTACAGAGGAGGAGACAATTCTGCAATGCAGTGTGAGCTTTTCACTATCTGAATTCTGAAGCATTCATGAAAACAACATCCTCGTGACTTCAACACAGATCACATGCAGGTAGATACAATGCACAATACTGATCTTGCCTCTTCAGGCTGTATTTGAACATTTAGCCTTCTTTTTTTTTTTTAAGTTAAATTTGCCGTGAGGAATATCTCTGCAGCAGGAAAAAAGTTAAAATCAGTCTGAAATGGCAGTCTGTCAGCATGTAATGTTCGGTGTGTTTTAGCTGCTTGCTTCGTAAGACACCGGCATCTATCTGAGATGGGACAACACTTGGTTTTTGTTTTCTTTTAGTTTGTTCCTAAAGCATAAATATGGAATAAGGGGTCAATTATGGTAGCTTTGTTTTAACAGGAATCCTGTTCTAATAAAATATTTACGTCACCCGTCATTAATTTCCCAAATGCAATCAGTGTTCGTGTCAGTGCTCCTTGACTATCACTTGTTGTACGGAACGCAGGCTGGCAATATGACAGTTGAACAAGCAGGTCCCGCAAGCGGCTCAGCAACGTCTCCTTCTAGTTCTGTCCAAGTCCCTTTCTCAGGACTGTAGCAAATAGTAGAAGATTTGTAAGCTCCCTGTAATAAAATAAAAAGTTATGTTAAATGTGGTCCAAGTTAAATCCAAGTCACACATCAGCCTTAAAGACCAAAACCCACTTCTTTTCAAAAGCGAGTCATGATTTTGGGCCCTAATTTAGGAGTCCGTCAAGAGGTTTGTTTGTCATATGGGCCTCTGCAAGTCAGGATCCTTTAGAAGCACCTTATAAGCAGAGCTATAGGCATGCGATCCTGTCAATCACAAGATGAGGCTGCATCTGGAGTAATGTGACCAGTTCTGGGCTCCTCAGTTCAAGAAGGACAGGGAACTGCTGGAGAGGGTACAGCAAAGGGCCACAAAGATGATGAGGGGCCTGGAGCATCTCTCTTACGAGGAGAGGCTGAGGAACTTGGGTGTTTTAGTCTGGAGAAGAGAAGGCTGAGGGTGGATCTGATCAACACCTATAAATACTTAAAAGGTGGATGTCAAGACGATGGGGCCAGTCTTTTTTCGATGGTGATCAGTGACAGGACAAGAGGAAATGGACACAAACTTGAACATAAGTGTCATGGTTTCGGCTAAAATGTAAAATTACAGAACACAAAATTGGTTCGGTTTTACTTCAAACTGGGACAATAAGAAGTTCCACCTAAACACGAGGAGGAACTTCTTTACTTTGAGGGTGGCAGAGCACTGGAACAAGCTGTCCAGAGAGGCAGTGGAGTCTCCGTCTCTGGAGACATTCAAAACCCGCCTGGACATGTTCCTGTGCAACCTGCTCTAGGTGCACTTGCTTTGGCAGGAGGGTTGGACTAGATGATCTCCAGAGGCCCCTTCCAACCTCATACTATTCTGTGATTTTGTGAAATTACGTCTGATTTTTGTATTACTCCATATGAGTGAATACAATCTGATAATAACCCTTCTAAATGGAAAAGCACAAAGGTGGAAAAATACTCCATGCTCTCCACAAGTTGAAAACCAAAGCAAATCCAGCCCCTGGAGTTACTTCATCCCTCATCTCCTCTCAATCCCATTTGAGGAATATACAGACTCGGCTGCAAGAGCTCAGAAGGAATGGAAGTGTCACTGCAGAAAGCAGGTACACACCATACTCCAGCTGTAGCCTCCGACAAGGTAAATACTGTCGTCAAGGACTGCACAGCCAGGGCCACTGCGGCCCTCCAGAATAGGAGTCTGGAGAATATTCCACTGGTCGCCTTTTGGATCGTAGCATTCCACAAGCATTACGTCGAGATGAGAGAAACCTGGATAAGGGCATTGAGAAAGGAGAATGTGCATTATGACATACAATTTCATTATTTGTTTTACTGTTAAATTTATTAACTTAAAGCTATAATTATCACAATTATAATGTCTCTGCTAAAGTTTCTTCTAGAAAATATTGCCATATACATTTAAGCCATCTTCTGTAATGTTATTATTTCATTTCAAATAAATCTGCTGAAAGCTTTTACCATTAGTTCTACAGTCTTCTACAAATCACAAGTACATATGAAACCTGAACAGATCAGAAAGTAACACTCATTAATAACCTATCAATGATGAAAGCAAATTCAAGCGATACTCTTCCTCATCTATCAGTGCTAATGCGAGTTTGAATATTTACAAAAAGACTGTCCTGGCAGTCTTTCTCAAAGGTCAGCAGATCTCAGCTATTCAAAAGTCAACAGATTAAATCTCGCTAAGAAATCAATGCCTAACAAGTCAAGGTGGACCTTAGACAACTGATGCCACTTGGTTCCAGAGGGACAAGGTGCTTAGCATGCTGGAAGTGACGTTCAGGACCAGCTTCAATTTTCAAACTGATTTATGATGTACTCTAAGCAAGTAGCTGTGATGTAACGAAGTCTTTAAGGTGACAGTAAATGTAACAAAAAGACCCAACAGTGGTCCCATCCTTCCCCGACAGACCAAAAATAGGCTCCATGTGACTACTGCTTTGTAATCACCAAAGGGCAGATGGGTGGCAGCTCAAGACTCTCAAGCTCTATGCATTAGTATCAACTAAGTGAGCTGAATGCAGACGTAGAACCCAGGAATCCTGGTTCCTGCTCCAATATTTAGACATTTCCCTATCTCAAACTACCTTCTTTATCAGAGCACTGCAGTCAAATTATGGCTTTCTTAATATGCTGGGATGCTTTACTTGACCCCCTTGCCTTCTCCACCAAGGTATGACAGAAAAGAGAAGTTAGATTTTCTGGAAAAGGGCATTTGGTGATAACGGTACTTCACAATGATGCTGCTTGTAAGAGTATTATTTATGTAAGGAATGAGTAGCTATGATGAAATCATTTTTCATTCCCGTGAAGTTTTCAAGGGGCCACAGAAAGGCCACCGCATCGCGCCCAGAATCTGTCGAAAGCTCCGTACTAAGCTGAAGTATGCCCATGGCTAGCTGTGATGTGGGAAATGCACTGCTGACACTAGTACACAGATCCAGCTCCACAAAGGAGGACTTGGCCACAGAACTCTGCTATTCCCACCCAGCTGGAGAATCTGTAGCATTTCATCCGCACTCCGGTCCCCTCCCTCCCTCCCTTTCCTTGCAGCTCCTCCATACAGAAGAAACCAGTTTTCCAAAAAGCCCTGCTACGAGACAGTCGGCAGCTTTCCAGAAGCCTGGATGTTAAACACCTCTCACAACATCAAGCAATCTGTACATAACAAAGACACCTAGGGCAACAGCTGTAGAGGCAAAAATGCACTGCTTATTAGTAGCTCCTTCTTTCCCAGAGGACAGTAGGTGAAACTGGGTGAAAAAAAGAAGGAGAAGGCAGGATGGAAGCAATTCAAGCCTGCACAAACTAAATCATGGGCTTTAGCTATAGGAAGGGTGTGACATGTTGACTTCTACTTCAGCAGGAGAAAAAGCCAACACTCTGGAGCTCTGCAAGCTCTACAACATTTGCCGGTGCACGTGTGCAGGCAGCTTTTACCCCCTTTCTCCTGCAAAATCCAATCCAGGAACCCCCATCACAACTGGGGCTGGGGAGTGGAGGCACCGCAGCCCTGCACCTGGCTGCAGGGGTTTATGCACCAGTACGATTTACCAGCGAAAATTCACATCTGAGACTTTGTCCCCTACATGCTCCAAAGGCACCCAGATCTTCAAAAGCAGCATGTGGCTTTTCAGAGTCTCACAGGGACTTGGGTGCCAGAGTCATGCAGACACATGGCCTGGTGTTACTGGCAGTTAGCATCACTTTTTCTTTAGCATTACAATTTTCTCTTTTGTTGCTGAGAGGCTTTTTTTTTTTTTTTAAGCCAGAAAGGAGAAAGAAAAAAAATGGGAATATAAACTGTCAAATACTGTCAGGGGACAAAGAAGGAGCAGGAGCTGTGCTTTTTGTCTAAGTGCCTGGATTAAGCAGAATCTCTTTAGCAGTAATAACAATGGCGTGCAGGTATTAAGACAAAAATACCAGATGCCTAACAGTAGTTATTTTAATATGAGACCTTTTCAAAAGATGAAAACAAGAGACCTCTAAAAAGAATTATAATTAACAAGCTACATTTAATACTAGAAAGGGATCTAAAGAGCCCAGTCCTAATATTTAATGGCTGGAGGTTTTTTTGTTTGTTTTTTTTTTCTCTTCATTAAATCAGGAGGTTGTTCTTGTGTGTTGCTCTGAATAAAGCTCTCTCTAACTGCACATTTTGGAAAATGATTTACAGAGGAAAATATTGCTGGTACTTTCGGGTCAAAGAATAATCTGTTTGTTTCATTGAATTCTTGGTAATGACAAATTGTCCATGCCTTTGAGTAATGGAAGCTCCCATTTTTATTATCTAAAACATTCATTACTCATATATTTAATGTACTGTTATAATTTTAAAATAATTTGCATAAAATGTTTTTAAAATTGCTGGCTCAAGTGTCCTGTTAAATTGTGTTGCTTGGTTTTTAATGTATTTAACAATGACTGTTTAACAAAAATATTCTTTATCAGGAGACGGGGGACACTGAAATGCTTTTTTGCTATTAAAAATGTGACCTTTCAAATGGTTTCCTCCAATTGCATACAGTCGATCATTCATTACAGCCAGAGTGTGGATTGCCCGCTTTGTGTTCATGTCCTGTTTTCGGGCCCAGACGTCCATCACAGGGTCATAGCAGTACAGCCAGGGGACATATTCTCCATTGTGAACACCTCCTGCAAAGTAAATATACCTCGGTTAATTAATGTCAATAAAGACATGGCGCTGCGGCAGGAATTTAGCTCTATGATTTTGGGTTCCAGGGTTTTTGTTGTTGTTTTGCGGTTGGCTTTTTTTTTTTTTTTGGGTAACATACAGCAGGAATTATAAAAGGCACTGGCCTGAAATATATATCTTGCCATTGTGAACAGCTCCCGCATGGGCTGCCAAAGGCTGCGGTAACGAAGACACGTAACGCCACTCGTTTGTCTCCAGATTGTAACACTCCACGCTGGACAAGTAGCCAGTTTCATTTCTCCCACCGATCACATACAAGTTCTTGTCAAGGCGACAGGCGTAGAAACTGGCTCTCCTGGAGGACAGGGCAGAACAAAACAAAAGAAGCCAACAACAAACCAATTAGCCACGTCAAACACGGTTTTTTTCCCTCTCCAGTTGACTCCCTGAACTAAGACTCCTTCAAATGCAACTTCAGAGAGAAGGGTCCAGGAGCTTCACATGCTTACAGCTATCCTAGAGACTGTGGCTGCTTTGCTGATCAAATACATGCTCGACATCAAATAAATACCTCATTTTTGGTGTCAAAATAATTAAGCACACATAAACCTGGCAGAAAATCCCCCCTTTTTCAAAGCTGTTTGTTGCTTTTTCACACCCGTGAAAGATAAAAAGGTGCTCATTAATGTTTGGGGCATTACCTTGTAAGGGATATAACAACTCAGTAAGACAAAGTGAAAAATGAGGTAGATAATGTAACAATAATAAATTATCTTGACATTCACTTTCTTTATGGTCCTTCAAGGGTCATTGTTCCCAATTTACTAAGAGAACCACATCATCAAAATTTTTCTTCAATTATCATTTTTTTCTTCTTTCTGCAGTACTGCAAATAGAACAACTTCCCTTATGCTAGGCACAATATTATATTTCCACCCTTTAACTCAAAAGATGTCTGTCTTCATCCGACTAACTCTGAGGAAAAGTTTGAGCCTTCTGTCCGCTTTCACATGCAACTCAGGTGCGCAGGAAAATAATTCCTTTTTCTGGTCAGGACTGCTAGGTATGTATCAGTTCGCCTTCCAAAATTAATGGTGAGTGTCTGTTGCTGAAGTAAAAATAGAGCAGTAGACAACTTTGAGAGCCCCTGTTTGGTGTAATCTCTTTTCAGGGAAAGCTCTCTGGATTCTCCAGCAGCAGGAAGGCTTACTAGGGTAGAGGCCTTTAATTTTAAGCTGCAATGATATAAGAAAGAAAACTGCCAAAGAGCACAGCTAGGCTAGGATGAAGACCTATACAAAACATTGAACAGCGAGAATTGTCTGTCCCAAACCTCTAATTTTCTCCTGGGTGAAACCGGAGCGGAGTGCGAGCCCAGAGACAAGCAGGCAGATCAGGCATGGCAAGGTCTCGCTCTGACAGCCCCAGCGAAGTGGGCACGCTGGAGTGGGGCTGCAGCTTGCCAAACCCTGCTCCATGGCTGCCACAGCACCCTCTGCTTCCTGCCCAGGGACCCAAATTTGAACCCAGGAGCGGCTGCATATTGCGCTCCTAAATCACACGGTGGGCTTGATGGTCGCCCGCACCATCAAGGGCTCGATCCTGCAGACCACTGCAAGGCATTCAGAATGAGTGGTGACCCAGGTACGGAGCACAACACCCTGCCATTAACAGCTCTGGTATGTCCCAGCTCCTTACAGTCATCCCATGACCAGGTGAGCTAGCAAAGCATGGGGTGCCATGTCTCTAACCCGCCATCTAACCAGACGTGTTCAGGAGCATTTCCTTCAGTGAAGGCACGAATAAGGTCCCTCTCCTTTACCCAGCTGCCTATTTTCACAAAAATTGTAATACCCTTTAACGTTTTGGAGACATCTCCCTCTCTGTCAAGTGTGGCTGAGACTGGCTGGTGATTTGTGAGTTGGGAGGAGAGGTCAGGCAGACACGAAGATACAGCCATGGAAACAGCAGGGCTGGGTGGGCTTTCAGGGAGCAGACCTGAGGCAACACTGCCCGTTTTTGGCTTTACTTTTTGGATTTGGTGCCACCTGAAAGGGCTCCTCACCAGCCAGGGGCACTGAGCACCTCCCGTCCACCTCTTTGCTCTCACCTTGCCTGCACATGGGCAACCTGGACAGTGCAGAACAGCACCCCTTGTTGAGTGGGAACACCACCACAGGGATAAGGCTACTGAGAAAAGCAGATGCAAACAGGAGGACAGGAATACTGCTAAGTGCCTCCAGCTCAACTGACGAATTAAATAGGACCATTTAATTTATCTGTCAATGGGCAGATAGAAGCTGATGGCATATATTGCTCTGCATGGTCGGGCAGCAAATTGTGCATCTATGTTTTTAGCCCCATTTTCTATGGAAACAAAGCTTATTTGATTACACCGTACATGTACCCATGTCTGCCTGAGTGTTGTCTCCTCAACAAAAACCTGCTGGCTGACTTCACTCTGATTTGACAGAGGGTATAGGTGTTGGAGGCAATCAAGTGCCTACATGCTTCTTATGAGTATGTGATAAGCCAGAGACAAGACAGCCCGTAGCGGCCCCAAAAGTAGGAAAAGCTGAAGGGGTCACATCCTGTTAGACACCAGAGAGCCTACATGGGCAGGAACGTGTGCCACGGGGTTCTGTCAGCCACAAGGCACAAGCCCACAAGGTGCCTGTCGTCAACACCTGGGGTGCTCCTGCATCTGCTCGTCTGTCCTCTCTGACAAACCCACTAACGAACTCCTCCCACCTCCAGATTTAGCTCAGGTTTAATGAACAGAGGGAGGTACAACTTGCAGGCGTTACTGTGTTAACAGGGCTTTCACTGACACTATTCTGTACGTGTACTCCTGGTTTCATCCACACAGTGTCACTATAAGGAGCAAAAATGAAAGCGTCAGCACGCTTCACTCTTCTGCTTGGACGTGAATATTCACTCGGTAGCTCCTGTCACAAATATTTTCAGCTTTTTGGTTTTTTACTTTTCAATGACACAGTGTGTAAGAGACATGCTGTTAAATGACAACTTTTTAAACTGCTGTAAAATATGATTCAGACTAACATGTACTACAGCAATCTTTGCACGACGACTTTTCCCACGAAATTGGGAAGACACTATCCATTCCTAATATGATTTTAACTGGAATGCACCTCAGGATCTGAATATGAACAATAAGACAATTATTTTGTGATTTTGTTCAGAACTTGCAGGTACTCAACGTTCACTGGTCTCCAAAATGCTTTTCCTTCACATTCCTTCACTCAATAATCAACCCAACTAACTTCTTCTCCTGAGTACACAAGCACAAAAGGGAAGAGTTTATTCCTCATTTCCACAGATGATGAATTTATGCCCTGAAACAAGAAATACAACTACCAGTCTGAGTTTTAAACCTACCAATGCTCTTACTGTTCATCTAGAGCTGATTTCAGAGTCACTTTTAGAGTGTAAACTTCTATTTTTAAAAAATAAAGTAATCTTAATAAATATCAACATTGCTATTATTGAAGTCAGACTAAGATAAAACATGAACTAACATAAGACTAAGATAAAATCTCCATGCCAGCAAGGTGGTGGAGTCTCCTTCTCTGGAGACATTCAAAACCCACCTGGATATGTTCCTGTGCAACCTGCTCTAGGTGGACCTGCTTTGGCAGGGGGGTTGGACTAGATGATCTCCAGAGGTCCCTTTGAACCCCATGTGATTGTGTGATTCTGTGAAATTGTTTTATCTCTTTTTCTGTGGCTTCTTTTCTCAGTTCACTTGGCCTCAGTGAGGATGCTGAGTTGCCTATTTCCACTTGAGCTTCCCAGCTACAATACTGTGGTTTTTGCTGGCCTTTAAACAAAAACTTTTAACTCAGAACGCAAGAAAAAAGATGATGGTTTAAATGTTATTATGTTCCACACACCTTGTCCAGCTCAGGGCTGAGCTGGCAAGATGCAACAGTACTGACCGAGGTGTCCATCTGAGGCTCATGCCACAAATTCAGATGTGTCTGCTACAAAGACCACTCCTTCAGTAGTCACATTAGTCTAACTGAACTGCTCTCCGAAAAGCATCCCATGGTTACTGCATCACCAGGCAGATGTGGATTTCAAAGGCTGATGAGTCATCTGCTGTTTCTCTAAACAGTGCACGCCTGAAAATAGCACATACTTTTCAAAAGCATGTATTTCTGAGATATTCTTCAAATGAAAATAAACTAAACTTGGCTTTAAAGAAAATACACTGAAGGCTCTGAATCCATAACAGGATTATACTTTTCTTTATAGGTCCTACAGTAAAATCAATCAGATATGGATTTTAGCATATGAGATAAAAGTTTACTCATCAAATATTTCATACAGATTTTCAACTTGAGAATATACTGCCTGTGAATGAGTCCCACATTTACCTGTCAGTCATTTCAAAGGAGCTATTATAGTCTATCCAGCCGATTATTCTCAGACTAAAATTCCTAAGTAGGTTTTGACTTGATGGACCATAATGACTCAGAAAAACCCATTAAACAGTCTGTCTTGTCAATGGTGCCTGCATTATGCCAGCAGAGACAGGGCATGACCCTGTACTCCTAGGGGGGAAAAAAATAGCCTGTTGACTTTAATGGGAACTTTATCCGTCTAAAGGAGCCGGGAAAGGAGACCGCATAAAAGCTCTCTCTTGTTTGTATGATCTTCTAAAAACGTGGCCAGGCCCTACCTCTAAAGGCTGCAACAACTCTGAGGAAGTCATTAGGAATGAGTAAATAAACCATTAAAAACATTTTAGAAAGTAATTTGAAAATCCCTGATTTCCAACAACAGCCCCAACGCTTAGGAGCCTTTTATAGAAAAATAATCGGCAAGCCTATGAGTTATGTATCCTGAACAAAAGAGGTGACAATTAACGTTGTCATAGTAAAGCCCCTTGCAGAAGGAGCTATGTATGAGTGGACCATTACATTTAAATCACACTGTAGAGCGCTGGGAGGTTAATGCATTAGGGTTTATGACTGGGCAGCTGCTAAGCAATCACAACGCGCAGCAGAGCTGCTAACTCTTGGCTGAAGGCATCAGCTTCCACCAGAGCACAAGGCAAGTCATATTCAGCACCTGCAACTATAAACTGATTTACTGGTGAAATGCAACTGGACGCTGTGGAGATGGGAAAACTCCTACTGTCTGCTTTCTCCAACTACCTCAACTACCTGCTTCTGCCTTCTGGGGTTTGTCAGCCAAATAAACCCAATTGTTCAGCCAGATGCACGTGTCCCTCAAGAGTTTTGCTGGCCTAATGAGGACACTGATTAGGCTCCACAGAAGAGCTGCAGGCTCTCTACAAACACTAGTCGGCCTCGTGGTTGACTGTGGATGCCCTCCCTGCATGGCCATGCACAATCTCACATCTCCTGTCCCCTTGTACCAACACCTGAGCTGGTGGTGACTCAGTCCAGGGACCTGAACCAGCGAGGAAGGCGTCCCTCTGTTTTAAGGTAAATAACCCAGTTGTGGGGTCACCCCACAGGGCTGGCAGGAGGGAGGAAGAATGAATTCATCATTCACTATGATGAACTGTGATCTCTTCTTATCTCTACCTATATGGCTAATTTTATCAGATAACTCAGCTCCAACAACGAACCTCTTCAGATCTGTTCCACTTCTGATTTTTCATGCAGTATTTGTTGGTGACAAGCATCACACATGAATCTGTGTACAGACTTAGGTCAATCACACTGAATCCTGAACAAAGACCCTTCAAAAACCCTACAGACCAAATTTGAAAAGACAGCCATATTTCCATACATCTCATAATACACACCTTGAATCCCAAGGCTGCACTGAGTTCAATATATTTATGACTTCCAGATACCTCAACACTGTAAAAAAGAGCTATAATACAAACAGCACATGGAATAAGGAAAGTGTTTTAGGAGGGTGGCGTGAGATCTCTTGTACACCTATGAGAAGATGAGTATTGAACTGAAGGATGGACACTGAATGCTCTTTCATATTAGAGCGTCGGATCTTCTGTCTTTGAGTTTCTTCTTAGGAAACATGCATCATTCAGTTCAGGTTTAGGGTACTTTTTACCTGCCAAGGTAAAAGGGTTTGGGATCCAGAGTTAAGTTTACACCATCATTCCTGGTGATTGCTTGAGTCTACATGCACCTCTGCTCTTTGGTACACAGTTAAGATTAAAATGTATGCTACTGTAATATGCATTAGCTGACAGCAACTTCACTTAAAGACCACCTAGGATTATGAGTCCTCTGACAAGGTGAGTCATGTTGAGGAGAGGTCTTCATCGCTCGTGTGGTGAAACAGGATGGGGCCAACATACGAAGGTTTCCGTTCTCTGTAAGATACCTGACGATACTGCTTATTTACTGCAAACTCATCATGATGCTTCAGTCGGGGAACACAACAGGGCACTATGAAGACTCCAGAAAAATCCTTCAGACCGTAATCAGGCAACCAGTAACTGCACTAAGTCCATGGTTAGTTTGCATGAGTTAGCACCGTGGGATTTGGCACCTGGAGTTGTGAATGTGGAAAGTTTAAAAAAATTAGGAGACAAATGGGACGCAACTGCATGCTGCAGTTTTATCTCAGTATTTTCAATGCTTTTGTAGGCCTCCTTACTCCCAGAACTAAGAGAAAATTTAGCTGTTCCTAGGATGATAAAACATATATTGAACAACACGTAGTAGTAGGTTTTTACCTCTCTTGCATGGGTGGAAGTTGTATCCAGCTGTTAAACCTGGGATCGTATCGGCTAACAAAGTTTGTACTGTGTTTCCCTGTAAAGATAGATTATTTTGACACTCAGCTGTTTGTTTCATGTATTTAACATCATGATTGTAATATATATTACATATACTTCACAAGTTGACAGCTTTTATGAAGGGTTCCCCCTTTTACAACAATGTATGATTACACTATGTGTACAGTAATAATTCAACAAATGGGGCACTGCACGGTTTGAATTAGCAATTGTTAGCAGTAAAAGCAGATAAGAGATTATTCTTGTTCTCTGTAATAAGATCTTGAAAATGTGTATTTAAATTTACTTATAGATGCTGTGGTACTTTCACAGCCGTAATAAATCACAGCACTAAACAAAATTACTGCCCAAAAGAGGGCATCCCCACAGTATTTTTATGACTAGAGCATTTTGTGTCAGGTAAAAAAAAAATCAAAGGGAGAACATACGCTTTTCTTTCTCCTCACATCATCTCTATGTTGAACACGGTAAAAAAACCTTGTGCAAATAACCAGGAGCTGCATAAGCCATCAGCATGGGGTATGCAGTGTTTGCACTAGATGGTTTATTCTACCATGTACTTTCAGTGTTAAGTTAGAAGGAATTACACATGTGCATCGAAGGGGGAATACACTCTTTGAGTTTTATTCCAAGTGTGTTAGCTAAAATAGGAAACATGAGCAACGTACAGCAGCTAACTACCTTATCCCTGCTGTCAAGCCCAAGAACTGTATTTGTGTCTTCACGATATTAAGATTTCACCTTATTTTACATGCAGATTGACATCAAAGCAAGAAAACTGAAGCAAGAGAGTGTATGGCAATTTCCTGTAACACCTGAGACTTCGGCATATGAGGATCTCGGAAACAGAAACCTTTGTTTATGTATGTGTGACTAAAAAATTGAATTAGAGGCTTCACAGGCCAGCAGAATAACCCAACTGCGTAGGTCACAGTTCTATAAATGGTCACTGGGTATTCTACAAGGTGAATATTTTTGCATTGGAAAAGCCTATGTAGGATTGGCTTGCTTTGCTTGTTTCATTCCACACTTACTTCAGCATGTGTAAATAAACCATCAAGATTGCAGAGAAGAACAACGACACAGCTAGAATTTATATTCATAATAATTTAAGATCATGTTCTACAAGGAACCAGAGAAAGAAACCATGCTGACCACTTCGTCTGGAAGCAAAATCATTCCCTCGGTGTGTATAAGCCTGTTTTATATGAGAAGGGTAAAGCAGAAGACTGATGAATAATACACCATTTCCCTTCAAACCCAGTGTGGTGCCTAATGAGGACCTAATGAGGGCTTTATGGTGAGCACCACTCAAACACACCTCAAGACACAGGGTGAGATCCCCATACACTAAGGGTAAGTGGTCATTTTGCCACTGGGTTTAGTGAAGCGAGGCTTTGCTCTTGGTCCCTGTCTGAACTCCTTTAGTCTATACAGACAGTTTAGAAAAAAGAGGCATTGAGAGCTATAAATTCAATTAACAGTAAACCAGTAACAGCAGGCATCTGACTGGCTCTAGGTGTCACTATTTAGGACATTTATTAATCTATTGCTAATTCCCAAAGCAGGATTTCAAAACAAGTACTGATCATAAGTCTGGACTTCTAGTAGGAGGTTTTAATGCTGCTGTATTCGCTGTCTCTCAGAGTTACAGGGGACTTCAGTGGCCACTGGTTATATAGCAACTTTTAAATTGCTGTCATACAAACCTATGATCTGGGGACCTTGGCCTCCTAACATAACATGTGTCATACAGACATTCACTACAAATACCACGTATGTAGAATGCTCTATACTGCAGGGTAAAAAGAGAAGGGTTTAGTGAGCCTAGAGTGGGAATACAGAATACAAATGTGGTCACTTCACGGGAAGGGAGATGAAATCAAACCAGAACAGGCACAAAGAGCTACTACAGTGACAGGAGGAACAGAAAGTTTACCTTATGGCAGGAGACAAAGAACTTGGCTGGTTGCACCTAGGAAAACAAAAGCTGAAAAGGGATAGGAGCGCTGTCTGTAATACATCAGGGGAACAAATCTCCAGGAGGGGAAAAACTATTAAGCTAAAGGCCAACTTTGGCATGAGAACAAGGTGATTTAGACAGTCAAAGAATACATTTTACTGGAAATTAGAATAAGGCTCCTAGTCATTTAGAACAATTGGATTCTGTAACAGCTTTCCAACAGGAGTAGTGGGGGCTAAAAATCCAACTGCTTTTCGAATGGAGCTTAGAAAATTTACAAAATGGGACTATATGATGCCTGTGATGGCAGGAAAAGGACTTGATGACCCACTTAGGGTGCCTGGTGTAACTGGTTTGACTCCAGTTTAATTTTGGAGTTAAGTTTGAAAGAGAACTGTATCTATTATTTTGCCTTGCTCATCAGTCAGAAGTTACATGTGTTAGGAAGCACCTGTCAAAATGCAGTAAATATGAGAAGTGATCAGAGATCAGGATTAGCAAATCAGGACGATGGGACAAAAGGAGGCACATGCTGCACTCTGCTCTCTACAGGAAGGTCTTTACAGCCATGCCGAAAGGTGAAGGGCTCTGAAGTTTAAGGGTGGTCTTAAATCTGTGCCTGTGTTTTGCAACCTGCTGTCATCAGCGTTTACTCGTGTGGGGATCCTGAAAAGGATCTCGTGTGCCTGAAAAGGCACAGCCATAGGAAGATGTCAAAAAGTGAGAAAAAACCATCTCCCATGCTCTCTAGGTTGTCAGGAAGCATGGAGAGGGCATGGGCGCTCCTCCGGGTCCACCCAGCTTCTCAAGAATCTGCCAGTCTGACCAGCTAAAGAAATGTATGGTGCTCCTTCCATTGCCCCCATCTCAAGGATAATTCTGTCCACTGGAAAAACACCTGGAGCATTCTCATTCAAACTGGAAGCCTTGTAATGCTCTGGCAAGACAGTTCCAGCCAAGTCCCTCTGCAGCTCCTTCTGTGCTATGAGGAGAGCAAAGGCCTTCACATAAATTCAAGCGGGTACGTGCAAGCAGTTCCCGTGTAGCTGCACATTTAGAGCAAATCAGTTCCGAGAAAGAACTAGCCCAGCAACAGCACAGGATGTAGTTTATGATTTCAGGCCTATGTTTTGTGATAAGTAAGATCCATTTCTCTCAGGGTAAATTCAAAAAGGGATCAGTACCAGCAATGCTTCTTCCTCTTTTATTCCTACCTTCTCTATGGAAAAATCATAGCACTGCTATTCACAGAACAAGGAAGCTGTTAGACATCTTCAGCAACATCTTCAGCTCAGGAGTTGATCTAGGTGACCTTAGACCTAAGGTACCACCCATCTCATGCACAGTTGTGCTCGACTCCTACCTAAGATGCAGGCTGTGTACCCCTTCTAATGTCTCTCCATCACATTGCGAGTCAATTTCCACATCTTTAAATTGTGGGTAATTACACTTCTTTTATCCTTCATGTGACATGGCCGTTTAATTATAAACTGTCTGGAACAAGGTCTGCCTCTTATTATCCATCTGCCTACCACCAAGCACAACAGGGGCCCTCAGTTGTTGGAGGTGGCTGATGCTCCTAATAATAATTGTCATTAATGATGACAAAACCACGCTACCTCCTGGTTAATATAAAGGAGTTTCACCAATAGAACTGAAGGGCTCTTCTCCTAAGACATGTAGTGATATTTTTAACTACACCGGAAATATGCTTATAGGATGGACTGGATTGTTTGTCTCAGGTTTTAGGAAGTGAACAGATGTAACAATTTTCTATAATTTGGTTTAGTGCAGATGCTGAAATGGGGCATTCACAATAAAATATATGCAGTATATGTAATTTCAGCTGGATCCTCTGGTGTTTTAAAGTAAAAATGTGTACCTGCAAGCTGTTTTATGGTTTCTCAGTCATAATTATCTCTGTTACACAGACTGCTACAACTACAGCCCTTTCTTCGTGTGCAAGCTTTTTAACAATGTCTTGACAATTTTGTGAATTTTGCAAGGCATGGTATTCTCCTTTTGCTTTGCTCAGAAGCCTGTTAAATTGTTTAATTTCTCTTTGCGGTAAATTTATGAAGTAATCAAATCAAAGAAGGTAGCAGCAGATAATCTATATGAGAAGCTCTTGCACAAGACTAAAAAAAGGACCAGTTTAAGAATCTCAGAGTCTAGATAATTAACACATTAACAACTTTAGCTGCGAGTATCTGCTTTGACAATAGAAAAGAAGCATTCATCTACTGCAATTGCATTATTATATTATGACTGGAAGGAGACTGGAAATGAAGGTTAAAATTCCTAACAGCTGCTGCCTGGTGCATGCACTTGAAAGAGTCTGTTCTGCTGCCTGTGGCATTTCTCAAGGGATGTGGGAGCTGATGAATGACGGAGATGTTAATGCTAAAGCACCAGATATTTATTACATCAATATTTAAAAGTAGCCTTTACTAGATTCAACAATCAGGCCGAAGGTCCTCAAAATCCCTTGCTATTGACTACATCAGCTGACCTGATGGACAAGACAGACACAGGAAGGCAAATGCTGCCTGTGCTTTTTAATATTCTATACATACCATTAGGGTTCCATTGGTCTTCTCCTCCCAGCACAAACAAGAAGTTTTCCACTTCCACGACACAGTGATGGGCGCTGTTATATGGCATAACTGGAAGCAAAGCAAGAATTCTTTGTCAGCTCGGGGCTCTGATACCACCAAGTATTTTCAAACAGACAAAATACAACACTGGGATTAAATCTGTATGAAATAATAAAGGAATGCATCATCTCAAGCATGCATGCCCACTGAATTAGCAATAGACAAAGCCACTTATTAGTAATCTTATGTTATTCAACCTTGCAAATAATTGAGGAAAAAAGCTGTAATTCTGGTCGATTGGTGCCTCCCCCACCTGCCCAACTGCTGTATATGCTGTTCTGAAAACAACTTGTAAAAAGGGGTGAAGTTGCCTGATATTTGCTTGAAAATAAGCAGATACCAGGAATCCTAGTATGCTAGGAAACATTAAAAAACCCTCAGCCCAGCTTTGTTCTGCTGGTAATGTTTCCACAAGAAGAGTCAGTGTGTTCAGAAGCTTTCTATTACACAGCAATGAACAAGCTGCATTTCCATACAGTTTTAAGTTTTTAAATTAAGGTCCTGCTGATTTAATGCCTTTTCCAAATGTATACGCTTAATTTCCTGTACAATGTCATTAGCAGCACAACCACGCATTTTCTATTCATCTAATCAGGAAGTCCTTTGTTAACAAAGATCAAAACTCTGGCATTAGGTTTGCAATATCCCCTTTTTTTGGAGGTATCAGGATACTGTGGACCAACTACAGTTGCAATAATCAATGTTTTTCAATTAAAAAAAAACACATTGCAAGTACTAAGACACAGAAATAAGGGCGCTTATATAATATGTACATATTATTGTGGTGTGCCATACAGCACTATTGTGATACTATATGGTAAATGTAAACTTACACAGCATTAGCTATCATACCACATAGAGGAGTTTTGGCCCAGTGACACCAGTAGGAAAAATGATGTCCTTGTTCAGCTCATCATATGGGCACCTTAAATCTAGGTGAGGACAAATGGGGAGGTGATGTGCATGTACAGGCAGGGAACTTATTGCTTGACACGGATCAACAGAGCACTTAGGAAACCAGTGCAGTGGGAAATCAATATGACTCAGGGCCAGCTCTTACTTTGTGCTCTTTGCCAATGCCAAAAAAAAAAAAAAAAAAAAGAGGCAGCCTATCTCACACTTGGATTATTTTGGGTGATATATCTCTCATTTCATTTGTTTTATTATCTTTTATTTTTCTCAGAATGCAGTTGTGCAGTATAGCATATGCAAATAATAATAAGAAGAAATACGCACAGCTTTGTTATTTAGGACACATTTTCTTAAAGATCAAGTGGGCTCATTTAAGCTTCTTACTGAAGTTTTTGCCAAGGCAATGATGAATAAGTAAGGTACATTTTTTGTTTCTAGTAAAGGTCGAATATCATTTTCATAGTCTGTGCTCTTACAAGTCATGTAAGTGAAGCAATTCTTAAATTGGGCAGCCAGGTACAGTGAAAGTTCATTAATTAAGGTTATTTGTTACTAGTGTACTTTGCGTAACTGGGAAGTAATCCTATACTAGGCACTGCATGAGATCTTATGCTACCTAGAGATTCCTACAGTGGGATGAAAGAATGAAAAAGATTTTTGCTATCCTTTTAGCCCCCATGTCATATTTATCTCGTTCTATAATCTCAGACATTTTCCCACTTAAAAAACTTCTCTCTCAGAAACCTAGTACTTCCCTTGATTTTGTGGATGCTTCTACTACAGAAGGAATTTGTGTCTCCCAGAGGAAATTTGCTGCCTTCCTTAGAGGCTTTTTGGGACCCCTCCTCTCAGGAAGAGAGTCCCCAGGACCAGCCTGCGGGGACTTCAATTCTTACCTAATCCAATGCTCTTTTATGGTTTCCAATTAGGTCCAAGCCAGTGGTTGTACCCTCAACCAGGCTCTTCCGTTGGTCAGTCTGGAGAGATCTAGCCATTTATCAAAGGAACTGTCCGCAGGCAGCACACATGCCTATTTTTCACATGTTGTGTTTTCATTTTTGCAAACGCTTTCATTTATTTATCCTCCATATTGACACAAACAGGGCCAGTAGAGGAAAAAATTATATTTTAAGCTTTTCTGCTGTTCCCATGCATATAAACTACGCGGTAAGACTCCCACACTTACGATGATAATTAAACCTTGAAAACTAAGGGCTTAATCCTGGCTCCTACTTAATTGATGGCAACATTCCCACTGATAGGGTGTTGGGCCCAAATGACCCAAACTACCACCCGTAACTCACAGGAAAGCTAAAAGGAAGCCTGCCTTAGAAAGGAGGGTAGTATTTGGGCCTCAGAAGGAAAGTTGACTGCAATAAAACACTGCAGACCTTTAGTATGACCTTTGTTTCCCACAGAGCTTTTGGGAAATCTCTGCTCTCAGTCTCATGAATCTGCCCACGGGGCTGGAGAGAGATGGAGAAAACAAGGAGGATGGAGCAATACTGTGGACACCTAAGAGGGAAGGAGTTTTGGCACTGGAATTGTGAAATGGCCAACATTGCAGTCCTCCTCCCCAACTATCTTCAGGGTATACCTCAGAATCATGAGTTATACACAGAAATGAAAACTATGGGAATTAAAATGTTGGTTTTGGGGGTTTTTGTCTGCTATAAAACACCCCCTAGAAGCACCACAAAACTTGTGCTGTCAAATGCAATCCCTTGTGAACACACACCCATACACAACCTAACTTTTCACAGATACAGTCAAAATTACACAGCAAGGAGGGTGCTAAATTCAGCCTCTTGTAGGAACAATCTTCTCAACCTCACTGGGCTTGCCAGGGTGTAACAGGAAGAATCTGGCCCATCGCACAGTCTGGCCAGGCTGCTGCTTTCATTAATTTTATACGAGCCTTTGTCTGCTGTTTTGCTTTAATAATGTGAAAATCCCATCTTCTCATTTTTCGATTTTAAGTCAGTGGAACACCTGCCTGCCCCGCAAAAAGGGTATTTGAAGAGAAGTTTGTACGCCACGCTCAAACACAGCCCGGTGTGAGTTTTTAGCGTGTCAGTCAGTGAGTTAGAGGGAAAGGGTAAGGAGAAGCTAATCAGGATGAAATGAGATTAAAGGCTGTCTAATTTTACAGCAACTGTGATCCATCAGCCACTGTGAAAGTGACAGTGGAAATGAATGATGGAGACAGACAGGTGGGGCTGTACATTTCACTGATTTATCCTCAAATGCACTGGGCCTTATTTTATTGAGTGAACATGACCGCATTTATCATGACTGTCATCTAAACCCACTTCCCTCCATTTAAAAAGGTCACTTTACTAGGAGGGAGTAGGATAGAGGCACTTTCAAAACAGATTTAAAATTTAATAACACATGTTTATAAAACCCTGTGCAAGAATTCTCAACTTTAATAAAGACTGATTTAAAAGGAAGGGGAAAATACTATGAAAAAGAGGAGAAGATGAAAAAAACAGCCATGGTCATCTGAGAAACATCCTTAGCTACCAAGGCGATAGGTGCCAGAGAATTATGTGAGATGGACAGATACAGATTAGTCAGAGTGGGCAGAAGCCACCTCTTGTGAGCCCCTGCCCCTCGCACACACTTCTCAAAGCTCAGGAGGCCCATGATTAACAAATTTGTGCTTTCTTGGACCAACAGCACAAATGAGTCCAAGCAGCCCTCCAGAAGACAACACCCTCACCAGCCCCCTTCTCATGTAATTTATGTATGATGCAGAGCAGACCCTCAATAAGGTGGGAGGCAATTCAAGGTCAAAACCAAATGGGTGATTTATACTTGAGAATGATCTGGAAGGCAGTGGAGTCCAAGGCTGCAGTGGTGTTTGCTAAGAAATACTTCACTGCACAAACATCAGAGGCATTGTGCAGGAGGTGACCCTCATGGACGTTCTTCAGACACAGATACAGGTGGAAAAGACACAGCAGCAGCACTCTGCACACCAGGATAGCTGTCCCAGGCACGAATGCCTCAAATATGCCAGACCTTAGTTAATGAAAGGGACCAGATAAATGTTCTGGGACCTACTTTCATAAACAGCTTATATCCAAACACTCATGAAACCAAATGCTCTCATCCATAATGCCTATGAGGTCAGCTAGATGCAATGATACTCCAAAGGCACCTCCAACTTTTGCTCGGAGGTGACAGTGACACACCTTGCTCACCTAATAAACAACAATGTGTGCTGTTCGTCTTACCCATTCTTGCTTAGTTTCTGCCAACTATTGCACATTTAGGAAGCAGCATGTGGTTGTTCTCCATACACTAATCAAGGGGTCATCAGTTCCTCCTTCTCCTTCCAACCCACCCTCCCCTGTCTGTTGTCACTGACACTAACTAGCAGGGAAGAAGGAGGAACAGGAATGGCATTTCTCAAGACAGAAGGAGGGATGAGCTCTGGTGCTAGGAGGTCTGAAAGCGGCGATACAGCCCATAGCCATTCCCCTGCTCCCCTAAAAACTCCTTTCAGAAACTGCACTCAATTATTCTACTCAAAGTTGTTTTTTTTTAAATAAATCCATAGATTTTCTCACTGCCCTGAACTGTTCAGCTGCTCGAGATACAGGCAGTACCATGAGTAAATCCAAGAAATCTCTTCCTCAGCAACTGCACAGCTTGAGCATAGCCCCTTCAAGACTCAGTGCACACCAAGAAGTCACGCTCATCATCTCTAATGACCTGTGCAGATGACGCAAGAGAAGAGTGTGTTTCCAGAACCAGGATGTCATTACCAGAGGACATATGGAGTCAATAATGACCTTCCACAATATTAACAGTCTAACCTGTTGGCTACATAATATTCAACTACTGCTACTTGAAAAGTGGTTATTTCCATGACTCTTCAGAGGGCAGAGTAACGTGAGAAGATGTTCTCTTTCCAGCACAGAGGGCACCTACGAACTCACTTCAGGAGACCAATTTGCTCATGGCAGAGGCACGATAATAATTTCATTCCCAACCCTCTCCCCAAACTGCTGGCCAGACCGCAGCTGGTCCAATTATTTCTCAAGAACAGAGTATCAGATAATGTTCACCTTTCTTTGGTTCATACATCATTTGCGGGAAGACCATGTATTTATTACTGAATGTTACTTGTTATTTCTCACCAAGGAGGCTATATAAATAAACGCTAGGATTCCTCTGTGAATTGTTCACTTCAATTGTTTGTTATTTAATAACTGTGGGGAAAAGCTGACCACAATAAGTATGAAATTCTAGCCCCGGTGAACACAGTGGTAGTTTTACCGTTGACTTTAAAGGCATTCGGTTTTTATCCTCTGGTATTTTCTGCTCAAAAGATAATGAAACAAAGTTAAAAGAGGGGAATAATCAGCAGTAGATGGCAATTACCACTGCTAACATTCTTATGGCCAAACTGCACCCTGTAATCTCAAATCCAAGCAAATCCGTGGGAAGTACCTTTTCTAGTAACACACCAATGCCAATCTTGAGTGTGAGCTCAACTCGGTGGGGGAAGTCTGGGACAGCAGTCACCATAAGCAGAAAATCCTAAGGTGATCAGGATGAAGCTCTATGCCTCAAAGTCACCTTTGGGAATAAATAACTGGTGTAGCTCTGGTCCAGCTGCACCACAGAGAACTCCATCAGCTCAGCTAAGAACTTCACAACCTCTTCATCCCCATGCCAGTTTTGTGGCAACTCCATTCAAGCCATCACAGGTAAGATGGACACAGGCCAGTGGAGTTCATCTAGGACACAGCCCCTACTTACCTGAGGCTGCAAGTAAGCAAAGGCAAATTGTCACCCCAAACCTACCCTCAATTCAAGACAACATAAGCACTATGAAAAAGTTATCTGAGTGAATAAAACTCCTGGAATCATTCACAACATAGTGACTGGTATTTCTTATTAATTAAGGTATTTCACACTATGAAGATATTTCTTATTAATGAAAATATCACATTTTTTATTCAAATGTCAGGAGGTAATATTTTGCTACATTCTCTGGAATAATACCAGCCAGGCCTGTTCAGCGGGATTCCCAGTTTAATCGTTTTAATGGGCTAAATTTTTCATTTGTGAGCCTCTAAAATAAAACACTTAAATTCATGCTGAATCTCCAAATTAGGCAAACATAACATCAGGAATAGCTGGCGTGATCAGTTTCCCACTGATAAAAATGGTTTTCAAGTTACTTGGATACAAGTTCTGAGTACACACCTGTCTACTTCCATGGGTGAAACTCACCCCATGGCAGAAAGTTTTACTGGGTTTTCAGCAGCACGTATATTTGGCTGTTTGCAAGAACAATTTTTACCCATATATTTTCCAAGCTGCAAGCACACATTTGGATTACATCTGAATAATAAAATAAAGCTGCCTACTTGGATCAAGAGTGTCTGGATAAACTGGATACACCAAACTCCTTCGCATGATGTGGAGCAGGGGGATGTAATGCCTGGTACTGTGGGGAGGTTCAAAGCAACAATTCCTCTTGTTATCCCCTACTTACCCATCAACTTGCTGAAGGTTGCTCCCGGCCACCCAGATACCCCACTGATTCCCATAGATCATTTATCAGGAGATGCTTGCTGTCCACCACCATTATGTAAGTTTCGCGATGTTACTTCACTGGTGGTGGCTCCCCAGTAGAATATGCCGTGTACCTACTCAGGCCAGGATTTATGGTCTCTAAAGTAGAGTCCAACATACATTACTGGGGAACGACATCTCATCACATTCTAACAGTTTTGTGATGAAACATTCATGTGTGACACTTCACACAACAAAATCTCCTCATGGAGGAAATGATCAATAGTCCCTGATGAGAGAAAACCACGGCAGAGTTTCCAGAAAGCTCCAGAAAGAAATGCTATTTTGTCCCACTGGAGGCTTTCAGATCCTCCAAGATGTGAGCTCAAGGACATGTATTCCCTTTTCTAACAGTGCCACAAGATGGAAGACCTCGAGCAGGAGTGGTATGCTAATGCCTAACTGCTTGTGACCAGTGGCATCTGTTCATGGCTTTATTTCTACCTGACCTTGGAATGCACACGTTCTCCTGGTCTCCACTGAAGGTAACCTTCCAGTCTCACGACAACCACAACCACTCCTTGTGTTTTCCTGGTTGGATCCTGTTGGTGCTGCTCAGGGAACCATGTCTTTTAAAGAATTCATCATGTGCAGCAAGATATTACTCCACTACCCCAAAAGTCAAGTCTTTCACTATTTTCTCTCTTGGTCTCAATACTTCTTATGCTGCTCTCTGCTCTTGTCTAACATACTATTTTAGAGCAACCAAAAGTTTTTTTTCTCACCACTATGTCTTGAAGTCATTCCAGCAGAAGCAGAAAAATGTGATTTTCCATTTGGAAAACTCTACATGGAGGAGGGATGTGCCCATATTTCACAATATTAAAACAGTGGTTTCAATACACTTAAGCTCACTCATAATAAATTGAAACCTTCATAATTGAACTGCTACGGATTTTTTTGACTTTTCTTTTTAAATACAAATCAAAGGCCTTATTTACAAGAGAGCCTAGCATATACTTAAAGCACCAGACATACAGCAGAAGAGGATGGAAGGACCTGCCCAATGCTTACCACGGAAAAAGCTTCAAAAATGCCTTCTTTCCCACAAGACATCTGGGTATCTGAAGGTATCTGAAGAAAAGTCTGAAACTCCAACATGCCTAACTTTCAGCATGCCCAGGCACAGCAGGCAGAAGTAGAAATGTCCATGTAGCATTTCATCAACATACCTAGGCTGCCTAAGGAAAGCTCAGAACTCCCTGCCAGGGACCACAAGAAGGCTGAGTTCATCTTTAATGGACAGGCACCAACAGGACTCATTGGCCCTGACCAGCCTGGGTTCTCCCCCAAAACCACTTGCCCATAGGAGCCCCACTTCAGCTCAGGCCTGGGCCCCCAGACCTGGCCTGGAGGGACCATGTGAGTATGCTGTAGCACGTCTCCAGCCCTGTCTTTGGCCTTGTCTCCTGGATGGACTTTGGAACCATGTTGAGGCCTGTCCTGATGGAGCCACCAGCTCCACCATGCCCTGACACATATCCATAGGTGGGAACGTTGTTGTCTGATCAAGGAGTGCAGCCCAGACTTTACCCCGATTCTGCATAAATTAGGTAATGCCAAAGACCGGTTTCTCCAACAGAAACTGGGCAGAAATATTGCTTTTCTAAACCATTCCCACATATGGGGTCCCAAAGAAGGGAAACGGAAAACCCACAATTTTCAAATTCAGGGAAAGAAATTTGACCTGGGCAGCAAAACCACATACTTGTGTAAAATTGGCACAGACCACTTACTTTGTAAATCTACACACAGAACATAAAATTGGAATATATATCTGAAAAAAAAAATCTATTAATTGATTTGGACTAAATTTATGTTAATTTATTTTGCTTTCTATAATAACAGCACCATTTGATATTTTCAGGAAAACTGCTACAAAAAAAGTGTTGTGCCTAATCATAACAATCAGAAAAAATTTACTCCATATGAGCACTCATACCAGAAATTTTGTTCTGTGTCCTCAAAAACTTTTTGAGGATTTACAAAGCATCCAGTCAGGCAACAGAAGCAAAACCATGTTTCTTAACACTGAATACCAAGCTGAATATCATAGTACAAGTAGCTGCTATTTAAATCAAGCGGTGTCAAAATTCATGGGCTGAACCATGTTCACACAGAATCACAAATAATTCACAAATCACACACTGGTGCATGGTCATGAACTGCTGACAAACAGGATGAAAGGTCAGGTTAATTTAAATCACTGGCCATTCCGGGACTGCAGGATTCGACATGTACAGTAGAGAAATTAAAGCTGTTGTGATCAATCCCAAATACTTAAAATACACATAACTAAGAATCCTCATTTTTGGTTGAAGAAGTTATTCAGTGTTATTTATGGAAGTATCATTTTCAGTTAGTTAGGTGAAGGCAAGCGAGGACCAAGACTGCATGAACAAATCTGGGACTCCCTGTGCTAGGAACCATAGCACAGACTGGGTTCTGGTAGAGACTGAATTCAAGAAGGGAATGAAGCTGAAATTAACAGACAGGGATGGGTCAGGTCAGGTCGGAGGGGATGTGGCAGAAGGGACCGGGACTGGAGGAAAAGATGGCAAAATCTGCAAAAACAGCAGCATGTACTGATCCAGAGCCCCAAGCCCTGCACAATTCACACTCCTCCGCTGTCAATACATCTGGGTGGAAGCTTGGGCTGTTTCACACCTCCGGGCTCCCAGGACACATAGCCTCCGCTGTCACCAGCAACAGCCTGAATTCAAAAGTACCAAGTGTACAGCAGATCTACAGCCTACAAGGACACACTGTTTCTTAGCACACCTTGAAAAGGCATTTTCACCTCCAAGTCTATGTAAATGCTGAGGAGATATGGAGCACTCAGAAGGTATGGACGGCCATTACAAGAAGCTGCAGTGCACATCTCCTCTGGCACCTTTCTTAAATTATGCTGGCATGATTTAACAGCTTACCATGATACTTCCCAACTGCCCATCTTGCTGAAGGTTCAGTCCAACGAACACCAGAGACCTGCAGAAGCTGCCCCTGCAAGAAACATTTCTGCCCTTTCTTGTCCCAGGTCCCATCACTCCCTGTGACGGCCGATGCATGCAAGCAGCCAAGCAATAAACAAGCAAGAAACCACACTATTTTTTTAAGGTGAATTGAATTTAACCCAGATCTGCTCCCCACTAAGCTTCCCTGCCTGGCCTCACAAATCGGAGTCAGCAGGAGTGTGAGGCCATGAGAAGAAGGGAAGGACTGATGTACCAGCACCAGCTTGCATCAGCTTATCGCGGTTGTGAAACTACAACCTCAGCACACAATACCCAACCATTCAAATGGGTCTAACCCAGCATTGCTGTGGTCCTGTCCCTCTCACAGCCCAGGCAATCCAGGCCCCTCTCTCCTCAGCATCCCTCAGCGATCCCTTTCAAAGCAACAACCTGGTGGAAAAATAACCCAGAAAACAAGAGGAGCATATTTTCATTTTGGTTTCATGCCCTGAACAGGTTCATCCAAGAGTCAAATGAGTTTCAGTGATGACATGAAGAAGGAGACAGGACCACGGGATGGGGCTTGGGTGGGTGGAAAAGAACTTGAAACAACAGCAACAGCTTCACCTACCATATCGCCACAGCTCCAGTACAGGGGACAAGGGCTCCCTATCAATGAAGCCAGTAAAAGTGAACAAGACCTCTGACTGCAAGAGGTTGTTTCANGAGGTGCAGGAGCCTTCCTCCTCCTCCTCTTCCTCCTCCTTCTTCTCCTCCTGCCGCATTCCCTTCCCGCCGGCAGTTTGAGGCTAAGCCACTAGATGGGGTGCGGAGTGCTCGGCCCCCCCCCCTCCCCCGGGAGAGGAATTTCCATCATCTTTTGGCTTCACGTTTTGCAGCCAACCAAAAAAACAAAAGAGGTGAAACGCAGCACCGAAACAAAAAAAAAAAAAAAACAAAACAAAAAAAAAAAAAAAAGACACAGCCAGCTTTCTCCCAAGCAGTTAACTTCTGCTTGTTCCTCCTGTTTGCAGTGAAAGGGAAGAAATCAAAGGGAGTACACAAACCCCAGCGAAGGCTCGGAGCATCAATCCTGGCGGAGGCTGCCTGCAATGGGCACGGCGGGTGCTCGGGCTCCGGCAGGGTTATCACTCATACCTGCTTTGCCTCCTCTCATCTCAGCTCCCCGAAGCCCGACTGCGATGGGAACAGCCAGCGATTTCCCTGGCAGCCCACAGGCAGATATCTGCCTTCCCACTCCACGCACCAGTCCCAGCGGGATACAGAGTGGGCACAGTTCCCTTCCCCACCAACACGCCGCCAAATCCTTCTCCCTCTCTCTCTCTTAATCATGATCTGGAAGCTGGGTAAAACAACATGCTCGCTTTTGACAACGAGCGTGCCTCCTCATTACAGGGGTAAGGAAGGGGAAAGAGGACATGAGGAACCTGCGATACAAAAAGATAACCTAAAGAATTACAGGGAAAAAAAAAAAAAGAAGAATCCTTTCTAAAATAGTCACTCCTTTCCAACAGAAAGACAGTGCTTTACTCAAGGTTACTCTCAAACTGGACTGCATAAAGGTGGCCATATTACAGCTCTCTTCTCGTTTCCCTAAGGAACAATTATTTTGGGAAAGCAGGCAGAAGCTGAAGCATGCCTATTCCATCAGGAATATGGGAAGGGAGTGGTATTTACCTGCATATGTACCACTGCCAAATTACACCTTCTCTCACTCTGTCCCAATTGCTTACAAGAAGATGTCCTCTCAAGGCATCATCCATCGCAGTATAATTAAACTTGTATATCAAATAAAACCAAGCACTCCTTCCCAATACCCAGCTTTTTCCAGCCTTCCACAAAAATACACATATTCAAGATCACCTTCTCATGACCTGGCCCAGCCTTGCAAGCTCCTGAAAGCTCCTCTTCTTCTTCTTCTCTATGGCCAAGAGAAGGAGAGCAAAAAGCCAGGATCATTTTCATAGAATCATAGAATTATAGAATGGTTGGTGTTGGAAGGGACCTTAAGGATCATCAAGTTCCAACCTCCCACTAGACAAGGTTGCTCAAAGCCCCATCCAGCCTGGTCTTGAACACTTCCAGGGATGGGACATCCACAGCTTCCCTGGGCAACCTGTTCCAGTGCCTCACCACCCTCACAGTAAAGAATTTCTTCCTAATATCTAGTCTAAATTTCCGCTCTTTTAGTTTAAAAGCATTACTTCTCATCGTATTGCTCCAATCCCTGACAAAGGGTCCCTCCTCATCTCTCTTGTAGGCCCCATTTTGAAGTCAGTCTTTACTTTTCCTTGTCTGGCATGGGTAGAGAAAGCCCTCCTCCTACTCAGCAGAGGAAGACCACCTGAGGGCAGCTGCTGGGGTTGCTCCCAATGCGAGGCAGCATTACTAAGAGGGGCGAGCACACCTTCATCAGTTCTCCTCTTTACCCCTGCAGCTGGATAACTTACATTTTGCATCCTCTCACACTTGCTGCTGCACAGGCCTATATCCCCGATAGGGTCTCAAAAGCCACCTTGTAAGAGCCACGGGCAGGCACACACCCAAATGGCAACGTGGCACTGGATCAGGCAGGGTTACACCTTTGCTGTGCACTGGGAGACGAGCCTGGGCAGACAGATTCGGGCTGCCCTACAGTCTGTCCTGTCACATACCCTGCTGGTGAAAACTCAACCTTCATTCCTGATGAATTCAGATTTTCACAAAGAGAAACAGATGAAAAACACATGGCCGAAAAAGAAACACACAGGAAATAAAACCAAAGAGTGTACTGGAGGAGTCCTTTTTTTAATTCATTGCAAAAACACCGACAAAATGTGCAGTGCATCATTAGCGGATGTTAATACAGATTGATCCTGTCTGAGGAGCTTGCAGTCTTTCCACAAATTTATAAAGACAGAATATAATCGCAAATGCAGTGCATTTACTGATATATATATATTCATGTGGACACTGCTGATTAACATTTGGCTAAAATAAATATGTTTTTACGCATACTAGGTTACCACTGATACAAATAGTTTTGATTCATACAACACAGCACGAAGAGATGATCAACGCAATTGCTTTGGTTTAGCTCTGTGCTTGTGAAAGTCATCACTTATCAGCTGGGCTCCAGTAATTGCTCCTACTCTCTAACAATTAGAAAAAGCCAAGAGGTTAAACCACCTAAATGCACTGATTACATTGCTTAAAAGAGCACATTTTACCTTGCACTTGTAACCACCTAGGAAGACGAGCACGAGCAGGCATTGTGACTCAACTAGTGGGCGCTACCTTGGAAAGACTGCAAGCTCCTCAGACAGGATTCATTCAGCAGAGGAGCTGAATCTCTTGCAATCCTTTCACCGTAACAAAATTGCAGAAAATTTAGACTCAAAAAATTCCACAGATGACAAACAAACAATAATAGCAACTATCTGCAAAGAGAGCTGGTGAAATCAGTCTACTCCTTATGCCAGCGTACCTTACTTACACAGTTCAAAACTGAAACATTGTACTGACTACACCTATCCCAAGTGGCATTTTTATTAGAGAAATACCTTCTCTTAAATACCTTCTTGTTAAAATTCTATGGAGTCCTTAAAGCTGAGTTTTAGACATTGAGTCTGCCAAGTCAGCTCCATATGACCAGCTCTATGAGACTTTGAAATGATAAGCCCTTTGATTTATTTTGTTTTCTGACATAAAGAAGTACTTTTTGGCATTCTGCATGATGTCGACTCTCTGAGAAATTACAAAAACCTTTTTGGGACACTTGGTACTATCAATGTCATTGGAGGTTCACAAATATATGCATTCCTATTGCATTACCAGGGTACATGGTTTTGATAAACAAGAATACTAAGCGTTTTTGCAAAAATCTTGTCTTCAAATCACATTACAAATGTTGTGAGCTTAGTTATTTGCTCTCTACAGTACAAGTGCTGATAACCCAAAACATTTTCAAAAATTACAATCCAGACCACTAAATCCAAGACACTATATATGCTCGATGCCCCTTCAATTTACGTTCTTCAATTTACTTTCAATTTACTTTTAATTTTCAACTGCAAGATCAAAACCTCCCATTTAAAAAATAATCAGTTGAATCACAAAACTTTGTCCTAATATACTAAATGTGCAAGATCAGAGATAAAACTGTTGGCCACGCTGCTAATGTAACTCTGCAGCAACTTCCTTGAAATAATCAGAATTAGGTATTCAGGCTTCATTTAGAGGCATGACAAAGGGTGGTATTATCGTTGTGCTCTGAGGGGACAGTCCCAGGGTAGAACGGTGAGTACTGATATTGTTATGGTACGATACAGCGATACCTGAACTAACTTCATGCTACTGACTTGGCCCCAACTGGTGCACTCTCGGGTTCTCTTTCGTTTTAAAGGTCCCAGTTGGTCTGGGGCACGAGTTCAGCAGGTGCTGTATGTGGCAGGAAACAACATGTTACAAAGGCACGTAAAACCAATCAACATATGGCTAAATCAAATTCTTCTTTCCAAATTTTTAGTCTGTGGGTTGCTCCAGTAGACAACCACAAATCATTTTAAAGTACAAAGGACATTAAATTCATAATAGATTTCATCCATAGATTGCTTGGAGTGGTATGAGTTTGGTCCACACAGTTCACTTTTCTTACCTCTAATAACACAGACTCACCCTTGCCTTTGATTTTTTCCTGTGACACATGACATTTATGCATCAGCCTCTGGAATCATAGAATCATAGAACTGTCTAGGTTGGAAGGGACCTTTAAGATCATCTAGTCCAACCATCAGCCTAACTCTCATAAAAACCATCACTAAACCATGTCACTAAGCACTGTGTCAACCTGTCTTTTAAATAACTCCAGGGTGGGGAGCCCACCCAGAACAAATTCCAGTTGCACACCCAGCAGGCAGCTCTTGCAAATGCACTCCTCGTCCAACTATGCAACCCCCAGAGAACCCAACCAAATCCAAAACTGGCCCTTCCTTCACCTTGCCTGCACCCTCCAAGGGGTTCCTTACACTCAGTGCACAATCGTTAAGTCTTCCACTACATCGGTGCTACCTCTACAGCCTTGATTCTGGGAAGAGGAGGAGACTGTCTATCCCTGGCCATGCACCCGTGGGCAGGTCCAGCACCCCACTGCTACCTAACCCCCACAGCACCCCACAAAGCCTCAGAGTGTCGGGGGAAATGTAGAGCTCTCAGGAATGCACTTTGCATACTGCAGAAAGGTAATTAGCAACTTCAGAAGCAGGGGCAAGTAGCTGTGGTATTGCATGGTTAAATGGCCAGCCCTGGAAGAATTTTTTTTTTTGTGAAAATCAATAGAAGGTGATAGATCAATAGAAGTTTTCTCTATAAAAACATTTTCTCCTGAAATGGTGATTTTAGCGTTATTCAAACAAATTCTTCTGTTATTTAAAGATCTATCTTCATTCCTGTTGAACAATACTGTTTCATGCCATGTAAAGCCAGAGGACTTCTCTCTAAGGAATCAGATATTTTCTCTGAGGACACTGAATTATTCTCCAATATTGAAAGCTTCAAATGAAAACCCTCAAGTGACTGCAACTGCTTCTGTGCTGTTTTACCTGGAGGGAAACCCCTTTCCAGGGCAGCCCTGCCTCTCTGAGAGGAGGCGAGGCTGTTAAAATCAAGCAGCTGGGGTGAAGCCAAATCATGGCTTTAAGACAAGGGATGCTATGTCAGGGCTTTGTTGCTGTTGTAAATCTTTGCAGTTAAGAAAAATCAAACTTCTGAGTGCTGAAATGATCATTTCTTGGAGCTGTGCTGGCGAAAGCCCAAGACCTTAGGGGAGGACAGTGGCTCCAACCTTGCTAGGTCAAATGTGCCCCAGTGCAGAAAGCCCCTGAAATGCCCTGCACATTAACAAGACTGAAGTTGGAGACCTGAATGCTGTATAAACACTCCCACAGGGCACCTCTGCCCTGGGTGTATCTTTCTTTCCAGGGGCTGAATTCATGGGAGCCAGTAAATGCCAAGCTGATTCCAGCCATTGCGATTCTGCTGAATAAAACAAAGTTTAAACGAGCTTGTGCGGACATTAGTGGTGACGCAGCCAGGAGACAAGGACTGGACAGGGACTAGCCAGAAGTCTGGGGTTTGGACACCACAGATCATCCAGCTCTGTGCTACTTGCTGCCACAGCGCTTAAAATAATGGTAGTTCTCTGGAGAGAGTATATAGATAAACTCTGTCCTATGTTAATGCACTGTCATATAGAGTTGTTTACAGGCAGCACTTAGTAAAGTACTTAAGCATGTATTTAAACACACTGCTGAACATCAGTGTGATTAATACTTTGCTGAATTAGAGATATGATACGAATACATTTTTCTGCTGTTGTAATTTTTCATTATATACACTTATAAGCTGGTCATAGGGATTTTCTTTCAGTTTTGCATCCCGCAAATGAGTTAATTTGGGAGTCAAATTCTGCCTTAGTTATGCCTGCACAATGCCTTTCACATGCATGAGAGCAGAAGACTGCTCCATGACCTTTAATTGGACTTCTTTTTTGTTGGTCTTTAATGATTCATCTAGGAAAAAAAATATCTGGTTCTTTCTTTCTGATGTGGCAGCTCTTCGACATTCCTTTCGTGTCAATTCAATCACAGAATTATCTTTCACATATGGTATATATGTTTGTTAAGGCTGTGCACATACAGCGGCTCTAATTCTTGACCAGCAAGCAAGCAGCTGCTGGTGAGTAGGTTGGAGCCATACACACTGTTCTTCTGAGTGTAAAACTCGGGGGGAGTGAAGGGAAGAGAAGAAACGTGGCTCTTACATCACTTATCATGGTAATTCTATTTAAATCTATTTTAATGATTTCTAATAACTTAATTTGCCAAGCCTCCCCACCTGAAAGTGGTGCAAGTGCATCTCTCTCTCTCTTTTTCCTTTCCTGCTTAACCCAGGGAGGAGCATTTACCATCTCCTAGTTACAAGTTTTGGAGTCAACCCTTTTTTTTTCCCTCTTTTTTTTTTTTTTAAATAATCAGACCTCAAAGCATTGGCCTACCTGTATACCTAAGGTGCCAGTTATTGTCATCACTGCAAAACAGTCATTCCACTCACATCTATTTAGTTTTTACTCAGAAGGAAACAAGCATGATTTAATAATTTTAGCTGTAGCCATCTCAGAGCTGAAGACTTCCTCCTCCACCCCAAATTAAAGCTAGATTGTGTGCATTAAATATACAACCTACTTGTAACAAAATAGGAAATTTAAAAATGATTCAGTCAGATAATAATTTGTTACTGAAAATGACAGGCTTGCATTGGCCACTGGAAGCTCTGGATGTTTGCTGAGCTCAATAAGTGCCCGGGTAGGCTTATCCAGGTTCATGGAAAACAGACATTCACTCGGATGGAAAAGATCCCGATCCCCTTTTGTGGTCCCTCTCACCAGCTCCCATGGATGCTGAGCAGGGGTCTCTTCATGCCAAACGGCCGGGGTGCTGGGCTCACTCCCATGCCTCAGCCCTCACAGGTAGCTCACAGGGATGGAGGTTAGCTTGGGGCACCTCCGCTGGAAACCAGCCTCCCCCTCCGGGACAAAAATACGGCCCGGCATATTTCACACACCTCTCCTCATAGGCTCTATGGACAAGACCACTCCACGTCTGGCTTTTACCACTCACCCCAGTCCACCGACACCACTTAATTAGGCCTTGCACCCTCAAATACTCTTGCGACACGACTTAATGCGTTTGACACCCCGGTGTCCTGTTATAAAAGGGCTGCTCTGGGAGACTGCGACAGCACGTCCCACCCCTTTATGCACATCACCTGAAGGTATCTCACAAGAGCAGAAGGAGTCTTAGGGCAGCACCGGAGGAGACCCAGGCGGAGGACTGGAGGCATCCTGCACCCCGTGGGGAGGGTGGGAGTCAGCCCCCCGGCAGCAGAGCCACAGGCAGGGCAGGGAGCCCCCAGCTCCCAAGCCACAGCCCCCAAGAAGCCAGCACAGTGATTCTCCAGGGCAGCTCTCGGGGGGCTCGAAGTCACCCCCTTTTTTTTTACCCCTGGGGGTGACCTATTCACAAGCAGAGGAGGCATGGGGAAAGGTAGGATAGCTCGTACTACATCTGCCTTTTTTGCTCCTGCCCGGCACATACTAGAGGACATCACTTGTCTAGATTGATGGGAAGGCATATGCTAAAGCAATTAATTCATTTGCCCTAAAAGACTGAGGCCAGGAGAGGATTTGTACCTTTCCTAGTGCTCGGTGTGATCTTAAGCAATGGGATTTCCAGCATTTCCCGTGGGAGATTATTCCACAACCTAATAGATCTCAATGTCAGGAAGTTTTTTCCTCATATTCAGCCATAATTCATATCCATGAATTATGAGCTACTGTCGACATCACACCCATTGAGGCATTCCTAGAGCCTGCTTCATTTAAAATTATATGCTCTAGTTATGCAGGGTTTCTGTGTACTAGGGCAAAATGCTTTTTCTGCAGGTTAATTCATTACTATTCAATTTGTTAACACTTTTTTTCTCGGTGTGAACAGTCATTCTGCAGTTGCATACCCTATAGTAGCACAATCCCCATTTGGGAGTAGAATCACAATATATAAATATGACAAAACAACATACCAAAACCCATCCCTGTAAAGACATATTAGCCTGCTCCTGCAGATACTTACTCCAGCATTCAGTTAAATGAAAGCAGTAGCTCATGCAACACCTGGTATGAGACAGAAAGCCTAGAAAAAAACCCTCTCAAGTCCACAATAAATTTTATTACTGTCTGAAACAGGAGGAAGGTACAGGAGTAGAGGGGTGCATAGGGAAAGGGGAAGAGATGGGGAAGGGAAAGGAGAAAGGAACTTAAATCTGTGAGAAAAAAAGAGGAAAAATGAAAAGAAAACAACTTCCTTCAAACAATGAGCCACCAGGACATAAAACAGCAAATAAAGTTGAGGATGCAAAATGCTCCTCTTGCCATTAATAGCACTTACAAGACAGAAAGCTAAGGCAGGCTTCTGAAATCTCTATTACAAATAATTGTGTACAAAATGCTTCTTGGAAGAAAACTGCTATTTGTTTTATGAACATTTGAGAGGAGGAAATTTATAAACCTTGTATCAATTTCTCAAAAAAACCTGACAATTTCAGTGAGAATTTTTTATGATTACGTTTTGCCCAGCTAGCGGTGCTTTGCCATACTGTATGCAACCTATTTGTACATAAATAATATATCACATTAGATACTGAAAAAAAGGGAATGCTTTCTAAAGTAAGCAACTAGAAACACACCGGAGTACATTTACATCTCCATACATGCCTAGCTCCTATTAATGCTACATAAATCCCAGAGCAACTAGATAAAAATAAACACATAAATTTTACCTGAAATCACCTAAGAAGCAGAAAGCCATGTTTGTAGCAAGCACTAAACTCACACAATGACACAGAATAGCATTAAGGGACCTACACAAACATGTCTGGTGAGAAGAGTTTTGACAATACTTCCTTTCACTAGAAATTATGTGACTTCACTGAAATCTCTGTCTAGCCAGGTGGGACACTTGCTTTGGAGAGAAGACAGGACAATGCAGCATCCAGTTCCTACTGGACCAGGGTATGTATGTTCATAGCAGATACATGATGCCCATAGGTTAAGATGACTAGAAATGTTGCAGAGACTCAAACCTCAACTGCCTGCCTCTTCCTCAACACGCAAGAGGCGTTGATATGAGAAGGGACGTTCTAATACAACTCTGGCTTTGCAAAAACATTTAAGGGAATTTGTTTTCATTTTGCCTTGGAACAAAGCTATGGAAGTTGCTCCGAAATGGAACTGTCATCCTCAAGCCATCTGTAAAGATGCATAACTCAAGTTGAAAGATGAGGTAGAAAAAGGTAAATTCTGTGATCCAGGAGGAAGGTTTTGAGTCCAAGGTTCTGATGTACTTGCAAGGATATGACAGGGAGTGGCATCTCCAGGAACCAGCAGCTTTCCCTGTAAGACATCTCCACAGAAGCCTGACATCAGCATCTGCTGTGGAAATGGCACAGATCATCTGATAACTCACCTGTTTTATACCTCCTGCCTTCCTATTTGGGGCCACCCACGGCTCAGCTCACTCACTGTCTCTCTCCTGCCTAAGGATGTCTTGGAATGGGGCTGTGACTTATTCTCTTGTCCCGCTCAGTTTTTCAGCCACAAAGTCCTGGCTGAGCAGAGACAGGGAGCAGGACATTCAGGTTACACTTCTGGACTCTACCAGAAAATAACTTTGCCAGTGGAGTTTCTGAGGATGAAGGTGAGTAGATCCAGGCATCTTTGTATACACAGAAGAAAATGAACAGTCTGGTTTCCAGAGTCGTCGGGGTTCAAAAGTCCATAACAAAGGGCAGAAAGTAGCCAAGAGAAGCTGAAAGACAGTTGAGGGCTTTGGCACAAACAGACTGAACGCAGCCATGAGATTGGCCGTTCCAAAGAGACAGCGTAGCAAGACACAAAGGGACTGGGAATGCAGGGAAAGAAAGCTACCCAGAATCTACGATACATCACACTTACAAATAAGAAGGGAATATGCAGAACAATTTGAGGTAAAAGTAAGCAGAAAATCTCAACTGAAATGATAAAAAAAAAAGTGGATAATTTACTTACACTAGCCCTTCATACTCTGAGGTGAAGCGAACAGGTTGCTTGGTCAAGCCAGGCACAGAGTACAAAGGTTATCACAAAAGACACACAGAGTCAAATAACACCTATGTAAAAGCAGAAGCTAACAACGTTGTAATCAAAAAGAAAAATGCACAGAAAGAGAGCTGACATTTCTTGGAAGTTATCTCAAGTGGTAGTACAGAAGAAAACAATATTTAAGGCACAAATACAGCATTCATTGTGAGAACATGCTACATTTTCACTCATTCTTAGAGCTCTGTCTTGCTCTCAGATACAGAGGCGTGCACCGTTTATGGCACTTGCATGGTTGAATTCCCATGCATCATCCTCAGAACGGGAGTTGTGGCTAACCTCTAGTATGTCACACTTAAAAAAATGCTCTTCACTATATTTCTGTTTCTCACTTCTATATTCTCACTTCCCTGTATGTATAAAGCATGTGGCTTATTGGCAATGTGTCTGACCACATTGAATAAATCAAAATACAGGCTTAAGGTTGGATAGTCGTACTGATCAGTCAACTTTTCTGTGTATGAATCTCATTTCTTTTGTTACCAGTTTTGAACCTTTTAATAGAGGCTAAATATAAGAACGGAAAATATAGATGGAATTTATGTTTAAAAATAGCTTTTAATGCAATCAGTATGTTTATTTAAGATAGACGATACATATGAGCACGTGCATATGTGTACATGTTCTTGTACGACTTCTACATATATCTACCACATTTATTAAATCTGTCTTGTGGATAATACCAAGAGTTCTGCCTTAGCAATACGCTAATGCTTGCTCAAGCTTTTCAACGCAGTGCTGAAACCACCCTCGACACAGCAATGAAGCAGTAGCTGCAGCATCCCCGACTGCTGGATAAATGGAGTAAGAGAGATGAAATTTATCAGGGCTGCCAAGAAGCGTTCATCAAGACGCATTTTTGATTAACATAAGGGTGCACTATTCTCACAAGTGACAAAAAAGAGGGAAGGAATTATAACTGGCATATGTCAAGAGATTTAACCTGTCCACCTGACCTCACTCGCTTTTTCAAACATCGCTTGTTTTATTCAGTTGCCAATTGATAACGGGATGGGGTAAATTCAAGGAGGAAACCTTTGCTTCTAACACACTACCATTCTTCTAAAAAGTAAAAGCTCTCCAGTGGATGAATTTATTTATTTAAAAGATGTAACATTTCCAAAGGCACAATATGTGCTAGGCATCGAGTGGTACTTCAACTGGCATTCATGCCTCTGAAAAATTCTCCCAAGAACCTCTGATGTGAATGTATAATTCACACTGTCTGTCTTGTAAGTAACTAAAGAGAGAACTGGATAAAGCACTCCAACACATGAAAGACCGAGAAACTTAGTGACTCCAAAGCCATTTCAGGAAAATGGAAGATTTTTGTTACTAATTTGCCCAGCAAGGACAAAGTATCATTCTGTACAGGAAAGGCTGATACAACTGAGCAGCACAGAATGGCCAAAGAAAACTGAAAAGAAAGAAATATAACCTATTCCAGAAGAAATGATGTAGCCTGGGGAATGGAGTGGCCCAGGTTCTCTGATGCTGACTATGACATGAAGCAAACCATTCTACCTTCCTTTTACTTGACTTCCCTGTGGATAAAATACATAAATAATGATGCTGAAAGGGTTTCTAGAACCACCAGTATGCCTAACTGCTGGCTGACATTCCAAATGTCATTACTGAAGATGGAGGACTGCTGTAGAGGAGGCTGTACTGTCACAGAACATATTCAAGGGAAATGAAAAAGGTTAAAATGACAGAAATCAAAAACTGTTGTATTCAGACCAGACTACCTGCAGTGGAGATTGCCTTACATGAAAAAGAAGCGCAGCCAACCTGGGGAAGGAAGGAGAAGGCAGACCACCTCTATCAGAGCACTGAGGATGAAAAGGTTACGGGCTGCTTGGTATGATCAGCGAGTCAGAGGAAGACAAATAAATGACAACTCCTTGACGCTGTGTGATTGCTGTTGGCACGAAGGAGAGAGATGGAGAAGGAAATGAAAGTGCCTGATTCATTGTTTGTCCTTACAGATGGACCAAATACGGCAGCTACAAATACACCTAGCAAAGGGCAGGAAGGTCAAGCTAACTATAATAAGACTAAGAGATAACTAGGAAAAGAAGTAACCAGAAATGGGGCACTGGTCATCCTGACTAAGCTCTCCAGTTTGATGACCTTCTGGACATTTCCCTGTCTTTCCTATCCACATATATTACCCTTTATTATACTTTTGATTGGACAATGACATTGGCTTTTATATTGGATTAAAATCCAAACCCAGTGCAATACTGAAGCATAAGCACATTATTGCCCATACATATATTTGCCACTAGTGTGACGTCCATTGAATCCTCTCCCAGGTTTACGCAGATGATGTGGTTAGCTGGGGAGGTTAAGGAATGTTACAATTAGCATGCTACTGAAAAACAAAGTACTGATATAAAAAAAACAGATCTGCTGTAGCTGCAGCTTCACATGGATTGAACGTGCCCTGTAAGAGTTCAGTAACGTTTCCAATATTTTGCCCTTTTGTGCTTTAAAGAAAAAGGAATTTTATATTGAAAGGAGGATTCACTGTACACCTAGAAATCTGTAAGACACAATTTCTCTCCTACTCATCGCTTCTAATCAGACAGATGGATACATTGCTATGGAAAAAACACCAAAAAAAACCCAACCTAAAACAATGACTGCATCATTTTTATTTATTTCTTGCATTCTCTGTTCACGTAGCAAGAAATTTAATTCCAGTTGGATCAGTCTCCTGTGATATTTTTTTCTTTCATTTAATATATTTTTTAAATGCTTAGAGGCATTATGACAGAAAAGCATGTATTTTTTGCCCTGGTTTATACCCATCATCCTTACCATTACAACAAGACAAAAGCATTAAAGTAAAATTAATCATGTCAAAAGATTTTAGCAAAAAACAAGGGAGACCATGCATAAAGCATCGCTTTGTCTAGTGTGAAGTCACGCTCTGATTAAAAACATATAATGAAAGTGAAAGTAATACATCATTGCCTTAGCAGTAGGGTTTTTGGGAGAGCTATGCAATTCTGAACACAAAAAATCTTTATAGGCTCTGGCTTTTGAAACTTGCAATTATTGTGGAATAATACTAACAAACAAAACATTGTTTCACTTCCTTAAAGTTTAATTAGTCTTAAACGTTGCAGTTAAAACAAACAACCAAAGGAGTTCTAGGATTAAACAAGGACTCCTGGCAGGGCCCTAGCTGGTAATTAAAACCGAAGCAGCAGTGGCTGGTTGTGAGCAGCGAGGCATGAGGTGGTGACACGGGCGACCCCCCCACTGCCCCACATCCACTCAGCAGTTATGAGGACCACGAAACATCACGGGATAATGAAACCCCATTAACAGAGCAGAACTTCTGCTGTTACTAAGGCCTGTCGAACACCCACCAGCCGTTCAGCCGGTGTCCCTGGCAGGGGTAGCCTGTTGCTGCTACGTGACACAGGTAAAAAATGACCTGGTGTTGGTGGCGTGTAAGCCAGCCTGGAAAGAAATCAGGCAGTGAAGATCTGCTCGCTGTACTTTGCCATGCAGTTTATAAAAGCCTCTACTTTTTCCTCAGGCACGACGGGGCAGTAAGAAATGTTCCAAATTATACAGCAACGCGCACACTATGAATCTCAGATTAGGATTATGCCCACATTAAGTAATATTTGGTGGCAGAAAATGTTTATAAAATGCCACATACTTTCTCTGCTTTTTTTTTTTTTCTTTATTCTGTCTCTATTCTTTGTTGCTAACATAGAAAAAATAATTCTCTGAGAAATCCCAGAAAGGAAAAATACACAGTAATACTAGACTGTGAAAAATCTACCGATCCCTTGAGCCATAGCATTCTTGCCTATAGATGATGACATTAAAAAATTGGAAATGGGTGCATGCTTCCCCTCCTCTTCTGGATCTATGAACAAGGCAAGTTGTTTTCCTGATACCTTTAGAATTACTCCCATTAGTACTGATGCATTTGGTGCTTTGGGTAGCCAGGCAGAGAGAGGTGGGCAGTATCCCCTGCCAATAGATCTAGTCTTGTCGCAGGAACAAAATGAGATTGCTACTCTGCTGAGCTGTCATACTCGATAGCTTGTGCTGTTCCACCTGCAACTGTCTTCATAGCTCCAACTGCGGCGCCACGGCTTACGTGGAGTCAGTAGTTTCTGATGGCTGATCTTCTCCTGTTCCTTATGCATCACACAAGGCAGGACACAGAGCCCTAAGCAGTTAACTGAGTGGCTGCAACAGCCGATCTCCACAGGGGGAAGGAAAAAGGCAGGAAATACTGAGTAACTTCTGGGGCTACTCAGTGGAGGGTGGCAAGAGGAGATTTTATCTCCTCTAGTCTATCTCCTCCTCTATGGCCCTGCCATTGCACCCAGGACACTAAGTGTTTGCAAGTTTCTTTCCCACCTTCCTTACTCCCAAGTGCCAGAGAGCAGAAAATGAGTAATGCAGATAGGTTTGGAGGAGGAAAAGGAGAATTTTTGTGGATCAGTAAGCCTCTAACTGCAAAACCTGGCTTTTTGCTGGTGTGTGTGGGAATCTACCAGAGGGCAGAAGGTTAAAGAAAAGACTTTGTAAATGTTTGCTAGTACAGGAGGAAATGAAGTACACCTAAGATGATAATAAGATAGAACACCCTAAAATACCAGACTACAAGAACCAAGTTTCTTCCCATCACAGAACCTTGTAAGCAATGATGAGCTGAGGGTGATTTGCAACCTCAGGACTGACAGCACTGTCTAAAGTGAAAAAGAAACAGAAAAAATAATCTTCCTCCTTTGCCACTGATGTACATCTCTGATATGAATGAACAGACCAATTATCTTCTAAACCTGAAGACTCTGAGAGAGGTTAAAAAGGAAGGAAATAAACATACTTCTTCCTAAACTGCAAAAAGTACATGAAAATTGAAGATAGAATAATGTCGTTAAATTCACATACACTGTAAATATCATAGTATGTTGATACAACACCATGACTGTACTGAACTATCACCACACTACAACATGATTAGTTTGTGGTCTTCCTAAAACTGCTCAGTCACAGCTTTTTAAGTCCCTGCTCTCCTGTGCTGTAGAGTCCTTCAATGCTTTGTGGAAAGGACAGGACAAAAGTTCTACTCCAACTTGTCTCTATTTCTCATCCTCTCTTATATTAAGTTAGAAACTAAACCAGGGGATATTTGAAACTCTTATTTTTTTAAAAAAATATTTGCTACCATTTTGTGAATAGTAATAATATTTTCTAAGAAATGTTAACATCTAGTCTTTTTTGGTGTAAAAGGACATCTTTGAACAGTGGTCCAGACCAAGAGGGTATCCTTTTCTAGCAGTTGTTGTAAGAAGCAGTTTTTGTACTTATGTCATGAGAGGGCTGTGTATTTGACAGTCTCTGTCTCAGCCAATACTGAGAGAGATCCTGGGACCTTCAGGACTTCCAGTGCTGAGCACCAAGCGCTTGAGCATGAGGTAGCTAGAACTGTAACATGCATTATCTTTTAATCACAGCACAGACATTACATGTATTACATGTGATCACATGCATTAACCAGAATGGAAAGAAATCTTTTGTTTACTATTTGCTACTATTTGTTAGAGGTAACAGAGAAAAGAATACATTCTTTTGATAAAATTACATGAAGTTATTCAGAAACACCTCTCAACACCATCGTAGATGGTGGTGCTATTCAAATACTACCAATGGCTTTTTAATCAGAGCATTTACATATCAAGCCTCTGGGTCCAGTTTCCCACAGTCTTGGAGACAGCAAGAACTGAATAAATTTCAGTCTTACAAAATCTGACACATCTACAGATAGGTAAGATTAGGAATGAAGTTTTTCACTTTAATTCAGCAGAGAGTTCAGATCTCAAAGTAACAGATTCATTTCTCTTGTTTGTCCTGGTGTGCCACTGGATTAGACGCAACAAACTGAAAAAACCCGAACACTTCTAACTTACATAATATCACTGATTTTTCATTGATTTACCATCTTCAGATTTTTCTTAGAAGTAGCATACAGAGGTGAGTATTGTATCTCATTATTCTGAAAAATGTGAGGCTTAGTATGTTCCCTAGTACAGGCACTGTAGACTTTTCCAATGTACAGTTCATATGGCCTTTTGTAATTGTCATTCTTACACAACACCCTCAACTATTAGTCCAGGGCACCTATATCCGGGCAGTCTTTGTGTTGCACCACTTTGAGAAAGGCTCCTATATTTTCCATGGGAGAAAGCAATTTGCAAAGGCATCATTTCAAGTCCCGCATCACAGCAGTCTTTTTAATTCTTTTTAATCCTAACCTGTGCATATAATATTACTGTGGATGTATCCCATTAAAGGGCTTTGGATAAGGGATGAAGAACAGAATTCTGTAAAAGGTATTTTACTGGGGAAAAAAAAAAGCAGGTCTATTAGGAAATCCAGGTTTTACCAGTTGTCCAGTTTTAGAAGTATGGCTTTGATTTATGGATCAAAATTGCTCATTTATTATTTTATCTATACTGCTTTGGGCAATTTTGACAGTTAAAATTTAGTTTTATTGACCAATGCAGCCAGTTTAGCCACAAGGGGACTAATGCACACACAGCCTGCTGCACTCAAGAAGCTACGATTTGATTCCATGACCAAGTCAGACTGGGAATCGCAACCAACATAACAATAAGTTCCAAATCTTGATGCTCGAGGCAAAATACTTACTCTAAAACACAATCAACCTTTAAAAGAAGGTGGGAAAGAATTTTGTGATAGGAGCCTCCGTGCACTGTCTATTGTAGCTGATATATTCCACCAATGCTTCTGTCAGCAATGGACGCAGAGCAGTACAGAGGAAACCTTTCTTTAATGATTGTGGACAACAGATAAAGCTGGAAGAAGGAAATGAAAATGCAAAAGAGAATCAAAGGTGTGCTCTACTACTATGGCTTACCAGGGATCTGACTCTGAGAAAACTCTCTCGAACGTTGCCTTTTTTTTTTTTTTCTAAATCACATTCTATTCATATGTACATAAATATGCATGTATTCATGTCGCAGTATGAAAGACTTGCAAGTTTACTTAAAAAACTTACTGGAATGATTTTAAGCCAATGTTAATTTAGGCCTATCCTATTATAAAATTAGCATCTTCTGCAATCTCAATTTATTGCTCCATTGTGAAGCCCCTTGTGATACATAAACAAATCTCTGAAGAGAAACAAATCAATAAAGTGTCTAATTTGATTAACCATGTTTTTAAATTCATCAAGACAACTGTACAAAAATAAACCACTTACTTGTCAGTATTTTCCACGTCTTCTTTTCATCATCATAATACTGAACCAAATTGCTGGGTAGCCGGTCAGGTCCGGGAGGCAATCCTCCAACCAATAACAGCATTTTCTTATTGGAACGAATTCTTCACCCAAAACAAGAGGAAAGATGAACAACCACATTACTGAGGAGTATTTTTAGTGGCAACAAAATCATAACCATCAAAAGAATGTTCACTGCTTGCAGTTTTCTATTTCATTTTTTGTGTTTCTTTCCCCAATCATGTCTCAACAATTTTTTGAACCAAGCAGAAAAATGATCAGAAAAGCTGCATATCTCTCTACTCATGGAATAATAAGCTTCCTTTATGCAATTTGTTAGAGGTTCATTCTAGAACGACCTTTTTCTTATATTATCCCTTTAAATCATCACTCTTTACAGCTGAATACACATGAAATGCTCTGGAGTTGTACTAAGGTTAAGCATTAAAGTTGCATGTCAAAAATCGTATTAGTCAAAATCATTATTATAAGCCATTCTACACTCAAAGAACCTTGAAAAAATTAAGGTTATGCAGAGAGTTTGTGAGCCAACTCTTTAATCACACACTGAACTTCAGATATATAGTTTAGTACAATTAGCAGCACTGGGCTAATGGTTATGGGTTAAATGCTACTTACAAGCACTTTTGTTTGTTTAATTTAGTCCAGACTCTTGCTTTCACTCTCCCCCCCGGCTCCCCCCCTTCTCTTTGCTCTCCCCCTGTGCACCACTGGCTATAGCAACACCAATTGGTAAAAATGAGACTGTGATGTTGTTGTGAGCCTCCCCAGAGTGGAGCCCTGCCAATGCTTGCCACTGATCCAGCGGCATGAACTTGCTCAACTGTGCAAAGTCACTCTAATTCCCTCCCTCTGTTTTTCTACCTTCTCCCCCAGGGGGCAACCACTGAAAGGAGTGACTACCCACCCATCAAGAGCTGGCAATTCGCTGCTATTAACCGTGACCGTGATTCCCAATCTGCCTGGCAGTTCTTAAGAACAGGACTGCAATGTCTCATATGCAGTAAAAGCGGTTATCTGCACCCTGGCCTCCAACGCTCCACCTGATGAATGTACGATTTCTTTGCAACATTAAGGGATTTAGCACAATTGTAAGTGAAAAGGGGAGGGGAGGCCCAGACCCCCAGATGAGCCCTGATGCTTTAATAGTCACTTCGCATATAATTGAACTTTCATTGGTTATACTAAGCTCGGGCGTGATAATGCTGAAATAAAGGTCTACACTCAAAACGTTCCTGTGAAGTAGGAAGGTGACACAGCCTGGAAAAAAATGCACCAATAGAAACGCGTGTGCAGGGGAACCACGCATTTGATGGAAAGCACCCCGGCCAAACACCAATACTTTTCCAAGCACGACAACATCGCTGTAGCAATCTGTGTGTCCATCTGCAGCAAACACTCCTAGTCAAGAAAGGTGCAGAATGCCACGAACCAAAGCCCACCACCACAGAGCTGCACACGGCGGGGTCAAACCTCCACCCAGGAGCTCCAATCTCAGCAGCGCACTCCAGCAGTGGATACACCAGTGGCTTAAGCTCCAACTACCACCCAGAATGAGTGCTGGGGACCCACCGATTCACATACGTATCAGGACTGCATCCTCTCTCGAGAAGACTGGGCAAAATGAACTAGGTTCATTTTGTGGACACGCACTACCCAAAAGGAACCTCCTTCAGGAAGGGAGAACGCAGCTGAAGGCTCGATCCACACCACGCTTAAGAATAAAACCTTTCAAATGGCTACCCAAAAGACAACTACAGACTGCAGATACATCTATCACAAGGAGGGCCAGGGAATTACCTGGCAGATGGCCTTGTTTGTTTTAAAATGGATTTAAGGCTCAGGGAAGGTCCTCAATTGAGGGCAGAGGAAATGAAACCCTCACACAAGGGCAGGAGCTACACCACCAGGGCAGTGACACTGTCCCACACTGTCCTATACCCCTGCTTTGCTCCTGACTTGGGGGGAATCCCTGAGGTCCTTCAGTCTTTCTGACAAGTCAGCCTTTAACCTCTGTACCACACTGCTACAGACTGCCAAATGATGACTGTTACCTGCCCACCAGACTGTATCTGTGTAGAATATCGGGAACCGTCTCGTGATCGCTGCCGGCACCGACTCCACTCAGTGAGACCAAGCTCTGGGGAAAGCTTTCTTAAGCACTGCCAGCGTCTTGAAACGTTCAATCTCCCTGGTAAAGTTTTTAATGAGGCAACATTTGATAAAAACTATGCAACACGGGAGTATGATAAACTGGTTTGGGTACGAGTTAGGGATGAGTGCACACGTAACAAGTGGCAGAACAAACCAGAGCCATAAGTCAGTTATGCATGGCCATCCCTAACGATAGAGAATAAATAGTTTATTCCAACCCTCTTGTGTTGTATGTTATATCACAATCAACTCCCTGTGTATTGTAAAATTCAGAATGCCCTTGCAAGGTTTACTTGATAAAGGAGTTTATTTTGATTTTCATCTTTCATCTGTAAAACTCCCTTCTAACTCCAAAGCACTGTGAAAAACCAATGAATGGCCAAGGCTCGATAGTTAAGGTGAAGAATGAAATGTCAGATGTAACTCTGAGTTTCCAGACTTTGGCAGCTGCAACTATCCTTAACATTAGTTTTTCAGCTAAACAATCTGTTTCTCGAGATGGAGCAGCACTGCTATATGGGAATGTTTACAAAATATTTAGCATTTGCACTTGTTTAAAATGGAAAGGAGCATGAAGAGAAGCCCTTTAATAAAAAGTTTAATAAGAACTAAATAGCCAGAACAGGCTCTACCAAAAGCACAGGAACACTCACATGGCAAAAGAAGAGATGGGTCCTTTCACTCAAAAGTATCTAATTCATCTGTATTGAGAGCTCTTTCAGTGAACCAAGTAAAGATAATGCAGTGACTAAAGACACACATATTTTAAAGTGATATGTTTTCTTGCAGCCAGTTCTGCTTTTTAAGTTTTGGTGTGAATCATGACCTTTTAGTTCTGAAAACTCTGTTTAGTTCTGAAAACTTTAGTTCTGAAAAAAAATTTTCTTTATTACAATATATTTGTGTTTGATATTGCACTGAACAACACTGTTAAAATCTTGAAATACATTTTAAAATATGAAAAACATAGAAATGATCACTGCTTATATGCAGAAGACTTTTCCAAATATGAATAAAAATGTAATTCAGTGAAAACACTACAATGAAAGCGGGATTTAAAATATCTTCTCAAGATAAAGTTTCTCCTTTTCTTGCATTATTACATGTTTGCTATTTGGATAACTCAAGATTACCACATGAAACACTGCACTATATCTGAAACAGTCTTTTTTCATAGTCCTTACTTCACAGTGCAATACATACTATTCAGTTACATACTGTGGTTGACAGTGTCCCTAGCAAGGCTATTATGATCATTTTGTGTTCAATTAACAGTAGTGGGTCCTGCTCAGGGAAGGCTAAAATAATGTTAACCATGACCAGGCAGATGGTGTCATGACAAAAAGCTGAGATAAACTTATCCATATCTTATCCTGAAAGCATTCCTTATACCTAGAATCAAAAACTCTAGTTCTCATCGATGAACAGTGTTGTTATTCTGTGCACACTTTGTAGTTTCTGTTCTGCAAAGATTTTAAACACTTAATTCACCTTAATTAAGTTCCTGGGTACCCCACATGGTGTGAAATTTATTTGTCTGCTTACAAGAATGGAAACCAAACTATATTTTAAAGTCAGCATTTTCAAACTTGTATCATTTCCTTCAGACACACTAACCTAGGAATTTGAGAACTCATCTAAGCGGCTTCATCGTCAGAGATGTTGAATACTGCTAACTTCAAAGGTAAATCCTGCTCACTTCAAAAGTAGCAGCACACCTACATCAGCTCTGAAACTCAGGTCTCTGGTCCACAGTCTAAACTAACCATGAATACACAGGGCAAAATTTTGTAGCCCAAGAGAGCTAGCTTTTCAACTCACAAAGAATCCGTAGAAAAGACGGTAAAAGACCTCAATACCCTGAACAACCACTCCCACCCAAAGCTCTTTTGCAGCCTTGATAGCCTCATGTTAATGGAAAATGCATGGATGGGAAATACTCTGCTTGTACATTGTTTTTCTTTACTAGCATATCCATCAATCTTGCACCGATGGGTTTTCCTTATCTGGGCAGTCAGTAGAAGTCACTCTTGCCAAGGCTGGCAAGAAAACAAGCCCCACCAACTACAGGTTTGCTCCAGCCTCTTCCTGTTTTTAAACAAAGCAATAAGGCTCCCCTCTATGCATTAGTGAATGCAAAGAAAGGGAACGAACACAATGATGAAGTGGCAATCCTGTGGTTCTTAATGCATGCGGTGTACTGTTACACATCAGAAAGAAAATTGCATCTTAAACATACAGGTGATCATGAATGGGAGGAAAAAAAAAAAAAAAAAAAGACTGTTCAACTATACTTTCCTCCTAACTCAGGGCTATAATAAAACCAAAACCCTGGATCATTAACTCTCTTTTAATATAGGCTACCACCATGGCTTTGAGTATGGCACAAGGTAGGTGGCTCTTCGGAGCAGGGACGTCACACACTAGGGATGTCTTGAGTGCTGACCCTAAATGTGGCAGAGCCAAACCTTCAGGTATTTGCTGAAGATACCAAACTTCAGGTATTTGCTCACTGAACGCAGGCACAAACAAAAACAGCCAGAAAACCAGCCCAGATCCCCCAGCAAGAGCAGGTGAATGAGTGGTGAATTTTACTTACACCCAGAAATCTCATTAAATTAAAGGATTTGAGAAACTGGAGGTCGACACACAGTGATACTGTCAAAACAAGAAGTAGCAAGAATCTCAGAAAAAGTGGCTACATTAACCTGCAGCAGAAACAAAACACCGCAGTGAGGTTTGGATACCAACCTCAAAGTAATAGACAAAGAGCCAGATACATTGTCCCAATCAGCATTTCAGTTGCAGACCTTTTGTTTGTTAACACCAAGGACTAAATTTAATTTTCAGAAGCCAGGATGGACCTTAGCAACATCCTTCTTCTAAAAAGGCACCTGAAGAGAGTGTTGTATCCAATAAAAATGTAATGGAGAATCCAGTTGTGGTCTGCAAGTCTGAACTGATGCCTTGGGCATCCATTTGCCCATGACTGAAGAAACTGCTTTGCCATCACGGAACATGCGATGACATCTTTGGCAACTGCCTTCCCTGCTCCTGGATAGGAATTTCATTGCAAGAAAAGTGTTATATGAAAACTGCTTATTTCAATGGATTTTGGCTTCCGCAGTTGACTGCAAAGACAGCCATGATTAGCAACATACGGAAATAATACAGAGAAAATAAAACTATCCAAGAGTTTAACTATGAACTTGATGAAAGCCGTAAGACACAATGTAAAATTTATTTTGGACAGAGAAATTCTGTGAGCCTTTGCTATCACATAAAATGAATTAATGGACACCGCAGTCTATAGGTAAATATGCATCCAGAATCTCTTCCTAATCCTGTAGCACTGCCAGGGGAAGGACCCAAGCTCTCACAGCCACCAGACCAAGTCCTGCAGATCCAGACTTCTGCTGGAACTCTGACCCGCCAGGAATCTCCTCCTTATGGGCAAAATAGAAAACAACACCTCAATTTTGTCAAAACCTAAAGCATGTTGAGGATTACCTAGTTCACTTGCAAGTTATGACCAAGAATCTACTTAGTTCTCAGGGTCAAAATATGTTCAAAAATACACTGAACGTATGAATGTTGATTTATGAATGGATTTCTCACCATAATATTCACTGAAGAGGTTCAATGCCCAAGAGACACCTGTTCTTCTGCTCATTTAATATATGTTGCTGTCCACTGATAGACTGAAATTTAAGAACATGATTACTAAATTGGGAATGATTTGCTGCAGACACTGACTGTTATTTTTGTGTTCTGAATCTATTCAGACGCTTAATTTTGTCCAAGGCATTTTTTTAAATACATGGGAAAAAAAAAAAGGAGAGTCCCTGTTTGCTCCAACAACAATCTTTCCTTTTTGTCTCTATCTAAACAGCAAAAGTCCAGAGGTAAGTGAATCTTTTGTCTGACAGGCCACGCTTAACTGTTGCAAAGCTATCTGACAAGTTAAACTTTCCTTTATATGTTTTTATTTCTACAGTTGCCAAGTAATTTTCCATTGTCTGTATTAAAATAATGTATAATGTTTGTGTTTGGAGCTCTGAATTTTCTCTGTGAATCTAATCTCGTTGCTGTTAGTAATTTAGAATGGTCTCTAACTAAATCTTGAAGAGTTAGGGTATTTTTCTAGCTGGAGGATTTTTACAGTGAACATCCCTTCCTTTTGGGGTAAGATCCCCTGAACAAAGATAGCTTAGAGGTGGACAACTACCCTGGAGGACTGGCATCGACCATCGGCGTACCTGTGGGAGGAACACAGAGGAACATCCTTCTCATCTTTTGTCTCCCTGTCTTACCAGCTTATTCTTCATGTTAACAGGAGACTGGTACAGTTCCCCAGAGGGATGCTCAGTAGCTTTCCCATACGTACTCCCACCAAGGTTGCTGTGTCCGTACATAACACCGTTCTTCCTTATACCTTGAGACAGGCTTTAACAGATGTGTTGCATATGGGAGATCATGAATAGTATACTTCTCTAGTGATGATACCTACACAAATAGATCATTTGAACACAAGTCTTTAAATCCATGGAGATCTGAATGCTAAAGACATCTTTAGCCATGCAGTGAATGCCTGAAGCATTATAAGGGATTTCAATCAAAGGCATTTTACTACCGAAGTTTATATTGGTGAGTCACAAAACGTCCCATGTCATGAATCTTTTTGGCAAAACTATGCAAACAACTCATTCTCCACACTGTTGGCAGTCCTGAAAAATCTTACAGAAATTCCCTTGACCCTGAACAACCTTAAAAATAAAACTGAACAAAATTTCAAAGCTAGATGCTTTTGCAGTTTGCTTTCCCTTTCCCCATCTCCTCCTTTTTTCTTGTTTTCTTGTTTGTTTGGTTGGTTAGTTCGTTTTTGTTTTGTTTTGTTTTGTTTTAGACAAAGGTGATAGCATGGGAATGTTTATAGAATGCTTCAGGATAGTCAAATCCCCAAATTTTTCCCCCGCGGAAACTTCAGTCAACTCTTCTTTTTGCCTCGCAGACTGCGAAAAGTCAGAAAGTTCCCTTTTTCATTTGATTCTATATCAGACACCCATGACAACGAAGTCTCTGCATCAGAGGCTGTGTTCTCCCCAGCTGAGGCTTCTTTTCCTTACGAAGCCAAGGAGAAGAAACCCAACTTGCTGCTGCCTCACCCAAGCTATGAATGGTTACTTTTTCCAGTGATTTTTTTTTTATTTTTCTGAAAGGAGACAGCAGTCAGGGAATGCAAGAAGAACCAACTGTGGCACCAACTTCTATTTGCTTCCAGCTCCAGTGCAAACCGTCTGTTTCCATTGAACTTGGCAGCTGATAATATTTGCTCAAAGTTTATTGTCTGCTTTCCAAGAATACAGCAAGAAGTGTTGACTACTAAGTACTAGGCATGACGGTCTTTAAAGAAAATTTCAGGAAGGCAGCAAATATGAAAAATGATGCCAGGAAATATCTACTAATGGATTTCAACTTCCCATACTCTTTAATTTCTTTAGATGGTCCTCTGGCAAACCTATAATACTGGTTTACCGTGATCTGTTTCAACAAAACCAACAACAGGGAGATGTTTACAGAGCAGTGGAGTCCAGCTCAAAACTTTGGTCAGGATTCCTATTAACTTCCATGCTCAGTCTTCCTTGGCCATACTTTGCAAAGGACAACAACAAACTGCTAGTTACAAAACTGGTCTGATTTTTAAAACACAGGAGTTGTTTGAAAAGATAAAATGGTGTTTTTACAGATTTATGGGGACTTTTTCTGTAACATGAGTTTAACGGAACCAAAGCTTTTTTCCTGGTAAATTATTTTCTGTTGATTTCATGTTCCAGGTTTGCTCTCCTCACTCCCTTTACCCTAGAGGCTCGCTGTACTTTGAGTATAAATCCAAACAACTACACCATCGCAGTTCTGTTCCATTTACTGCTCAGCAGTTACAGACTTGGAACCTCCGTATTATTCTGCTGTAAGGAAAAAAATACAGTAGCCCCAGGTCACAATTTGCCTTCAAAGACCCTCTCCTCTATTTCCTCTCTCCACGTGAAGGGGATGCACATCAGGCAAAGAGCGAACAGAAAAGCCTCCGATAGGACATGTAGGCAAACAGGTGTGTGTGATGCTCACCATGATCCCACAGCACTCCATTTGTAAACTGTACACCCTAAGTGTAATTCATATCAGAAGGACATTGTTTCAGAGGGGACTTCCTTATCTAGAAGGCTCTGCACAGCCTGTGACTCACGTCCTCCCTGACAGGACAGTCCTGGACTGCCTTGCCAAAGCGTGGGCAAGCACAGCACAGGACCTCATGGGAGACAGCTCCACTCTTTTAGGGACCCGTGGGATTTGTAAATGAGCTGCACAGAGTGATGCAGGTGGTGAAAAGGGGCACCTTAGCTTCAGTACAGCATTGGAGGAGGAAGTTCCTATTTTCCCAGGCACATTGCCCTCGGTTTGAGTGGTTTAGTAAGATTACTTTTTCTAAATTAACTTAATTTTCCCTCTAGAACACGGCAACTTGAGATCCAGTGAAAGTCTTCTCCTCTCGGAAAAAGAGTTTAGAGATGCAGAGATACATCTGTGTGTGTCTACAAAGATCGAAGGGGAGAAGGGTGCAAACAGCAACCCCAACTGGCATCCTGTGCACCAGCACCAGGTGTTCCAGGTTTCACATCTTCCATTACTCTGCCTTCAGCATTCTGCCAGGTGAATTTTAATAAATGCAGCCTGCGCCTGCATTCCCAACCCTTTTGCAAGACACAAAAGCAGGCAGCACTCCCACAGGAGTTGGAGGAGAAGGACCAGCTTAGCTGGCTGCAGCAGCCTCAGAGAGGGAGGAAGCTTCTTCAAGTGCTACAAAGGGCAGGGTGAAGGAAAGCTGAGGAGCAGCACAGCCCAACCAGCCACAGCGGCCTCTGGAGACCCAAGCTGAGAGGTCTGGAGCAGTCAGCATCGGTATGTGTGAAGTAAGGAGCATGGTGGAAGGGGCACTGAGGGGCCAGGGTCCATGGTAGCAGAGAATGGATAAAAGGAGCAGGTGGAGGTGAAGCTCGGGTAGGACAGATTGGGGGAAGAGTCCTACCTGGCACAGTGGCCTGGGAGCAAGGAGGAGCCTATGAGGCAGACTGATAAGGGAAAATAAGTAGCTGGGATGTTCAAAAGGCTTTGAAACAGGGGATTTTGATGTTCTGGAGCAAAAGAGGGCAGGAGGCGGGGAAGGAGCTGGAGGTATCAGGACTATGTGTCACCTAAGGACATAAATGAGGAGAGGCTGGAAGTTCACAGGGGGGACTACCCCTGCTCGTACCTCCGACCAGGACACCGGCTGGCAGGGGAAGGGGAATACCCACACATGATACCTGGCACCCCTTCTCCATCTACAGCTGTTGGAAAGATGGTTGCCCATAAGAAAAACCATTACATACTCTTTATAAATTAGGTTTCTCCTAATGAGTACTATAACTGGGCCAAGAAACCGGCTATCACCAACTCCACCAACAGGCCTTAAGGATTTTACCAGTCAGGACACGTATGTTTTGAGTAGTCTCCAAAGGACTCGCCTGACCCACAGCAGTCTTTCTAGGACAAGGGTGCTGCCCCTGACAGTAACACGAGCTCCAGGCCTGCCTCCCTCTCGGATGCTCGACACCTCTCTGCTCACACTTCAGCACTAACCTGTCTCCAAAGGCAAACGAACGGGCGAAAGGCAAGTAAGGCAAGTAGGTGAGACTAACTAGGATTAAACTGACTCTAGATCTGTGGTTCACTTCCCCGCAGCCTCTAATGTGTCAGTCTCCCTTCCGCAGCTCAGCCGAGAGAGTCCTGGCACGGGTACAATTTCCTGATATTAGTTCAGGCACGTAAGACCTGATCCAAAGCCCACTAAAATAAACCGGAGCCTCACGTTCACTTCCTCCACACCGTAAGGCAAACGCTAATAATTCACATACATTTTGAGGTATGTTTCTTATCCAGATGTTCATTTCGGTTCTGAAATATTTCTCAATTGCAATTAACCATGAGTACAAGTACTAGTTAAAAATCTGAATATTGGTGCCAGGATCACAAAGTGACAAGCAGGTGGCTATTACTAAAATGCACAACAACGTATTTCAGTGAAAAAAAAAAGCAATTTTTTTTACAACCACCAAATGTGCCCCGCTGAGATCCTACAAAAATCTTAGCAGAAAAAGAAGTAAATTTGATCTACAGTCTGTGAGATTGGTAGACAAATAGTGTATTCAAGAAGGGAATCATTTAATTGCCAAGGGATGTAACCAGTTTCTTCAAATTTTTAATCTCCTCTCTAGACAGTAAAACAGACTTGGTATGTCTTCCACATAAATGCTAGTGTCTCACACTGTTCATCACTTTAAATTTTCCTTCTTCATCAACAGTTACCACCTTCCTACTGAGTGAAAACTGGCCTTATCTTCATCACCTGTCACTGTTTAATTTGCTGTCACTTTCACTAATATTACCTAACACCAAACAGCATGGATGACACCCTCTCCCCACTGAAATTAAAGAAAAATAAAAACCTCTTCAATTAGCTTCAGCAGGACCAGAATTTGCACTTCTCATCTCCCCAGGGTCTAGCAGTCTAGGGAACAAAAGTATAGAAAAACAGCTGGGTCTGTACATGCTGGGACTTCGCTGAACCCAGAAAACAGCATGGTCAGGCTTAGCCTTCTTACCTCTTTGTCTTTTTATTTCCCTCCTTTCTCTTTTACTCTTTAATTCCATATTTCCTGCCTAAGCCTTTTCCCATCTCAGGTCACTTACTTGATCCCTGGCCATTTTTCCTCCCCCACATCTGAAATAGCTGTTCTAGAAACTGAAATGCTCAGCTCTTATTGACAAGAGATGCTGTTTCCGCCAAGAATTAGTTGGGGTTTTTTTTCTATTGTTTTATTCCCTCTCTTGTTTTATCTGCCAGGGTCTTTTTTGTTTCGCTTTTCTCCTTTCCTGTCTGGTATCCTAGTCTCACTTTTCTCCCTTCAAGACTGTTCTTCCCCTTTTCCCTCATTCCTTGTTTCCACTACTTATGTCCTGTTTCTCCCAGGGGGCATCTTAATTCCTTTCCTTTTCTGCGTTTTCCCCTCTCTCCCAGCTTTACTTTCCCCACTCCCCTCTGCCTTCAGGTACCTGATGCAGCTGTACAGGCAGCTGCTGTACAGACAAACTGCTGCTCTGCCTGCAAATCCTGGAAGGAGCAGACCAGCCAAAAGGCCCATGGATGTGGAGAGGAGCTGTGTGTGTCCTGCAGCTCCTGGGCTGTAAGGGGCTGCCTCTTCCCACCCAGCCTATCTTCTCATGTCTGGCTGGGACACAAGTCATTGTAAATAGTTACAGGCGAGCAAAACCATAAAATCATGGTAGCATCTATAAAAAGGCAACAATATTTAGGTAAAACATTTAATAATAAGCCCCGCAATTTAAATATTTTTTTCTATAATGCTCCATTCTCTGTCTACAGCTATACTGTGCATTAGCACAAGCAAAATTAAAGTTAAAAGCTAGGTATTTCATAGCGGTGATGTGTTTTTAACCATTTTCACTGTTGCAAGTAAACATGGAAGCAATAATAATTCTCACTAGCTCACTCATCTTTAAAAGTGAAATTCTTTCCAGCAACATGGTAATGGTCTAACCTAGAACTTTTTAAAAATTGAAAACACATACCATGTATTATATAAAATATATTATATTACACAATAAAGCACAGAGACATTTTAATCAACTCAATACTCCAGTGAAGTCCAGAGAGTCAAATAAATAACAGAAAGATGAACATTCCCCTATCTAAATGCATTTTCCTCCCAGAACTTCAGAGAACATGATGCAGCAGAGTTACCTGTGTCTCTTGGGGACAGAAAAAACACGATTTAAGCCTAATGTTCAGGGTCACCATAACGGGCCCAACCCACTCCACGCTGAAATCAACTGGGATTTTTCCTACTGATGTCAAAACTGACTGTGCCTCAAGAACCTTCAATACCGACTTGTGTGCTGAGGCC
>JAHREE010000073.1:6699435-6711179 GCA_033628505.1 Tringa tobata | reverse complement strand
AAAGGTGGAATGTATGCCCTTGAATGAAATGCACGTGAAAGGAAACTGGAGTGAGCATTTATAGAAAGTTTTACCTGGTGTGAAGTCCACGAGACCCAACCCCTTTCCCAGATAATACTCAGACTCATCTTAATTAAAATATACACCAGGAGTAGGACTTTGAATGCCAGATCTCATGGTCTTTCTCTTTGACTTGGCCAAGGATGCCAACGCGTTTACAGAGATGGAGTCAGATTGCTCAGGAATGCAAAGGACTGGAACCGAAGGGCATCAAAACAGATTTTGCTTTTATTTATTTTCTGGTGACCTTAGAAAAGAAACTGCCACACCTTTCTGGTTTTTCTAACCAGATAGCTCCCTTCCTTCTCCCTTGGGCGTCAATTTTTTTCTGGAGGAAATTACCAAGAGAGATTAGGCAGCTGGTGTTTTAGGGCATGGTGTTCTTCCCAAAAGAATGACACCATCATATGCTGCTTCTAAACCCATTTTCTTTGTGCCTCTCAGCTGTACCCTGTTGGCCACCTGGATTTTGACCCTGTTCATGTGAAGAGAAACGTGAGTTACAAGATGCCACTATTTGGATAGTAACTGGTGTCTTCAGTGACACGAGTTGTCTCCCAACTGTAGTAGATGGGAAGAACAATTTTTGTATCATGCTTGTGCTGCTGAACTTTACTGCTGTAATGGCTGTAAATAATCCCCACGGGGTTTTGTATCAGTTTTCACTGACTGATGTGTCACACACTCTTATACCATTGTAAGCTGCCAAAATACGTCTGTGCCAGTGTGTAGCAAGTTTCTGGGACTAGCATACTGGTGTGTTTTGCTCATTAGTGGAACGACCTGTTTAATTTTTATTTAGCTTTGCTTTGCTAACTGAAGTTAAAATAAAGTTTAGTCTTATATATATGTGAATTACATTGGATAAATATTTCCTGAAGTCCTGGTTATGGTATTTTCTAAATGGGCTTGAGCACTTTTGAAGGGAGACTTCAAAGTTTCTAACTCATCGGAGTGCTTTTCAAAATTTTAAACATTATATCTTCAAATAGAAAATTAAAGTTCCTCCCTTCTAGGCAGCAGCTGTCAGCAGAAAATACTGTGTTTTCTTTCTTCTGCAAGTACTCTCTGACCTGCACGAGGTAAAATGGTGGGTGGTGGGTTTTTTTTCTGTGGAGCAAAACTAGATGTGCTTGCCACTGAGTTTAAGCAGGGACTTAATGTCTCCAGCTTATAAACCTAAGACCATCACAGACTTCAGGGAAACCACTGGGAGCTTTCTCTCCCAAGGCACCAAACACAAACTAACTCCCGAGCCTTCCCTATTGTAGCTGTAGGGCTCTATCCCTAGGCAGGATTTCTGAAGAACAGCAGTCAGTGCCCCATGCTTTCATCTTTTCAAAGCCAGAGGTTAGTAGATATTGTGCTCTTGCTTGTCTTCCCTTAGCTCGTCTCTTTCCTTCCATGCAGACTCCTCAATTTACCATATCACCATATGAATCATAGAATCACCATATGATTCTATGATTCTACCAAAGCCTCAATGCAGAGGCTTGCAGTAGGGAGGTCAATACTGCAAAAGGAACCGAATCACATCTTGCAATTAAAGAAAGAGGTCCTCATGCAGAGGGGGCCTTCATCAAGAAAGTATAAGGCATTGTCATTAAAATCCCAAGGAACAAACTCAGTAAATACTTTTCACTAAGAGTAATTTCATAAAAAAGAGAAATCTAGAACCTCTTTATTATCTGTGCTTGTAATATGAAACATATCTCTGCACAGCTGATGTTTTGGGGGGGATTTTTTGCAGATTTTGTTGTCGCAATATACACTGATGTCCTGGCGCAGCTCAGAAATCAAGCTATATGCACGGTATCTTAATTATTAAGAACAAAAATAAGTGTCAATTCTGAACACCTGCCCCTTTGTCATTGAGACTGCTGTCAGAAACAGGGCTTGAGCTGGCTGCCCTGTTTGGGGCACAGAAATTGGCTTTGTGCGTGTCGTCGGCCCTGCTGAACTCTCTCAACAGTCTGCTTTTCTGCCACTGCTGGGTTTCAAAAGGTAAAACAGAGATGATAGCCCTCACCAGAACCACCTGTATGTGGATGGGATCTCACACCATAGGAAAAGAAAGTTATCCTGGGGGGCTTCCAGAGTGATAAAGACTTTGGATAAGCTGGATCGTTTCTGTTGGGCACCATGCCATGCTAGTTGTTTGGACAGATCTGGGCACGCAGGTCCCTTTTGTAGTACAAGCACTATACAAATAGATGAGCAACAGCAGGATTGGCTGTTACCAACAGCTCCTCGTGCCAAACATCGCTGTATAATCCACCCTGAGGTTTCTGATGTGGAAGTTTGTAATCTCACGCTTCTGAAAGTAGACCTGACACCACAGCTGCCCTGATCCTGGAGCTCAGAGGAACTACTCCCTTCATCCATAGCCAGGTAGTGTCAGTCTAGGAGTAGGGCAGGAGTGGAAGATCCCAGGAGGTTGTGGTGGTGATTGTTAGACCCAGGGCCCACAAGACTGGACATGTGGATTCCCACCACTGGCACACAGTGAGTGTACCTACCCTGGCTTGCACGCTTTGGCCTTAGGATCTGGGAACCATCCAAAGCTCGCAGGTGCCTTGTTCCCTGAGGAGGCTTTTTGCCTGGAAACAGAAGAGATGTGAGGCATTGCAAGGAGCTGGGAGAGAGAGAGATCTGAAATCAAAAGTTATCTCGAGTCTAATAATATAGATATAACAACCTTGACCCAGGTACATCCTTTAGTATCTCTGTGCTTCAGTTAACAAATGCTGAAAAGGGTTTTCATTAGTGCAGTCCAAGGCTCTCCCAGCTTGTGGTCCATTGGCCCTGCTGAGCACATCTGCCCAGCTCCACCCCCAGCTGGGGACTTCTGAATGTTTACTATCACGTTTGCCACGCCAGTGGCTGCCACAACCGTGTGGCTCTGGAGACTGGCACAACTGGCCCCAGAGGTGTCACAGGCATCCCGTGTCCTGGTTAATCCATGCTTGCCTCGTGCTTCCAGATTCCTCCAGGAATACTGACTGGTTTTATTTATACACACAGACATACCGTCAAGTACTGTTTCTATGCCTGAACGTATACAGAAATTTTCCTGTAACGAAGAGTCATAATGCTATTAAGGATTCAGACTTTTCCCCTGTTTACCCAAAGCTCTGGTGGAGATGGATTGGGAGCCTACGTGAGTGACCCTAAGAGCACTGAAAGACAAATATTTCTTCTTCCACTCACAGTCCCCAAAAATGCAACAGGGTAAACTACATAAAAAATAAAAAAGTCATTCGATGCAATGCTGTGCAGTCAAGATGATATGAATAAAGTTCGAAAAAAAACCAGTAGCTTCTGAAAAATCAAAATATAAGGTATTGCCTCTGAAAGAGTTATTAAAATAACTTGGGGGAGGCAGAACTCACAACTGTTAAAAGAAGCAGCTAAGCTTGGGGAAATTGCAATCTAAAAGCAAGGTGGATTAAGCAAATCCTTCTGTACAGAACCATGCTACAACTAGGAACCCTCTAACCATCACTCGGAAAAGCTTACACTCTGGGACTCGATTTTCAGGCACATAATACAAGTTTTAGTGATTGTGTCTGCACTGTACTCCCAATTAAGGGATGCTCTCTTGTGCTTAAGTCCATTTTTGTTCAGGAAAGCATTTAAGCATACTCTTAAGTGCTCTCTTCAAAGAGAATGCTTTCTTGATGTGGGACATGTGTCTGCATTTGCCATTTAGTTTGGCTGAATTTTCCCAGCCTGGTGCACACAGGACTCATTGCAAAAGTAGGAGGAGGATACATCGGTGGCAAGTGACACCGTGATTGCTCTGAAGTCACGGTCAACTTTTGTATGGAGCCACCCCCAAGTGGGAAAGTGCTCCATTCCAGTTACTTGGTTTTTTTGAGGCAGCATTTTGAGACACACAGGGGAAAGGGCAAGCTTCAGAGCAACAGGAACTAGCAGGGTTGCAGTGGCTACAATTACAGTACATTTTTATACTGAAGTAATATATAATCCATAGGTTTAACATGGCTCTCACAAGTCCCAAGGGAGCACTAACAGTTTTTAAGGGAGAGAAGAGTTGCGAAAACTTTTTTAATTCCCTTTCAAGCAAAGTCTGCTGACAAAGACTTTTGTTCTCCATCACATCTAAGTGCTCTGGGGACAGAAATCTTCCCTGCAGTGCTCCGTTTCAAATGCCCCAAGATTTTCTCCTCTCTTTGGATGCAGCAGAGAGGACTCACTGGATGTCGACTCCCTCATGAGGAAATAATGATTTAATATAAAATGTGGTGTTAACTTTGACTACCGAGATATTCATTAACATAATTTTGGGGGCATAAGTTAAACATAAGTCTAAAAAAGCAAAGAAAATGCAAGTTAAGGTTTATAGTCTCACCTTGCTCTACTCCATCTTTCTAAGATAACCCAGAGCACCTTCTGACCTGGCTGCTTAAATAGTAGGGCTGTTTTTAAATAGTACAGTCTTGTTCTGCTGCAGAGGGGAAAAAGGTCATCCCTCTACGGAGATCACGTATCGTTGCTTTCTCAGTAACCAGACCTATTCACCGTTGTGAGAAAGTCAATGTGCTGCTTCTCCCCCATATTCCAAACTGTATTTTTAAAGTCAGAACCTGCTAACTCGAGTTAGCTACTTTGCTGAGAGAAAAAACCCAAACACAAAACAGGGAAACAGGGCTTCATGAGATTAAAACCAGGTAATCTTTAACTTTATGTAGCCAGTGAAGGTCAAGTATTATTCCCTTAACTGATGTTGATCCTCACTAGTTGGCAAGGGTGATTTTGGTGAACTCCGGTAGTGACTCCGACTTAACACAACAAGCTACCCAGGTAAACAAGGACCTCTGTCTTGTCTCCACTAAGCCCAACTGCAGAATAGCAACCTGAGGTTGCTGTAGCATTGCAAAAATACACTTTTTCATCAGGGAAGAAATAGCTTTGGTAGCAGATACTCTGAATGGAGGGAAAACGGGAGCAGGAGAAGAATCCCTTGCCTTTGCTGAAGTGTTTCTCTGCTCCTCAGCAAAGCGGACAGTTTTCCAGCTTCCTGGTTTGAATCTGGCCTGGGCAGTGGAAACCAAAGAGAAGTCATCACTGAACAGCTGGAAAGGTCCTCTCTATCACCAGCCAGCTGTTTCAGGCCAGTATCTGGTTCATATAATAGAAACATCCTTGTATTTGGCTCTAAGTGACATTGCCTTGGAATCTGAGCTGATCATCTGTGGTCTGCTTTGGTGTGAAGGATATGCCAACCATTCACAGCTGGAAATCATTCCCCCCCTCCCCTTTCCAAATATTTCCATGGTGCCAAATGGGGAATGTGAGGAAATCAATAGTAACTCTATTTCTGTTGTATCAGAGGATTAAGAGGAGACTTTAGTCTTCCCTGTTATCAACAAACTCATTCATGAGCCATATATGAGTGGCAAAAAAGCAGGTATGAAGGTAGGTATCATTAATTCTAAAAAATGAAGGTGAAATAGAATAAAGCAATATTTGATGTCGGGAGTCCAAGTCACCAAAACTTCACATCTTTTTTTTTCCTTTTTTTCTCTTTGGCTCAAGTTGCCTGGATGATTTTCAGGTCCCTACTGTTCACAAGATAACATCTTCCTGTCTGCTCAGTGCCTCATATTCATTTACACCAATGTATAAATAAACAGCCCAGATATCTGAGGGCTGAGAAATGACACTGGAGAAGAATGAAAAAGGTTTCCATTTTAACTTCATTCGAGTACAGCTCATGAGCAGACAAAGGTTCGTTGCTGATGTAAAGGGACAGTCCTGGTGGACCCAGCACTCGCTCACACAAGCCATGAATCTGGCCAATAGTCTTTTACTGATGATAAAACAGGGAGACAGGCAAAATGAAGAACATCCCTCTGCTGAGAAATTTCATTTTTTAAAATTAGACATATTTTAGTTACAAAAGACTGCAAAAGTGTTCAAAATAATAAAACTTTAGGATTTCTGTCCTCCTTATCTCAAGAACAGCCACAATGATTTAAAACTAATGTGATTAAAAAGAAATTTATATATTGCACTCTGATTTTCGTTTCAGACCTGAATGGATTTTAACTGCCAAGCGACAAGCCCTTTAAAACGGGATTAACAATGGAAATTCTGGCTTTTTTAAGCTACCATGGCACGATTATAACACCCAGACTTCTTCACAGCCCTTGGTCCACCGTCAAGAACTCCCAGTGACAGACACCAAGACTAAAGCGAGGGCAGTGACCCAAGTTATTTTGGAAGTTACACCTCAACATATAAGATTTCATGCAGTAGCTCTGATGACAAAAAACGAATTTACCACATGGAATCTCACAACATATTGTGCGGTAACTCAGAAAATAACTTGGGTTTCCATTGCACATATATATACACTACGCATTAACAGCATTTATAGACACTGATCTATTAAGTCATTTTCCTACACTACCTTCAGACCTTTTGTATGAAGCAGAAAAACCATCATTAAAGCTATGGTTTGCCAGACAATTACTTTGTCAAATCTCAAGAAATTGCATAATAAATTGTATACATGCATCAAACATGAACAGCAGAGGGGTATAACAAGCTGTGTATTTCCAGTCCACTTGTTCTTTCATCTAAATAGTAGCTTTTGTTTTGAAGAGTAATCCTATGTTCTTCTCAAGGCATAAAATGTGCATATACATTTATCTATCAAACTAAGTAGAAATAATTGAAACACTTAATATGCACAGTAATAAAGAAACGCACGAACAACTTCATTATTAATGTCTATTGATTATTTATGTTTTCAAATAGGCAAATGTAGCTACTAATATTTTATCATGTTAGTCTATATGTGCATTTTGGCTTTACCTGTTTATTGGCAAATTTACTATCCACATTATGGGTGTTTTTATTGCTGTACACTCATTTGCTATGCGCATAACTGAGGTCAGTTTACGAACTGACTAGTGTTTACTCAATTTGATTACTATGTAACATTGCTGAGACTATTCCCCCTTTGGAAAATTAACTGTACAAGGAAGCCCAGTAAATCTTTACTTAAAAATTCCAAACTTTAGATTGATTTCAGCAGTGGGTCTGTATTGATCTAAAAAGCTTTGCGTTCCTAACTAAAAACTAATCTTTATTTCACCCTTTAGTGACTGCAGCCATAAATATGTTCACTTGTACTGGAGTTTAGTGGATTAATGGTTATTGGAGATTGTGGCTTCCAACTGAGGTTGGTAAACCTTAACCTTTGGAGGACAACATGAAGGCATTTACCCCTTGTCATCTGTAATAGCTGGGTCCCTTTCTGACAGTTACCTGAGTGTTAAAGAGGAGGCAGAGCAGAGGATAGGAAATAAAGTACCAGCGGCTCACTTCAGCTATTAATCACTTATTAGGCTGGCCGCTGTTTCTGGACCTGACTCTTTTTCTGATGCAAAGGCATTGAAATGAAATTATTTGTTTCATTTGTGGTACTAGACCTCTGAAATTTCCAAGCACTAGAATTAGTTGTGCCTCAAAATTAAGAGGCAAGAGAAGTATTGTGTCTCCTGTTCTCTTATTTCACCAGCCCAAACCACGACATTGTGGGAGATGCTTTATGTGATTCAGGACAGATCTTTCTCACTGTCTCTGACAGAGGATTTTTAAAGGCAGCTGGCATTACCTTACCTTCCACTACAATGACTTATTAGTTATTATCCAAAACATAATTATCCCAATTGTTATAAAACCCCTAATTGCATTAATGTCTTAAAGTAGGGTTTATTCCAGAATGTCATGTTCTGAAATAGATGTCAATTAGCACTTAAGTTATGAACAAGCCATCCCTACAAAACTTTAATTCACTCAAGTCAGCTTAAGTTACTCAAGAAAGTAATGTGAGGGTAGAAATTATTCCCACATGTAAGGACTGAAAGATCTGCCCTAACTTTTCATTAAAGAGAATAATGATTATTGAGAACATAAAAAAATTATTTCATTAGCAATACAGAGAAGGTTTCACTGGAACACGAAATATACAAAACGGTAGATGTCAAGTGATTATATTAACAGACACAATTCAATATCCATTGTTCCAGAAAATATACTGAGCTTAAAGGAGAGATTTCTTCTGCAAGAAATATTGACTCGAGCCTGCCTAAATTCAAGGGAGAGATTTATTTTTCATAAGCAGGTACCATCTTGTGACAGTCACTTCTGTAATTATTCCCCTTTGAGAGTATAAGGGCTACTCGTGTCACAAAGGATAGCTGCACAGGGTGCCTGGTTTTTGGAAACTGATGTTATTTTAAAACCTTTCTTTCTATTTCTAATAATTCTTCTATTTTTGCAAATCAAATTCCCAGGAAGGGAGATTGCTTTTGTAATAACATAGAATCGCAGTCGCTGGCAGCTGTTGCAAATGATTCTAGGCAATTTACGTCCCTCGAGACATTTCCCCAACATCAAGGTAATCAGGGCCAGTGGGATATAATCTGGGAACAATTCTAACAACAGGTTTCCCATCCTGGACCAAAAAACGCAGTCCCAGGGGACATGCAGATCGCTCACTGTGCCTTGACATTCACTCCTAACACTTAGCTGCAAATTTTGCATCTGTTTTGTTTATTAAATTAAGAGCATTGATTCAAACATTTAAACAAAGGTAACAAGACTGTAGGAATACCAAACATCTGCTAGGCAGAACATTGCCCTTATTTTGCCATTTCATTTGTCTTACATTTTCCTTGTTCCTTCGGCTCTCTCTGACTTATCTCCCACTTTCGGACTGTGACAGATTTCACCCAAGAAGGTCAAAAAGCACAGCAGCACATGCAGTGGGACCCCACTATTTGCTGTCCTCATCAACGATGGAAAACGGGATTTGTGGGGATCTTCTACAAGCTTTGACTAACAGCAGCAACTGTTGGGGATTTGTAAGGATAATTTCAATTTTAATAACAAAGAATCAGCTTTCTTAAGTATATTGGTTTCTAGAAACCTTTGATGATCTGGAGTGAAGTTTGTTTCCCCTTAGTTGGCAAAAAAAAAGAAAAAAAAAATCCTTAAAAAGGTGACCAAAGGGGAAAGAATATAAAGTACTTCTGCTGCAGGAGGTTGAGGGGACAAAAATCTGCCTTTACCTCCCCACCAGGCATGCATGGAGAATACACACAAAATGGTGGCAGTTAAGAGTATCCTAAAAACATTAGCTCATTAACAGTCCCTCAAAACTTTCTGCTGTATAAATGAAGTCACAGTAATTGCAGATATCTTTTGATTGCGCTTGGGGTGGAAACAAGAAGGAAAATTTCCAGCTCATGGCCAAATGCTAAGGCTGATCTCTCTAGTTTACATTTAAAGTCCTGTCTGAATGCATATGTGTTTGATGCAGCATAGACACCAACAGCAAGAAGAATGAAATTGGTCTTTTTGGCCCAGCATGAAGCAAGAAAAGCATGTACTGCCATGCACAAGACAGAAGACCTATTGCCTCTCCCTTCAGCACCAGCTGTATAGATCTTTCCAACATTTGGGAGATACCTTCACTTGTCCACATGGGACTGTCTACCTGAGGAACGGAAAGAAAAATGAGTCTGCTTCTGACTACCTCTTCCTCTGGCAGGGCAGACCTGGTGGTTGTCTGAGCCACCACTGTAGGGTTTGTGTTGGCAGGAGAACTAAGCACCACAGGGAGCAGAGGTGACAAGAGACCACCAAGCTCATTTCTATTGAATTGGCTTTGCAAAGGGGTTGCTGGACAAGGACACCAGCTCTAAATGCTGCTAGGTTATTGGGATGAGCAAGTGTGATGGGTCAGTGGGATAATAGTTCAAAACAGGGGAAATAAGAGTATGGAGCCGATGTTTTCCGGCTGGGAAAGGAGTATCCGGGGTTGGCATGGGATTTTTTTTGTGAGGAGGACATGCCCATAAGACATCACCGTCATCACTGAATGAGGGGGGAAATATTTGTGGGAACCTTTGTTAAACCTGTGGGACCTCATCACTCACAGTCACCTAGCTGAGATCAAAGTAGGGCCACCTAGAGAAAGACTGCTGTTCTCCTCAGAGAATGCCGAGCTGCTTAGAATATTATAGGAAAAATACAAAGAAATTAAAAATGACCACATCATTTCACACAGCAGTAAATATGTCATAAGAATTTTTTATCACATGGACTTGATGCACATTGGGCAGTAAGAAAATAGATTTGATCAACAGGAATAGCTGCTAATATGATCTACTGAGTCACAAATCCTCTTTTTCATAATGCTTAAATACGGATTTACATGATGGACCATAACAACTCCAAATGCACCATTTATGTTTATCATGTAAATAATGATGAGTTTTCAAATTAGAATGCAGATCAAAATAGCACGCTAGTTATTCAAATGGCTTCTTGGTTCAGAAACTCACTCTTTGAATAGTTCAAAAGTATGAACTATTTAGAGCTGTGAGCGTACATTACTGAGACCCAGGTGAGCAACGTGCACGTGAGAGTGGTCCTGCTCAACTCAGTAGGTTTAAGTCAGCTGTATGAGGTTACTTATGGCTGTATGTACCTACAGGGGAGATGTCAAAGTCAGTAAAGACACTTCATTTTTTCATGTTGACTTCCAAGGACTCTGTGGGCTGATCACTGAGATCCTATTGGAATTCACCATTTGCTGCTGGGGGAATAATTTCTGTGTCCAAAGCACATACAATGTGATCACTAGCTTGCTGGTTTTCTACCCTTATCTTCTTCCACAATGCAGTACTTTAAAAAAATGCAAGAAACCTTGCCAGGATCCTGTTTAATCACACACACCTTCAGAAATGCTGTTCTACCCTCTCTCAGCCTGCCTTTGCATGCCTCAGCTGCATGCTAGCCCTCCAGCCTGCGTGTGTATGCACGGATGTGGGGATCTACGGGAGTCAGGACAGGTCCTGCATTTGACATTTCAATCTTTAATAGTTAAGCAATAAATTGTTCTCCAGGTTGTCCAGCGTTGTTGGAAAACAGACACATTTTCACCTTTGATACTAGGATCTCAGCCAGGAGTGGCTTCTGTTGTTCTCCAAGGCTAAAAACCAGTCTTGTGCAAAAGGCCAGTACAAAGGTCTAACAAGTCAAGTTATTCAAGTTCTCCCTCAGCCCTGAAAATTAGTCCTGATTGCTGTAGTTTGCAGCTGACAACAGGCTTTGGGTTGCCTCTCAGTAGAAAGGTGAGGTCTAAAAATAACCAAGACCCAAGTGTTCAGGGGATACTAGAAAGCCCAGAGGTTATTTGGCATGATCTTTTCCTGTTCTGTACCCACCTCCTCCCTAAACAGAGTCCATCCCCTTCTACTTCCTCTGAGTTAATTATAACTTGCATTGAGTAGTGTCATGGAGAGAGACATAAAAAGCAGCAACACTAATAGTACTCAAGGGGAATTTAGCAGCTCTACAGCAGAACAAAAATCTCCCAGCAAAGAGTTGTGGCAATAAATGAGCCAGTTTGATACCAGTCAAAGTCCACATGCAGATAGATTTATTTGCTCTATATTGGCCATGCTTTTCCAGCTTCATGAGATATGGATATTTCTGCAGGAAGGATTCCACGTTTAGATTGAGAGGTAGCGTGTCCCTGTAACATAAAGCATTCACTGGCCACTGCACCCGTACAGGGACACTCGAGTCCAAATGAGCTCCTGCAAATCCCCAAGAGGGGAAGAAAAAAAAAAAAA
>JAHREE010000073.1:6649290-6699335 GCA_033628505.1 Tringa tobata | reverse complement strand
GCTTGCTTTTGCCTAATTTATTTATGCTGGTTTAGGCATCAGGCAAATTTTCAAGGTCAGTAGTGACTTACTCAAATCGGCAGCTAGAGGGGACGATAGGAAGCTGCTCGCAACTGGAATTCCAACCAGCCCATCTACTTCCTTTCTCGTGGTTACTAGTTGTACCTGAAATTCAGCTGCAGTCCTTGCTTCCTGCTCCCTCTCAGTCTCTGGTGATATCTTTCTCTATCTCTTCTCAGGGAGTGGCTATCAATGTTCTCCTAAATGGTCTGAGCATCCTTCTAGTCTTCTGGTAGCCTTCTGCAAAATTCCATCTTGCAGGAGGAAAATGGACGTTTTTTCAGCAAGAGGCCCTATACAGTAGCAGAGCCATAGGAAGAACTCACTGGGGTGATTTAAGTACATTTTACTTCAGAGTTTTCCTTTGTGATGACTAAAATCCTATTTGTAAAGTGTGCTGACCATGCTCTTCGGTCAAATGTGACCACAATGAACCAGTGCTGTGGACACCATTCCAGTCCAGATTCTATGTCTTTGAGATATCTATTTCCTATGGGAAGTCTTCACATAGCAAAGGGCTTGTACTCACACTGTGAACTCATGCCCATAACCTGGATGAGACACAACTGATAAAAGGAAAAAAAAAAAAAAGAAAAGGGTATTAAATCTGCACTTCATAGCTGTCCCCTAACACCAAAGCAGGCTTTAGTATTTAATTCCTGAAGGTTGGAGAAGGTAAGAATGATCTTTAAGGGATAGAATTGGTAGCCTCCATTTGTTTTTCAGGCTGGCTGTTTTTAAGACATATCACCTGTGCAGTATAGTTGATAGAGGAGCATGGTCTGTCTAAAGAAGCTGTAAAACATTTCCTTTGACTAGAGCAAAGGCAGCAGAAAGCTTTGCACGCCATGGATCTATGAGGAGTCTGAATTTATTTGTATGTGTTTCCCTTTTTCTTTTCAAAAAGTTAAATGGTTTTTCTTGTTTTCTTTCTTAAAGGGCTGATTTCTACAGCAATGAAGAGATCCAAATGGTTGCTCCAAGTTTTGCAGGCAATCCTTATGGAAAAGACAGATTTATGCAAGAAAGTGCTGAAAACTCTGACGGTAAGGAGAAAAAAGTGTCCTAAATGCTGATTAAACACAAAAGTATGCAAAAATTTACTATGACTTTCCATCCTCACCTTCAAGACAAGCTGAACTTGTTGACTACCACTTAGTCTTCTTCAAAGGTTTATGGGAAATAAACAGACTTCCTGTGAAATTGCATTGAACAAGCACCAGATACAGAGCTCCCTTCCCCCATCACCTTTCTGCACCATTGCAAAGACTTACTTAATGATTTACATTGTTCAAAGAGTCACTCAAGCAGGCAAAGTGGAATTCCACCTGATCGGTAACATAGGGTACTTCCTATCTGAGCTGGCATGTGAGCTGTTTGTCAGCTCTCCTAACATGCGAAGAGCTATATGGGAACTGCTGAGGTGGCTATAGATTTTAAGGGCAATAATCTGCTTTTTTTTTTGGCATGGCGTGAAAAAAAATCACCATGGAGAATGCCACGAAGACAGGGGGCAAAGTGAACGTAAGCACACCAACACATTACCCGGCCTCAATGGCACATGGTACATTGTCTCCATTATCAGACAAAAAAACCTCACAAGAGACAGAGATCAAAGGGTTAGCTTTTCAGTGATCTTGTCATGCGGCTTCTTAAATGATAATGTAAAGGTTTTAAAAAACATTTACCGTAATTTCTGCTAAGTGTCACAGCCTAGTGAACCATTAAAAGTGAAGCAGCTCACTGAACCGCGCGGAAGTGAACAGATGGAATTCCACCCTCCCTCTGCTCCAGAGCCTCCTCGAACAATGCAAAGTCTTCTTTCAAATCTCCTCCTCTGAGCTCATTACCCAGGGCAAATATGTGGCAGGTTCTACCGCCACAAAGGCTGGGCTCTCTCTTCTCTGCGGCTGGGCTGTGTGGTAGGATTTAAAAAACAAATAAAAATAAAAATTTACACTGTTTTCCACACTTGTGCAATCCTTTTCTTTGTTCCTCACTTTATATGAATGCTTGGAGAAAAGGAGGACACCCACATCTGAGCTTCCCAGGGTTTTATGGATCACTGTCAGTCTCGTTTTCTCCAGAGTTCACTTTAAAAAAGAATTAGCCATTGTCTTTGGGAACAGTTGTTTGAATTCTGAATTCAGAACAGAGTTCTGAATTTTCTAGAGAGGAAGATGGAGCCCCAGCACCTTTGCTGCTGTTGCACTTATTCTGCCGCTCTTACATCCTCCTCTCTGCTTCCTTGCCTAGGCGACCAGCAATTCTGCACAGGTATGCATGATCTTGCACTCTCCCCACTAATGTTTTTAGAGCACTTTATGGGCTCATGGAAATTTGGATCGTTATCACAGGGCTGAAGTTTCCACCGTGTTTTGTGGGTTTTGTGAGCACAGTGTGAACCATCTCCTCAGGCCAGCTTGCAGTAGAGGTTGGTGGGGGTCCTGCAAGCTCTGGTGGGGCATGTCAATCAGTGGTGCAGCAGCTGCAGGGGGAGGAGGCTACAGGGGGAGATGGGGGATGCTCAGTGTTTGGTAGGTACCAAAGTGTTTGAGGAGAACGGATTCACGCAACAAAACTCCAGTTCCACTGCAGGGGCCATCCTCTCTCTCCAAGGAGTCTCGCTGATGGGTGAAGGGTGACACGCAAAGGATTGATCTCGCTCAAATTTGGACACCTTTAACACCCCAGCACAAACCTGCTAGGTACCCATCTACAATTATGCTCGTAAGCTTAATTTGGGCTGGATTGATTTCTGCAACATGTAACTGGACAAAACTTACTGCTTGTCATCTTTATCTTTGAAGCCAAACCCACAGTTTCTGCCAGTCTGTGGGTTAAGTGCCTGACTCCTCTCTGTCCTGTACTATGTTTACTTCTGTGTAAAACCTTGTAAAATAGAATATTGTTCCTAATTCCCACTGAACCATAGCAATAAAGCCCCAAAACCTCAGTCTGCTCTCACTTGTGGCCTTCATCATAGAAACCTGGGAGCAGGGCTTAGTGTGCAATTCAGCCTTCAAACCATGAAAACCAGAAACCATCTACCTTTAGGATACATAGCTTCAACATTTTACAATTTTACAACATTTATTACATTTTACAACATTTTTCAACATTTACACCTGTGTGAGACCTGGTGTTTCCCAAACAAACCCTTTTTCTGTTATCAACGATCTTGTGTTCTGAGGGTATCTGGTGAGAACAGAGTACAAAATTCATAGATGAAGGAAAAAAACCAACCACTTAAATTGACCATTTTCTAGATTCTAAGGCTGTTTTTGAGTCATTAGTACAGAATAGGGCAATTGACCGTTTTGTCCTCAGCTGGAAAATAAGAAGAGTTGTCTCGGAGCTTGGGTGCTAGACATGAGGTCTGCTTTGAAATCTGGGATATAAAAAGCACTTTGGCATCTTGAGCTTTATGCTTTGTGAAGTTGAACTGAAGTAAGTAATTCCATCCTTTCTGAATACTGGAGTAGGTTGGAGTTTGGCTTTGTGGGCTGCCTGGCTGGTGATGAGGGCTGAGAAATACAGGGCTGCGGGGAAGGAAGGAGGATGGCTTCGGCACCTCCTTCTCTGGGAGAAGCAGCAATCCCTGTCACGGGCTCCATACAGCAGCAGGAGACTCTGCCAGCTGAACGACACATCCCTACGGGGGCACGAAGTGCTGCTCAGCCAGGCATGGCCAGCCCTGTCCCTGCCTGGCCGGGCTCTCTGCTGACTGCAGCACGCTGTCACCAAGGACACCCTGTTTCTCCCCAGGAAGAGGCAAAGTACCTCCCTCAGCACATTCCCCTTACCCACCACACAACTTCTTGTTTTCACAAGCTTCTGCCATCAGTCTGTCTTTCTGCTGAGACTCTTACTAGGCAATGTCTTTGGTTGCCTTCCCAGGGTAAGATTTAGCCAGGTGACTCCGGCCCTTCCACCACTAGTTGAGCAGAATGAAAAGAGTCCTCCTCTCTGCTGTGACAAACCGTGGCATTCAGGAAAACATAAAACAAATCTGCTCAGAAATCACAGCTGAAAACATAGGTAAACTGGGAAGGACTGAGTTAGCTTACTGGGAGAAGTTGCTGCCCACCTCAGCTGGAAGCTGTGGCTGTCCCGGGAGAGGCAGGGTACCCGACTGTGCCTTTGCAAGGCTGTTCTCTGCGAAATGAAAGGCATGTGCTTGAACCACCTCTCTGATCATTTGACCATACCCTTGGAGCAATTTGTATGGATCAAGATGTACTTCTTCCTCTTGAATCTTTCAGGTTGCCACAGCAAGTGAGAATAACCACCATGTTGCCAGGGTAGACCCTGCACCAACTCTTACGTGGCCACTTCTAAGGAGAAGAGTGGGAACCTTCTGCATGGGAGTTGTTATCCTAGTTTCCAGCAGCCACCAGCTTCCTTGAGGGTGCACTCCCTGAATAGCCCTAACTTGTATCCCCTCTCTGCCACAGCCACGGGAACTGCGCTCTGAATGAAAGCCTGAGCACTGGTCCTTTTGTTTGTGGAAATAGATACGAACGAGTGCTCCATGTTTCATTATCATCTTTCTTTTTTTTTCCCTTCTTCTTCTTTTTTACCATTTACATTGCATGCATACACTTGAGCAACTTGGCTTCAGTCTTGATTGAAATATTTAATGGATATTATTCATTGTTGGTATTCTCTCAATGTTGTTCTCATTCATTTTAAAACTGCCAAACCTTCCCATTTTTCAAGGATGCCTGGCCTTTTAAATAAGGAAAGCATTTTGATACCTTTATTACATTTTTGAGGCCACATTAGCTTGTTTTTTGCTATCATTTTGACTTTGTTTCTAATAAACTGAATAGAAATAGCAGTCTCTCCATTTCTTAAATACTGCATGCTTTTCCATTATTGTCCACAAACAGTTGATTCCAATCAACTTTCTTCAACTCATTCCATCCTCAGAATTATTGTACTTTTATAACCATTCACAAATATTTTCAGAAGTGTTTCCAATTTGATGATATTATAACCTAGCCCTAAGGGTTTATTATCTTCTATATTATTCATTTCACCTAGTTTCATTTCCTTGGACTAAGTCCAAAATAGCCCCTGGTCTTGTTGATTGCTCCTCAAACCGAAAAAACAGTTTGGTACCACACTCAGAAACACGCATCCATCCTTAATGACTCCACTACTGCTATGCCCATCAATGTCAGTATAATTGAAATTCCACTATAGTCACTGCCTCTGCCTTTTTACAGCTAACCCCTTATCTATGTAAGCATTTCCTGATCTACTACTTTGTTTTAACCACTTCCCAGGTACATGCCAGTTTTCTTCTTGGATTGTTTCATACCTTTAAGAGGTCCTTATTCATGCTTCACATTTGTCAGTTATTTGACAAGCTGAATGGAAAAGAAATAGCATTACAAGGAGCATGTTACCTATTTTTGGATTTCCCCTCAATGCAGGAGTAGGGCATGTCTTAGAGCATTTTCCAACTATGCCAAGAATGGTTACTCAGGTGCAAAAGAAAGTGGAGAAAGTAAATAGAGGGAAAACATTCCCCCTCCACATTTAAGTCACATATATTCTTTTCTATGTGTAGTTTTTCTTGGGAAATTCTGGCCGTAAAATAAAGCAGAACATTTAGGATGCTTCAAATAATACAACCCTCCTCCTGGTGAGCAAACCATGAGGGGGCTTCCTGACCCTAGCAATGTTGCAGTGCCAGCAGAGAGAAACTACTCTTCCGTTGCTTAGGCATACGCTCAGCCTTTGAGAGCCTAATTTGGCTTTTTATATAAGCAGATCTTCCTTAAACAGAATTTTGAGTTAGCAATGAGCCTTTTACACTGTAATTCTGGGGAAGGTAGAGCCTTTCTCCTCGTTTATTAAAAAAAGCAAGTTTTACTCTTTGTACGTGGCATGCTGAGATCTTGGATTATTGAGATGGGTGGGTAGAATAGTTTACTTCCAAAACTGTATAATCTCACCGATGGTATTGCTAAACCATGTGAGATTTTAAAGGGTAGCTGGTGCTGCTGAGACTCACTGAAACGAAACCTTCACAGGCCTGAGGACCCCTGAGCACTGACCTTATCAGTGGGGGGACCTAGGGGGCCGACAGGTTGCTTAAAAAAGCCAGGCCTCGCTGGTGAGGATACATGTAAGATAAATACCAAATGAGGTTTAAGGGCTTGGGAAACCTCGCTGCGTGTTGCTGCCTGTGAGCAGAGAGGCTCTGGTGTGCCCCGAAGATGCTCGGCTGATTGCCACCCCAACACATCCAGCCCACAGCTGCAGGGAAAAAGCATCTGCTCTCCCAAATGGGGATCCCGCTTCCCCCGGGGGGGCGAGTCCACCGAGCCCTTCACTCGCTCCCTTCAAAATGGACCCACACGGCCTGGAGCGTTTCTTTTGTCTGGGCACCCCTACATACCCAGGGATGCTGCACCTGGAAGGTGTTGCCCAGTGAGCAGCTCACAGCGGGGTGTTGCTTTCTCACTATCTATCTCAGCACCTCTGGAAGTTGTTTGTGAAAGGATTACAACGCCCCTTCATTTTTCATGTGCCTGCCAGCTTAATATCGTACCTAACCTCGCATTTGGGCATCGCCCATTCTGCGGTGCATGTCTAGTGTTTATTTCAGTGTCTGTCAGAGACCCAGGGTTAAAACTATTGGAGGTCCAGATGACATCTGGCTTCTCAGCTCCTCCAGAATATTGGCTGCAGTGTTTATCAGTGCATTATTCATCAAAACTGATGATGCAAAGTACAACATGCTGTCTGCAGCTCAGTGTAAGAGTGGAAAGAAGTTGGCAGAAATGCCTAGTGTTCTGTGAGCAGCATGTAATCAATAGTCTGGGTGCTTGTTCACTTTATGTTGATGACTATTCCCTCTGGTACGTCTTTGTATATTTTTGGGTTCTCTGTATTACCAGCTGTGCGATTTTTCTCTCTCTTTTCTTGATACCAGCCTTGATAGAACAGAAGGGGCAACCTTTTGTGCAGTAGGTGTCAAATCAAATAAACTATTTGCACAAAGCCTGGAAATGAGAGTCAGAGAAAAAAGATTTAGTTGAGAATTTCCATGACAGCCTGATAGTTCTTCCTTTTTTTTTTTTATTTTTTTTTTAAAGGTAAAGGAAAGAGCTGAAATGTGGTAGAGGTAAAAACTGCTTTAACTGTCATTAAGATTTTGAAGTGAATTCTGCTCTCCAGGTAAGGTACATCTTGCGAGACTCCAGAGATTTCAGTCAAGTTACTCCCACTTACACCAGTCTAACGGAGCAGAATGTGGATGCTTATCTTTAATGCAAGAACTTGCAAAACAATAATCAGATTCTCAGCTGGGGTAAGTTGGCAAGTTTCCATTAAAGTCAATGGACCTAGGCTGATTTACACCAGCTGACGATCTGCCCCAGTATCTGCCATACTATACACACACACAAAAGTCGCTGCTTATTTATTTCCAGCGTTAGACCTGCATGTGAATTTGATGCTACAGCAACTGAAGAACAGTGGTAGGTGAGTCTTATTGAAAAGGTATATTGCAGATAAGAATGACGTTATTTTTCTTACAGATCTTCCCTTAGCATGTGTGTATTGATCTGCAAAGTCCTACTATTTCTGGCCAATGCAAATGCTATAAATTAAAATGGAACTTAAAAAGGCTGTTTCACTTGTGACCCAGAGCAAAATAGCAATCTTCAAAATTCTGAAATGGAGACCTAGCACTGATTCTCCTAAGAAAAACAGAAAGGAAGCAAAGCAAAACAAAATCTTGCCACCTCATTTAATGGCTCATCTTAGAAGGACTCTGATTTTTGTTTTCCAAAGGGGTTCACAAATGTGTTAGCCGGACCTACGTGGGTCAGTATGCACCATGGCAGAGAGGGGCTGCTGTTCGTCAGTTATCTGCCATTCTCCCAAAGCCATGGAAGGACAAACCATGCATGGAATGGATATGCTTGCTGCTAGGTCTGAACGGTGGGTCAGTCCCAGAGTGTGGTTGAGCCAATATGCTATATTTTTGATATTTGAACAAGATGACTGATAAACAATAAGTGTTGGTATGACTGTCGAGGTAAGAGGAACTCAAATTAGAAACTATGGGAATGTAAATCAACATCTTATTTGATCCTTCAACAGAAACCTCCTATTGTGCTTTCAAGACCTAGAAACATGCTGTAGGGTGTGTAAGAAAAAAAATAAATAGGAGGCTTGATGAGTTTTGACTTGAGGATGTTTGCATCGGCAGTGTTACTGGACTTGAAGTGACATTCATGAAGCTGTGTAGACGCAATAGGTCCCATCTACAGCTCTTTTGTCACAGCATGTGGCTTCCTGCCTGAGACAGAGACGTGAGGCAATAACTTCAGTCCTATTGCCATAGCTAAGTAGCCTTCCAAAGCTCACTAGAGTCACAAATACAGGCCTTAAGGATTCGCATAGAGATGTGAGGAATATAGAATCATAGAATCATAGAATGGTTTGGGCTGGAAGGGACCTTAAAGATCATCCAGTTCCAACCCCCCTGCCATGGGCAGGGACACCTCCCACTATAGCAGGTTGCTCAAAGCCCCATCCAGCCTTGAACACTTCCAGGGTCTGTCTTGTACCTACTCTGTCTTGGACATCTGGAGACATTTTTTAGTAGCTACAGAATCTGCAGTGTTGGGACCAGAGAAAGTGATGGGATAAGAAACACTTCCCTGTTGAGAAGGCAGGAAAGAGATTTCGTACTTATAAAGGTTCTGAGCATTAGGTCAAAAGACAGACTGTCCTTGAGGGTGTGCAAGACTGAGGGAACATGGGTTATGCTGGAGTTGGTATCTCTGCCTTGGCTCTATTCCACATGCTTTCTGCAATATGTGGAGTATGTCCTGGAAGCATAATCTTTCCTAGAGGAGAGTTCTGATTAGCTCGTCAGACTGACCTGCTCATCTTATTTGTCTCAGTTCAGTAGGCATGCTGCTAAGCTCAGGCTTTTTGGATCTCTCTGAGTCATGGGGTGCTCTGGCACAGCAGATCTTCTAGGCTGGGAGTTAAAGAAGTGACAGTGCTAGAGGCAAGTGATTTTCGAGAACCACAGACAAGAGGAGGAAATAAAGAGTGAAAGTGGGTCACTACTGCTATATACTGGTGTTCAGATTTGATTTTGATCACAGCCTGTCGCCAAATTGTGCCACATTTAGCCTTGTTCCTCAGGGAACTATGGTACCAGAAGATCTTGCTCTGGGCAAGAAGAAGGAAACAGTGTTATTGTGGTTACCCATAAAACATTCAGCAAGACAGAATTTTATTGCAGTGACTGTTTTGCCTGGATGCAGACTGCAAGATTTGGACTGGAACAGTAAAAGAATTTGCTTACAGTCGTGTAACAGGTCAGGAGTTGGGTCAGGACCAAGAACATGTGATGTGGCGTACCATCCTGTAATCATTAAACCATTTGTCACCCCTTGCTCCTGTACTTTTCAGGCTTTCAAAGGGCGAACACACCTTCAACAAAATCAGACGACAGGAAGCCCACCATGAACCTTGCAGCCTGTAACTAATGGTCTATGTTTGTACAGCCTCGTGCCTGTCTCCTCTCCACGGTGTTCTCTGCCCTTCAGTGACCCCTAGATCTGTGTGATGTGATACTCTTCTTCATACCCACTCCTCCTTTCTAGGACACATACGTGGTAGAGATACTAAGAATAGTGACTTCTGAAATACCCTCATTTGCCTCCCAGTTGGCAACAGAGTCATGCAGGGATGCTTATGTATTCAAAATACTTCTTATTCCAAATAAAAATGAAAATTCCCAAACCGGGGTGCTTTCTGGGGTGTAGGATTGGGTTGTTTTGTTTCTTACAGAAGAGAAATTTTTGAAGAGTTCTGGTTTGGCAAAGTGCTTTGCAGACGTTTTCACCAATAGACTGAGGGAACTGGGTAGCTTTGGGAGGCTGTGGATTCACATGTTCAGAAAATAAAGCAGGAAGGCTAGTGAATACCTCTGGGGCATATTTCATGGGAAGATGCCAAGCCATGGAAGTAATATATTCCAGTGGAAACCTGTTTTGGCAGAGTATTCTGGTCAGGCTCATTTCAATATTACTTCTTCCAGGGCTCTTGGGGGACAAATGAGACTCCACCATTGCCGGCTGACTGGAACATCGTACCGCAGTGTTAGCTTGACTGGACAGCCCCACCAGCCCAGTGTGGAGAGCCAAGATTTGTTTCCATCCCTTTTTTGTGTGTGGCTTGCATAGCTCACCAGGGCAACACCCTATGCCTGGCACTGCTCTCCCACTTATTGGGAGGCTGGAGCATCTTCAGCACCACAGTGCCCCAAGGATTCCTAAGCCATATCCCATCCAAATGCAGACTGGGCATCACTGCTTGGCTGCTGAGCCTGGCTGGGTGGTAGGATAAATTGACACCACGCTGCAGCCTGCACCATGGACCATTTGCACCTCCCAGCAGCTGCATCAGCCTCTCTGCCAGGAGCAAGTGCTATTGTCTGCTTCAAGTTTTGAAGGCTTATCTTCGCAAAAGTACAAGTAGACACTTAATAACTGGAAACAGGCTCAGAAGGATGATTGAAACATTCGTCTTCATACTCATGACATCCTGCCTAAACCTGTGTACTTCCCAAAAGGGTCTCTCTGTACCACACGCAAGAAAACATTTTCTCTACTTCACAGATTTCAAAATTTGTCAGGTTAGAAATATTGGGCTGGTGCTTATTACTAGGGATAGGAGTACAGACATACCTGTATGTTTGTACAGACATACCACATACCTGATCTCACACACACACACACACATGTATATAGGTACACAAATCCTCCAAGTCAATAGTATCTTGAATGACTACTAGGATCATAGTTGTTTTCCGAAGATTAGTGAAAGGTAGTCAGAAAAAAGATATTCCTTTCCATGCTGTTCTGGTTTCAAATGAAATCTGAGATAAATTTAGAGTAAAGACTAGGGGAAAGAAAACATTTAGCTTTCTGGGACTCCTACTGTCAACATCATTCTCAGATCCCCCACCTGAGCTACCTTTTGCTATAGCACATAATTTAAGCAAAATCCCAGTGTTGGGATTTCCCCGTTTTCACTTGTTGTCACTTGCAGTCTGACTCCATTTCATGCTGTGCTCTATCCACAGCTGGTCACCATCACCCTGTTCATTTCTGTCACTTGCTAGGAAATGCTGCTGCACCCAACATCTGTCCTGTAGGTGAGGGACCCCTTTTCTACCCATCTAACCTCCTCACAAAGCTGACTGCCATACAACGAGAGAGAAGTGCATCCTCCTTGAACACACATCTCTTTCTCGTCACTTCTGAAGCTTTCCACCACACCTGGCCCGCCTGCAGCTTGTGGTCTGGACCAGGCTTTCTGTCCAGCATCCCAAGCTGGGGGCTCCAGCAGCTCCCTGACAGTTCTGCCACCCCTCCCAGCCTCCCCGTCATAAACCTGTCCATGCGGTCTTGACTCTCCCATTTGTGTTTCATGACACCTGGTCCGCCTCCAGACTGAGAAGGTCTGAAGAAAAAGAGAAGTGAAAGGTCATTTGGCTCTTTTTCCACTTCACTGTATATGACATCAAGTTTTGAGCTGAAGTTCAGTGCAGTTCCTGCACGGTACAGTCCAATTGCTCTGCCACTAATAATAGTCACTAATTCAGCTCCAGGTGAGGTAAGCATCGGTTTCCAAAGGTGTGTTTATCACATGTGCTCTAAAATGAAAATGTAGTGATTATTCTCAGCAGATATAAATGTATCACTTTAAACATTGCTACCCTGAGAAATTTGCTGGCCAAATAACCATAAGAATTTTAATCGTGAGAAAAAAATCATCAATATTGTGGTGTCCACAATCTTGGGTCAAATCCTGCAGTGCTATAGGTAAAGAGACTCCCGTTAACTTCAAGCTGCGAATATGACTGAATGAATTGAACACACATGGAGCAAGGCCCTCAGAAATTGGCCCTTTGGATATACTTTGTCTAATTATTTTCTAATTATCTAAAAAATTATCTAATACAATCTTTTTTTTCAAGCTTCTCATAAAGCAACCAAAGTTCATTATGCTACTATTAACATTAGTATGACTTATTATCAATAATAATGTGTCTATTTTGGAGCCTAAAGTCAACTCATCTAGCTTAGTGATATATTAAAAAGACCCTTAGGGAAATTAGGTCATACATAGAATTTTGCTGCAGGACCAAATTTTTCAGGGAAGTAGTGATTCTGAGCGACTCTCGTTGGGAAAGTTCAGAGCACTATCCAGTAAAAAAAAGGGCTAATTTAAGATGCTAAATAATCTAATTACTACTTACATCAGAAAATATGAGTCTATTTCTCCCGAGAAGGGAGGACATAGATTCCACACTTACCTTTTCAGGAACTTTGCCTATGATTAAATAATCTTATAAGAATATTTCTTATGTAGGGGTGAAATTGCCTAAGAACAATTCACTCAGAAAAAACAAACAAAAAAACAAAACAAACCCCAAAGCCATTTGCAAGGCTTCTGCTTTTAGTGGCATAGCCATAGAATGAATCAGCATTAAAAAAGGAAGAAACTTGAGAACTTGAGCTCCTTTCCTTTTTTTTTTCCCCTTGTAAATGAATTATTTCAGATTATCCACTTTTTTAAAAACCATCTGCACGTCAATTACCCAAGCAGTTTAGAATGCCGTAATCTCATTTTGTGACCAGGATGTGAAATCCAAATGTCATCCAATTCTATCAGCAAATGACATTACGGTGCCTTGTGCTAGATATTGCGCTATATCAAAAACTCCCACGCTTTTTTTGTTTGTTTTTAAACACAAAAATATCTAAGAGAGAACGGGCATAAAGATTTGTTTTATAGATTCATCAGACAGGTGGGATTGGTTTTATCAGAGACTGGGGAAAGACAAAGGGATTTTTAATTCAGCTTGGAATATAAAGTCTGTGTTGGGCAGTAAGTGTTGCAGGTGTAATATTTCACATGCACATTTTTGACACGTGCACTCAGGTATTTTCACCTGCAGATCTGTGGACACGGTTCTGTATGGGCAGAAATGGAGTCTGCTAAAGGCACAGTGGAAAATTTATCCCTAAAATATTGATTACTTTCCTGGTTGTTAAATCATTATTAAAGCAGGTTGAAAACTCGTTTGCAGTCTCTTCTAATACTGCTAGTGTCACAAATGACATCACTTTTTAACAAGATGGATGTTTCCCATGCTGGGCTCAGAAATGCCAAGTGGAATTAGCAACTTTAAAAAAAATGCATTTCGCTGTTTATTCATGGTGACAAGTGCTTCTCGCACTGTACTTTCATGCTGCTGGCCTCTGTAATGTGGCTGCAGTTTTCTTTTCATTCGCAAGCTCAGGGCAGCTCCAAGGAGGCAAGGCAGAAGAAAGCTTGGCAGGGCACAGCCTGGTGAAGCGTGCGGGGGGCTGAATTCCACCCTCCCCATCGCTCCAGTCCAGTGAGCCGTGTCCTTCTGAATGCTCCCTATGCTGTGGCCACCAGAATTACAATAAAAATATTTGCAAAGTATTCTTGAGTTGTCTGGAGAAAGGGACTTCACGCAGAGAAGATGTCGGGCAGAAACCTTAAAGCCTTTAAAATACCTTAGTGTGGGGCAAATGCACACATTGAGAAGCTTCTCTTCTGCTGTTAAGGAAGACACAACAAATAGACACAAGCTTTGCATGGGAGATGATTTGCTGAAATGGGATCAGATGGTCATATGTCCCTTCCAGACAATGGAATGAAGTGTCAGGCTGTTACTCCTCGGCAGGGGTCTCCTAACACCCTAACAGCCACATTTCTCTCATTGGCAAAGTGATTTATTTGGAAAGTATTTTAGAATCTTTTAAAATCCTTTATCTTTTCCTAAGGAACCAAAGCTGTCATCACAATGTCTGTTTCACCTTTAGCATTATTATTGTCTCTCATGACAATAGGTAAGTTGACCACGGCTCTAAAGAGGAGGATCCTCTGCTAGTGCCATGCCTGGCACTAGGCTGGTTTTGCTCTCCCTGCTCCGTAGGTAATTGGAAAGAGGTGCAGGCAATAATTTGTTATCTCCACTGATGAGCACAAGAGGTATGTAATTCCCATTGCTTGCCCTTGAGTAAACAAGTGGAGAGGGACAGAGAGGGCCCTCTAAGGAAAAACATAGAATACAACACATACATAACATCCTGCTATTTGGTGGAAAGCACTATGGAATTCTGAAGAATAGCACTCGAAGCACAAAAGGCTCCTCAGGGAATTATTCTGTATTCAAGACTCCTGTGATCCTTCGCCGCTGCCTGTTGGGCTGACTCTCCTTAGTCGGCACTGGCCTCAAAAACGCCTTCCAATGTACTTGCAGCAGGAAAAGTGTTTGTAGGACATGGCAACCAGCTGTTAGTCAGGCATTTGTACCGCAGGCTCCCGCGCTGCCCCTGAAATGCACAAGATTTTATAGGCCTACCTTGAAGTGATGTTTTCTTCTTCATTTGACCCTTAGTTTTTATTGTCCCAGCGAGTAACTGCAGCTCTGTTTAGTGTTCTGTGGTTTATCTAAGGTCTTGGGGAAAGAATCATAGGAAAAATGCAACAAAATTATTAAATAATATGAAAAAGAGCCGAAGCCAAATGAATACAAGCAAAGTGCTTTTAAGAGGGACTTTTTCTCATGGCTGAGGACAAAGAGGTGAGAGACGATGCCTCGGAGCATGTATTGTTGCTCTTTATGTGTTGCAGTGGGAAATCAAATTTACCAGAACAGTAGGAAGGGTGGAAACAGTGAAACCCCAAGCAACATTAGTATATGCAGCTGAGCCACAGCACCCAAGAGACCAGAATCTGGGTCACAGCCTTGTCTTACCTTACAACATGACGAAATGGCCTCCGAGGAGCACAACCAGTGACCAAAAAGCAAGGAGAAGAGGAGTCTGGATTCCCAAAAGCCTCAGGAACAGGACTGCAGTTTCTCTCTCTGTAGAGGGCATTTGAAACCTGAAGCAAAGCCCTAAAAGAGGAAAAGCGTGTCAGGAAGGGAACATCCGGACCCCTCCTGTTCCCAGTGCAACACATTTTTACCTATTTTTTATTTCCCATGACATCATACAGCACAAAAAAAAACGCCGCCTGGGTTTGTTGAATGTTTTCTGTACGCAGCCACACAATTTAATGAACCCGTGAGAGTGAATGACCTCCTGACTCTAGCCCCGCTTGGGAAGCAGTGCTCGGGCAGCAGCCTGCAGGCACAGCCGGGCTCTGTGGCTGGTCCTGGAGCCCCTGCCCTGTCCTGTGGCAGGCTGCAGCCCCTGCACTGCCTGCTCCCTGCTCCAGCTACTGCTGCAGGGCAGAGGACAGCTTCAACAAGATCCTGCTGGCACCAGGTTGCACTCATCTGTGCCTGTCCTCCAACCCCGTACATGAAATTTCTTTTTCCAGTATACTCACTCTACTTTTCTCACTCATTTTGTTTGCCAGCCCTCCCATTGCTTATTTTTTCTCTTTTTTATTTTTCCTTCACTGCTTTTTGGCTTTTTGGCATGTCTTACATCAGGTATGAAGCTTTATGCCTTATCATACTTGTCTGTGCATCAAAGGTCGCTGCATTTTGCCAAAGCATGAGCTGAGACACAGAGGCCATATCTAAACTGCCTTTGTTACCTTTAATTCAGCTTCCATTTCAGAATCAAGAGCCATAGGGCAGTTGAGTCCGTACAGTGTTTAGGGACTGAGTATGATACTACATAATATTCAAAGCAGATAAATATCTGCATCTACCTTAAACTTTCAGAGGAAGCAGAATTGCCCAGCACATCTGGAAGACAAAAGGTGTTGATGCTGTAATAAAGTCTCTGAAAGAGTCAGGATAATAGCTCTGACTAAGTAAATTTCAACTCATTAACACTTTCCTTCCTTACCAGTGTAGGGACACAGGTTGCTGGGCACCCTCTTTGCCCAAACAATCCCTAGATGAAAGCAACCAGTGCCTGTGATCCTATACATGTAGTGCCACATAAGCTCAAAACTGCCCTATTCCTACAATTCAGCTTTACAGCAATTTTAGTTAGCAACAGTAAAACATCAGGTTTTCACAAGGCTGTCTGCCTCCCAAAGTTTGCCTGTTTTGTGCAAGGCATCCTCTGCTCCTGTTATCTCCTGACCTCAGGGTGACACAGTTCACAAACTGCTCCTGCTGCAGTGCGGGAGAGGCTCTGTGATTTTCCAGCACAGTTTCCAGCTGAAGCTATTGCCAGAGCTCCATCTCCATTTCCCACAAGAGGTGTGAGACAACAGAGGAGTTTTTCATCAACCTGCCTGGGCTGCTGCCATCTCCTTGTGCTTCCCCATTGTACAAACCTTCAGGGTTCTCTCTCTGTTTTCCCAGGCCCATGTGGGGACCAGTTCCACTCTTTTATCCTCTCTGATGCTCCTAAAATCAACTTCTTTCCTTGTGTTTTTTTCTGCTGTTGCAATTACAAAAAGTTCTCATCTGCATCATGATTCCGCAAAACATTTTGCTTTTCCCCTCTCCTGCTTCCCTCTTCACCTTAACCTCACAGAGGACACCACTGTACCTGTCACCTGCTCCTTTCCCCCTTTGGAGCCACCTTCAGGTCTCCTCACTTAGACACCTCCACTGGCTCTCTTACAACTGATTATTCAGGTTCCATTTTCTCCTAGGTCTTATTGGCATGCTTCTTCCTGAAGGAATGTTAGTGCTCTTCTACTACCTGTGTATTCCTCCCATCTTGCTGCCCACCAGCTCACTCAGCCCTGCCTACACACTCCCTCCCTTGCAGATCCACTGCTTCTCCCATGGACTTCTTGAGTCATTGTAGTAGTATAATACACTCTGTAGACCTAATACTCAACAAAGTCAGGACCTGTAACAGAAGAATCCTGTAAGATTCTTTTCAACTGCCTGCTCCTTGGGATGGGTTGTGTCTGCCTTTATGTCCCTAGGCCACCATATGTGCTGTTTATGCACAGTCAGGGGGTTACGTGGCAAAATACATTTCAAGTTTCCCACTGAAACTTTGTCCAGCTTTGTCTCACACCTAAACCATCCTGCATAAGCTGAGAGATTTGGGCATTATATACGTAATGTCAAAGTTGAGCCTGGAAGATAGCTGCGATTTTGGTTCAAACTTCCATTGAGGAATTCTGGACAAATTGTGATGTTGCCTTCACCAGGTGTAACTGGAAACTCTGCCCAGGACAACTGCTAAGCAACTTGTATCTTGTCCAGTTTGCCACACTGTGCGATCAGCTTCACAGGGTCTCTGCCCTCCAAGTTGGCATTTGGCAATAGTTCCACGCCTGTTTTCTCCTTTTCTACCAGCCTGATCCTCACAGAAGAACACAACAGCTCTGTTCTGTCCTGACAGAGGTGCTGGAAGGGGTTAATTTTGCACTGTCTGTGATAGGGAGACTTCTGTGTAAACTCTGCTGACATTTCATCTCTGGGATTTGTCACAAGACAAAATAAGATCATATTCACCAGTTTAAAGGCCCTGAAGAAGTGTCACTGGCATCTCTGTGCTTAGGGCTGCATTAGTTTCTGTGCTATGGATCTTGTTTTCAGAGATTAAGAACATCCACAGAAGTTCTGTATGCACGGCTGAAGCTATTTAAGAACTGTGTTTTACAGGGAATGTGAGGACAGACTAGAAAAATGCAAAGCAAAACATGAGAGAGGATAATAACTGTCAAAAAGAATACGTGAATGAAATAGTCTCCTAGAAAAAGAAATGGTCTTCCTTAGGCCTAGATGGCAACTGAAAATTACCTATTGCCAAAGACAACGTGGAGCTTTTAAGTCTCATATTCCCATTTATATCTCTGCACCCAGACAGATGTCAAGGATTCAGGGTGGGGGTCTGAGGGGTGGGTGAATAGCTGGATCAAAAGGAGTGTAGCTTTCTAATGCACTTTGCCTGGTTCTGTACCTGGATTTTCAAATGGAAATCTGCCTGGAAGTGAAACAGCTCGGGGCTGCGTTATGACTCTCTGGACACTGTCTCCCTTTTCTGCTGCACAGCTAAAGAGAGACGAGGACAACCGCACAGCAGCTCCTCTGGTGAGGTGCTGGGAAGAGGGGCTGTAAACTGAGGGCAAACCTTGCCCTAATAATTTTAATGGCTGGCATTTAAAGCACAGTATGAATTTAAAGCAAACAATATGAGCTAAACCAATACAATGTAATCCATGATTTGTCAGTGCTGTTGCTAGTTACTCTTTTTGTGCAACTACTGTAAAATGACAGCCAGCCCAGGCAAAGTTAATGCCAAAAGATGGGTTTGTGTTCTGAGCTCTGCTATGCCTGAGCTAATCTTCTGGGTAGGAAAAGCATAAATACTACAAGTATCCAAGAATAAGTAACGCTTGTAAGTTTTCGGCAAGGAGATAATGAGACAAGTTCACCAGTTGGCTCAGCCTTGCTGATCCAGACACGGTGGTGACTCCTGGCAGGAGCAAGGATGAGATGTAAGCGGCAGGTCACAACTTTGAAGCTAACGGATGAGAAAAAGGGGAAACGTCTGCATTTCAGGTATCCAACCATCTGCCCCAAAATAACATAGGCTGTCCCGAGCCACAGGGAGGACTCAGCTCTCACTCTGTGTCCCCCCAGTCTCCCTCCTGCAGGTGGTGTCACCAGGGGGAAGGAGGGGTCATTCAGGGAAGTCATTAGGTCTTTTTTTTAATTGCTGATGAGCATTACGACCACCACTTGATCTTTGCTTTTGGGAACTAAACCTGAGGCCTGTAGTCCTCACTGGGCAATAGTCTCGGGCTGTGGTGGTTGAAATAGGTGCCTATAAATTGTTAAAATAAACTGTTGAAGTCCATATACTGCTCAAGTTGTCCCAGGTGGGAGATATGACACTTTTGGCTCCAAGGCTGCCAAATTTTGGCAGGCTTGTCTCGCCAAGACACCACACAAGTGAGACCCATCTGCTGGGGTGCACAGAGACATGCTGGCACCAGCCATGGTGGTGTGCACACCCACAACAGTTTCTCGAGGGGTAGATCAGGAGTTGCACACCTACCTCACTTCAACCTTAGCTGTCTGCCATGAAGCAGTGCTTCCGTGTCCTCCCAGCTTTGATGCTCGGTACTTCCCTAGCCTGTAGGCCCTGGTGCAGACATAGAACCTGCACATCACAGGTAACCTCAGCACTAGAGGTGCAGCATACACCACTTTGCCGGGCAAGGAGCTCACCATCCTCAGCCAGGAGTGAGGCAGTGGGTAACACTATGCCCAGATGTCACCCTGCAGCACAAAGTCTTCACACAGCTGCAGCATCGCACCTGCTTAGCAAGGAGGACCTCGCAGCAGAGGATGCTGTGGGAAGAAGGAGGTCTATGGAGGCCTGGGTTGGGTTAGGAGCTCGCAGAAGTTAATCTCTCAAAGAGTTTGTTCAGGTCTTGGGGTATTGAAAGGCTGTGTGACAGGAGAGAAGACAGAACCTTCTCTGGTCTGTGAGTTCAAACTTGGCCCATGGTGGCAGACACTAATTGCTATTTCTGCATGATGGGTGTTTGTAACGCTGCTTGGTGGGCTCAGGCCAGCCCTGACGGCCAGAAATCTGCAGGGAGATGAAACTGTCATTAAAACTCCTGGAGGCTGGAGGAGTCCCTGCTTGGGTGTTGGGAGGAGATGTGTCCTGGGGCCTCACTTAGCCCTCCGAGGTGAGTGTGAGAGACACGCAGGGCTGTGCCATGGCTCATGTCACATCCATAGCAGCCAGAGGGGCAACTCCTTGTTTAGACCAGGGAGAGACATTTGTGCTACCATCATCTTGTTAAATTTCCCTGGTACAACAACCAACCAGTGCCTCACCCTGTAGGAAGGTGCCTGCATTTTAACAGATACAAGGGCACCTCTTTTTCATGGATATCAGTGGCACTCGGGCACACAGAGACTGAACACAGATACGGGATGGTGACGGTGTGATGTGGGGAGGATGGCACTCTGCAGAAATTAACTGCTTGGCTGACGTGGCTGCTGGGGCACATCTGCTTGGCAGATGAATGGGAAAACATGGCCCAGTCTAAGATAGCTACACTTGGGAAGGTCAGGTAGGACGGCAGGAGGTGCCTCCTGTTTTTGGGTCTTGCCACCCTACTGCTGATAATATCATGGGTTAAAAAATGTGTTCCTAGTCAGTCTTGTCATTTAGGTAGAAGGAATGCACGTTGGTTAATTTTTATTCTTGGTATTTACCGGGACACAGTAACAAAGAGGACACAATAGGCTAGTGCAAGATGTTAGCCTTTACATTCCCATGGCTTTGTCCTTAAACAGTAAAGATTTTTTTTTTATCACTACTGACACCTCAATATATAGCAAAGGACACCCTGAAATGGTCATTGCTATTTCAGATGAACGAGCGTCGGTACACCACATTGTCAAAAGGAATTACGCACAAAACCAGGGTGCTTTAAAGCTGAACTTCCCCACAGTTGTGGGATTTTATGCAGCTGAGAAACTGGTAGTGATAGGAAATAACTCCATGCGGTGTTTTACATGGGTATGTTTGAATTACACATACAACAAGAGCCTTCCATTGTTCACCTCGCTAGTGTGAGTATATAATTTTCCTGCTGTCTTTTTCCCTCTTTTGTTCTTTTCAGCTATTTTGTGATTAACACTGTCTGGGGAAGAATTTCAGTATTTTCTCTGGTTTAGCAGGATGTGAGTGAGGTGGTGCTGCTGCATGAATCTTTTAAAAGCAGCCTAAGAAATATTTAAGACCTTAGTCTAGGAGGAACAGCTCTCCCAGGCATAATTTTTGGTGCTGGTTGCAGCAGGGAGCGTATGCTGTGAGGAAAGTATTATTTTTCTAAATGGAAGGTGTCAGATGGTCACGCAATGTGACTGCATGTTCGAGATCACTGCCTCCCATCTGCAATTTGTGACGTGTGAAAGATTCTGCCCAAATGTGCTCACCAACTGGAAACCCTCGGCACTTTTTTTTTCTTATCAGGAGAGACCAAGATAACCAATGGTTTTACAGATCAGGGATCCTATCAAATTAATATCATTCTAGGATAAAATCTGCTTTAAATACAACCACTAAACTCCAGCAAAGTTAACTAGTACATACAAGTTCATTCAACTGATTAAAAATCCCTACTAGTAAAACAAGAAAATATACATGGATTTTTTTTTTTTCAAGAAAAGTATTCTGCTCCTATCTTTTAACCAAGGGCTTGGTATAAAACATGACAGTCTTTTCCAGCACTAATTAATGCCATCTAATTATAAGACTTACTAGGCTCATGCCAAGCATTAATATACTGGGGGTAGTTTCTCCTTGTCCAGCTTCCCGCTGGATCAAACAAGATGATTGCTTTTTGCATCTCTCTGCCGGTTAAATGGATGCCACCGTGGCTGGGGCAGAGGCTCAGCAAAGATCATTTGCTTCCAGAAGAGAATTTGCAGCCTACCAAGAGGGGAAGGTGCTCTGGACAGGGGCAATGTCTCCCCTGTCCCCTGTCCCGTGAGGAAAGCACATCCAAGGGGTTATGAGCCGACGAGCCCAACCCCGGCTGTGCCGATGGTGGGGGGCAGGTGATGGCTGTCCCTCGGAGTGCAGGGTGCCTGCTGCAAGGTTGAGGGGCTGCATGGAGCAGCGTAGCCAGGGTAGCCTGTTGTCAAGCTTCCTGGTTCAGACAGGGCAGAAAATGGGGTTGTGAGGCAGTAGTCAGGCTACCCCAGCATCCCGCCCAGCCACGTCACCCTCAGCTTTGCCATGGGGCAGGGTACGGTGACAAACCTGTGGGATCCTTACCTGCCAGAGGGCTACGGTGTAGCTCACCTAGTGCTTATAAATCCCCGAGTGCCCCAAACAGGAGTACTGGGTGAGTTTAGGGGATGGATATAAACCTCGTCCAGCCACTGCAGCATCCCCCGGTGCTTTATAGTCTGAGCTGACAGCTACCAGAGGAGAACTTCTCTCCAGTGAGTTACTATTTTTGATGATCAATAAGTTCATTGCATTTAATTTCCCTCCTTGGTTTAGCCAGGAAGTAATACAGCAGGTATCTCTGCCAAGTCCCCAAAAAAGAGCAGATGTGCTCATGACTCAGCACTGGGTGCCTGTCCAAGGAGGGGCTGCTGACCAAGGCTATGTGATGAACAATGCTGTTACAGATGTGGCTGCAGCCGTTTGTGTGCAGCAGAGCTATCTGTAACCTCACTGCTGTACACACAAATTGGAACAGGAAAAGGTGAGACTTGTACAAGTTGATTAAAACCTTTCCAGGAAGACAGGAACTTGCCCACATGCCAAGGACCTCGTCAAGTTTATTAGCAACAGTTATTGGTACTGGGGTTAATTAGACTACAGGTATCTCTACAAACTACCATTACCAAGTAGACAGACTTCAGGGGCCTTTTCTTAAAGAAAAGTCAGTGAATGCAGTGCAAGTGAAAAGCATTTGAGTAACAGAACTTCATCTGCTGAACAGCTCTAGCAGAGGTGGTGACAAAGCCTGGTCTGCATGGCCTCTCTAGTGGGCCACCACACCAGTCTGGGAAAGAGGGAAGATTTTGTCTCTTTTATGCAATCTCTCCACTAGGAGAAATTACAAGTACTAGCTACAGGTGTAGGCATCTTTATTCAAGGACGGAAGGTCTGTTGGGTCAGGGAGATCATGCTTCTGTGAAGCCATAATAACCATTGAGATCTACTTGGTCTTGCTTGCCTCAGTTGAGCAGGAGGGCAATGAGCTTTCTTCAGTGGTTCAGAGCCATATTCTGTTGGCTAGAAACCCTCCTCACCAGCCTATATCCCTGTATGCTTCTGCCTACAATGTTCTTTAGATTAAACAGGTCTTCTCCGTCCCCATGTTTATATTTTTTCTTGCCTTGTGGGTGCACACAGCCAGAGGAAAGATCTCTCTTAATAGGCTATGTTTTTTACACACATGAATGCCTTCTGTTCTCCCATATGAAAGGATCTTCATTCCCCTGATAGCCTCCCACCCCATCTTTGTACCTGCCCAGACTACGCTCCTTTTTTGGTAATTTAATCACATCACTATTTCAGTTGATGCCTTTGCCTTGCACAGTGGTATGTGTATTTCCCTATCTGTGCCACAGATGTCTGGTCTGATACGTTCCAGTTTGCATGGCTTCAGCTCACTTTATTTTTTGTAGTCACCCTTTGATGTACTAGTACAGGTCCTTCTCTTCCCAAGCCATATCTAATCAATAAATTACCAGTTTAGTATAAAATAAACAAACACTACGACCCTAAAACTTTTCTAACGGAGACAAGAGGAGAGCTTGCTACAGGCACTTCAAAATCAATCTGAAATAGAGTCAGTTTTCTGAGGTATTCAGGCATGTGGGGAGATTAAAACCTTACAGTATTTCTGTGCACACCTTCCTGCACGTAGCTTGAAGCCCACCTCACCCAAGCTCCCTTCTTGCTGTCAGTCCACGAGTACCAGAGCCCTGGACAGTTTGCAATTAGGAGAACTAGCAATACTACAGCTCCAAGTGGAGGTCTCTGCCATACTCAATTCTGATTTAGCAGATCAATACCTTACCCAAAGCCTTCCGTCCATTATCTTTCTCTGCTCTTGTCCCATAGAAAGCGATGGCAGTTTTCTGACCATACTTATTCTTACTTTCCCCATAATTGCTTTCTTTTCCCCCTCATCTTCCTGCTGTAGGAGACAGTTCACAGGTGGTGCTGGTGGTTTCTGTCTGGTAGCCATGGGTCTGCCAGAGTGTCCCTCAGAGTTGCTGAGCAGGAGGCTTGCTGTAAATCACAAACATGCAGTAAATATGTTTTGTCAGAATTCAGTGGTAGGCAAGTCAAATAAAAAAAGGGAAAATAGCCATTGTATTTCAGGGGCTAGAGCCTGGTGAGACATTTTCCAACCAAGACCATACTACAGGTTTCTTTTTTAAAAAAGTCTGAAACAAACCAGCAGAAGTTTTAAAAGCCCTAATGAAAAACCCCGAGCAATAGCCCAATGCTAAGAGTCTGTCGCTTACTCTACCCCAAAACATGGTGAGCTGAACTGAGAAGTGACCAGAACATCCCCAAATGTTACATGCGTGAGGCAGGAAGTTTGGTGGAGTTGGCTTTGAAGGAAGATTTTGTATTGTTCAGAGAGTCACCCAAGCATGGCAAGGCTGGAATTCCATCTGTTCAGCTCCGCTCAATGAACTGGGTCACTTTCAATGGTTCACTAAGTCCTGACTATCTAAAAAGTACAGTTATTATGCTTTTAAAATCTTGAGCTGCACAGCAAGATCACCTTACTGTTTTTTTATCTCTTGCCCTTGAGTTTAGCACCTCTGAAAGAGGGTTAAATGTAGTACACAACCTAGAAGACAAGTCAAGTGTCATAGACAACATTTGGGTTTCTGGAGAAAAGATATGAGCAAGTCTGCTCATTAATAAACACCTTTGTGTCAGAACAATCCTTGCCATGACTTTGTTTCCTGAAGAACTAATCTCTAACGTTAGGAAAAGCTGACCTTCCAAGACTGATCTTTGCTTTTTAGTCCTCATGGAGGTCTCTCTGCACTCTGGAGACTGATCTCTGGCTGCAGCCAAAGACAGCAAATATTTGGCTGGCCTTTTTGCACAGTTGTTCCTGGGTATTGAAAGAACAGCTACAGGAGCAGTGGAAAGACATAGAGAGATAATGTCTTCGGGGGCCAAAAAACCAACTTGTTGAAGGGTGGGAAGACGAATGAGGAAACAGCACTGCATAGTTCCTTGATATTCAAGCTCTCATGGGAGGAATATCAAAGCAACTAATCAGACCACGTCTGAGAACCAAGTCTTGAATGCTGTGTCCAAGTTTGGCTCAGGAAAAGAGAAGGAAATATATCTACCTTTGTCAAAATATGGATCTTCTGCTATGAACAGTAGGGCTTGAGAAGTTGATCTCTACTTCCCTTCTCATTCCTATATTTGTTATACTTTATTCTTTCATAGATCATACTGGAGCAAATTTACATTATTTTTTTTAATATTATAACTACTTTTTCCTCTGTACAAAGAGGTTAGTAATATTTAGCTGCTTTCCAAACATTATTTATGCTGCTATAAAAATATAATGTCACCAAAACCAAGAGAGTTAAAGAAAGGGCACAACTCACCAACAAAACTATATGGACCTCTAAACAGAATCAACTGAAATCAGCACTTTGGAATTTAATGTGAAGAACACATTATGGAGCCTGCAATTAAAGACTTTTTCCCCCTAGATGGTCACATAAATAAATGAACCATTCAGAGTGAATCAGTTCACTGAGGAGGAGGAAAGTGCACGGCATCAGCTTTCTTATCACCTCCTGACACGAGTACTGTAGCTTCCACCCCCTGACCTCCTCCATGTCCAAATCCCTCCTCTCTAGTCCATTTGGGTCACTGACAGATAAGTACCCAGGATGAAACTCCTTGTGGAGATATTTAAGCTGCTAAGCACTAAATGCACCCATTGAGTCACTGCAGACACTGTATATTTAAACTTCTTTCTTTCCACCTGGTAGATGAAACAGGTTCAATTTTAGTGCAGAGCAGAGCAGCAGCACAAAACAGTGGTATCTCTCCCAGGCATGGACATGTTGGTGTAGAAGATGAGGTCTCATATTCGGAAGGAAGAGGAGGTCTGTTTGAAGTGGAGAGAGTCCTGGAGATACAGCAGACAGATGGTGCAGTATGTTGATTTGGGTTTTTTCTACACAGAAAAAAAAATTCAGCCATTTATATTGGAGGAAAAAAATCCAGATTGCAAACTGCTTGAGATCTTGCAGGGCTTTTATTTTTTTTAATAAAAAAGTAAATCTTCAAAATATTTCAAGGGCAATAAAACATACATCAACGCCAGAATTATTTTTTTCATAAATCAAAATGACTGTAAGGATTATTCGCGGATTGTCTTACAAATTTTCATTTCCATTTTGTGACCGATTACATTCAGCTTTCTGTCTTACTGTCTCGCATATATTTCTTCATTCTCTGACCCACATAACCAAGAAAATAAAAAGAAAGAAAATAGTTTTTCAGTTAATTTAAAGTGCAGCTCAAAACCAAAACTTCAGACACATCCCGAGAAGTGATCGCTACATCTGTTGATTTTATTCTGTCTGCTTTGCTGTGTCTAAACTGACCTTGTATCACTGCCCTACCATTTCATCCTTTTTCTTGGCTCTCTAGTTCTCCTGTGGTTGCTGGTGAGGAGATGAGCCCTGTGGTGCAGGATACCGCATCAGCCCATCAACCTGCTGGTTTGTCTTTCATTTAACAACTGCAGCAAGGATGCAGGACTCGGATCTGGTTAGTGAGCAGGCTGTCACAAATTTGTTCTAACCCAAGATCTGATGCCTTGCAGAGTAGCTTCTCCGATCCTTATTTAGGGATACGTACATTATTTCTCTGATTGAAGAGGTGTAGGTTCTTTCCCTCCTTTCAGTTTTTGGGAGGGTGACACGATAAAAAGCTGCCCTGCCCCTTCTATCTGCTTAGGTCTGGGGATCATCCAGAATGACTCCCCAACTCAACTCCAAGGTTCAGGCAATTAGAAAGGCAGAGGAGGGAGAGATTTTCTTCAGAGCTGCACGAGGTAAGATACAGACATAACTTATCTCCAAGGTAATGGAAAGCAAAAAAAAAAAAAAAATTAATGGGTGACAATAGGTCAGTTCCTGCAAGATGCTAAGTGTCATCAGTGCTCCTGACCCTCACAGCAGGTGACATTATACATTTTCCAGAAGGTCCTACTGGAACTGCAAGAGCATGTCTCGTAATCATACTTCTACAGTGCTCGTCCCTTCGGATGTCAGAGCCCTTATGGTATTATCTCTCCACACCCACGATTATTGCCATTTCTGCTTCATAGAAGCAGGTGCATTGAAGTGTAGGGGGGGAAACAGCCACACTAGCAACAGCAGTCTCCAGTTTGGGTTCATCAGCAGGGATTGGAGGTGGAGTTCACATGGCTGATGCTTAACTTCTATCTTGAGGACACCTAAGGTTGAGAGAGGAGGGAATGAAGTCCAGCCCAGGAGTCTGCATTTCAGAGATCTTAATAAATTATGGTGGGAATGGGATGTACAGTGCCCCTGGCTGCAGATACCCTCATGCTGCTCGGATACCAGCAACTGAGGCACTCGGAGAGGGAGGCGCCTTTGAAAATAACATCGTGTAATTTACCCTCACTTTAGTCTGATTCTGCACTGTCTTGCACTTTGCTGTTACTTATGTGTTTGTTCAATGAGACCAAAGCACATGCTGAACAGTCACCCTGGTTTGGGAATGTCCTGAGTCTGTAAGTAAAGCTATGTATAAAATGTTTCTGTGAATCAATAACAACAAAACCTGTGATTTTAATTCCCAGTCCTTTTACCAAATAGGTCTTTTATTTGAACTAGTGGTTATTATGAAATAGAAAGAACTTCGTGCTTGGTATGTTAAGATTTTTTATTTTTTATTTAGAAAGAACCAGATGGGCAAAGGAATAGAAAGAAAAGCACTCAAAGGAATACAAAGAAAAGCACTCGAAAGAATACAAAGAAAAGCACATCAACTACACCAATACTTGCTTCTGAGTCATTGGCAGCTCTAAAGGAAATTATCTCAAATACTTACGGTCAAAGGTATAGCAGATAAGGAACAAGATGAAATAACAATTGAGAACTACTCTGGGCTACCAAATCACACAAGAGAACAGGATGGCCAGCTCCTTAAACATCCTTCTATATATAAGATGTAGGGAAAAAAAAAGCCGTATTAGAGGAACAGCTTTCAATCTGATTGACATGTGCAGGAACTATCTGGCTGGCAGGACCGAAATGTCCTTGGAATTTTTTAAAAGCATGGATGACAACTTCATAACTTCAAAAAAAACCAGAAAACACCCATGCCAGTTGTATCGAACATGGGGAAAGCTATAGTGGAATTCATCTAATAGACAAAGAGAAAATTACATCTGAAATAAAATCTGACAACTGCTCAGGATTGTAAATTGGCTGTGTATGTTACGTGAAAACAGAATACAACCGGAATCCCCAATACATCTGTCTGGTGCTTTAGAAAAGGTGCATTTTACTCAGCCTAAAATATCTGAGTGCCATAATTTAAGCAGAAAAATATGGATGATAACTGTTAACTGTTTCAGAAATAGTTACCTCACCAAATTCACAGAAGTCCAGAAGAAAGGCTGTATCAGGTAAGAAAGCACGGAAATGCAACAGCTACAAATACCAAAACAAAAAGAAAAAGTTAAAAAAATGAGATGTCAATAGCAATGAAACAACATTAAAAGCAGAAAAATACAGAAAACTGAATAATAGAGCTAGTGGACACAAAGTGAAAATTTACAGATAAAGGAATTAAAATAAAAGAAAAGAAAAAGTTTTTAGACTTAGAAGAATAAAAAGAGTCTGAATTGAAGGATGTTTTTAAAGAATAAGATGGAAACATTAATATAAACATTTATAATATTAAAACTATGGAAGAATTCAATAAATCTCTCTCTTTTTCATTTGGGGAAAAAAATAGATCTATATTTACGTGACATGAAACTGCTGCTCTACTATTTCCCAGGATTCCCAGGAGTGTGTAAGGCTGATGGTAGGCAGCTATTACAAAAGTTAGATGTTTAAAATCATCAGATGTTTTGTTTAGAGCTAGCCAAGGACCTCTTTAGATTGTTAGCACTGATTGTCAATAATTTTTGAAATAATCCAGGTGTTGCAGAGAAGGAACAGTCAGGCAGCATTGTGGCAGTGTTTAAAAGAGAATAAATAGTGTGACCCCATTAGCTCCAGGCCACTCAGTCTGATGTCAGTCCACAGTTCTGAAATGGGATCATTGACAGAGGATTTGATTAATAGACAGTGTAGTGTAATTAGTGACAATTAGCAAGTTTTTATAGAAAACAGTTCTTGTAAAACTAACTTCCTGACATTTTTATGAGATTATTAATTTAGTTGATAATTACATTGATGTACTATACTTCAATTTTTGTAAAGTATGTGACCTAGTACTTCAAAGTATTTTGATTAACACACTACAGCAATACAAACCCAACGTGGCACACGTTAAATGCATTAAACTGGTTAAAAGATATGTCTGAAAATGTAATTATAAGCAACACTGACTGTGTTTGTTGCTAGTGGGGTTCTGCAGGGATTGGTTCTTGACTGTATATCATTTAACATTATCAGTGACATGGAAGAAAACATAAAATCTTTATAATAAAGTTTGCAGATGACGTGACATTTGGGGCCATGTTAAATAATGACCTGGAGAGATCTCTGCTGCAGGAGGGGCTGAATGCTAGGACAATAGGCACAAACAGACAGTATAATTTCAGTAAAGCTGAATGTGCAGCATCTGGGGGAAAATACTTGAAAAACATCTTCGTAACAGAGGCAGTGAAGAAGATGGGAATCATGATAACTGGGCATGAACTCGTCTAGTCCTGCACCCGGTGGGCTCTAAGCATATGAACAGGAGACTGTGCAGTGACAGAGGGATTGGGTTATGTCAGCCATAATGCTGCCAAAGTCCTTTGTCCTGTTTATGTGCCCACAACTCAGACAGGTTGATACCAAGCTCTAGGTGGAACATGAAAGAGTGGCAAAGATAATTACGTTAGAATTACATGAGAAAACAGGCCTAAATGTAAAAAAAGCTATATCTACTTACCTTGTCAGAAAGGAGGACAAAGATGTTTCTGAATGATGGAAAGTTGATATTAGATAAGTCCTCAGACCTCTAGTCATAAATACAACAGCTACTGGGCTGAAGCTGAAACTTGAACATTCATAAAGCTAAACTGTGAATGAATGACTTTGCAGTAATGATCAATTTGGTCAGTGCGTCCCAAATAAAAAAACATTTTTTTTCTCTCTTCTTGATGTTGAGTGCTGTTGATTTTGCTATTTAGAGCCATAGATTCATTGCAAAGCTAGGTCCAAAGCTACAGGTAGAACATTCAGGAATTGAAGGCTTAACAAGTCCTACTAACAAGTCCATTATTTCCATTTCCTAAGCAAGCTACTGTAGATCTTACTCTGCCTGGGAGCTGGATAAAAACAGCCAGTTAATGTACTAAAGGTCAAAATTTCAGAAGTGCTCTACAAATGCATTACAACCAACTATTAATAATTCTCTCCTTTTTTTAAGGGGTCTGGTCATGTCCAAGGGAACGCCAGCTACATTTTTCTTAATGTATGAGCACAAGTTACACATAACAACCTAACAACACAATACTGCCTCTTTAATGCTAATCTATTCCTTGCAATCTACTAGATACATGTAGAATCATTGGTGTGTATCAAGAGAGCAAAATCAGATTCTGAAAATATCTGAAAGGATGCACTAGAGTGTACATAATAATGTATTTTAATCTGCCAGGCCTTAAAATTAATCATGAATTCCCACAGAGATTTTAATAATTTTGAGATGATGTTTTTTTTCATATAGTGATATTCTTGGACAGAGTTCTTGAAATGCTACATGAAAATGGGTGGGGGAGGGAAAAATGGGGGCCATTTTTCAATTACCAGGTTAGCTTAGATACAAATACAAGAGCTACTGTTTAATTGGTTGTTTTATTCTTTTCCTTCCACCTAATAGATAATCAGTAAGGTACCTCAAACACAAACTTTTATCACATCATAAAGTTGGCATACAGCATAAAGTTTATCTCTTTGGGCATATACTTAAGGGAACAATTCTCATCAGCAAGTGCATGCACTGAAGGACTGGAAACTTCCCGGGGAAGTTTGCAAGCCCCAGTATTTGAGCAATGAGGTTAATGGGGGGTCCACACTCTGGAGCTTCCCCTCAAGTTGTTATGAGGCATACACCCTAAAACACACCTTTAGGATCCGATCTTATCTTTTGTCCTGAACACTTTTGTCTCTTTGTGGAAATCAATATGTGGTGGTTTCTCATAGCTTCCAGTCATCCAGGGCCCCATAATTTTGGTCCAAATACCTGCATCTCCTGCTATTAAATATAATTTATCAGAGCCACTTTGCACAGTCACAACAGAAACATTTCAATTCCACCAAACCCAAGCTATTTTATTTTTTGTTAAATGCTCTGTCTTTCACATGTGGCCATGCATAAAGTACCGTAAAGAGCAACAGTATTGCAGAAGGTCTATGATTTTCAGGGCTGAAACAAAGATATTATTTCAAAACATGATTCTGATTTCATTAAACCAAAGTATTTTTAATATATGTGGAATTAAACTAAGAGGTAAACGGTTACTGTGCACCCCTGTTACTGCTTCTTGGGCAATATTCATGTCATACGGGACCAAGCACGATAAGCAAAATACATTTAAGTCCATCAAAAAAAAAAACTTGTAATTTTTTTAATTAAAGAGTATTACTTATGTTCCACCATTTATATGAATTTTGCACAGCTGTTTGCACTAATATGCGTTAAAATGGATAATTACCACAGCAATCATGATATGATACAACACTCTTGCTCCATTTTAAATATATAGCCCTGCTTTTATCTCTCTCCTACCCACTGACACACCTGGTTTTATGCTGCTTCCTTGCTTATTTGTTCCTTCCTACTAGTTGGTGCCAAAAAATATTTCAGACACCAAATATTTGACACATTTCTGGGTCTTGTGTTAACAGCTTCTGGACTATGGTTTTGTTTCCCTGTTTTAACGGTTAGGAGAAGCAAGAGGCAAACGGAATAGTGATGTTTATGATGAGAGGGTAGATGAAGGGGTCGAGGAAAGCTGGGAATAGCTGAAGTGTGTCTGACACAGCAGTTTCTCTTCTGTATCACTATTTTATTTTTATGAGGCTGCAGCAAATTGATAGCTTCTGATACCATAGTCAATAAAACGTTGTGTAAATTCCAGCGATGGGCTGGAAAAAGATTGAATTAAAAGGGAGGTATTGGGTCACATCCATATTTCAAGTCATTTCTGTGCTGCCTTATCCCAGTACCTGGGGGAAGCAGTTTCTTCACAACTAACCACCCAATTAGTACCTGCTGAGCACCCGATGCTTGATTTTCTTCTAACTGCCCCCCTCTTTCTATGCAAACCAGTTTTCTAACAGTTTCCATTTTATCCCTTAGAAGAACTTTTTTTTTTTTCCCAGAAAGTTTGGACAAGTCAGAAAAAGCAGTTTTAGAAAGAAAATTTTTCTGAAACCTTCTCAATCCTGGAAAAAGTTTTTTGTAAGCATGATGTGGCAGTTTGCTTAGCCATTATTATTCCCGCAGTTGTATTACTGCTTTTACTGGGATGAAGTTTTCTATAGGACCGTAGGCTAATTCAGGTCAGAAGGGACCTCAGCAGGTCTGTAGTCCAACTTTATTCTCCAGCCAGACTCAGCCAAGAGCTCAGATTTGGTGCTTGGGGATTTCTCTGGTCAGGTCTTGTAAAGCTCCAAGGGTGGAGGCTGCACAACCTCCCTGGGCAGCCTGTCCCACTGCCTCACTGTGTTCCTGGGGAAATTTTTCACCCTATAGCAGTGTGTCTTACTTTCTACTTGTGCCTGTTGTCTCTCATTCTCTCATCATGCACTATTACAAAGAGACCAGCTCCATCTTCTTGATGACTTCTGCATAGGTGCTAGAGGGCTGCTGTTAGGTGCCCCAGAAGCTGTCTCATCTCCAGGCTGAGCAAGCCCTAGTCCACTTGCCCCCTCTCCTCACAGGACAAGTGCTCCAGCCCCTGGTGGCCTCCACTGAACTTGCTCCAGTTGGATGATGTCTTTCCTGTACTGGGGGGCCTGGTATTGGGGAATGAGCAAGTATAAGGTGGATGTTTTCACCAGCATATGAAAAAGCTGACAAATTTCAAGGATGACAAGAGCCTGTGTAACACAGTGACCTGCTGCACAGCTGGGCAGCAGCTGTTTTACTGCTTTGGGCCAGGAGGGAGAAGAGCAGCAGTGCACTATGATGCCACGATCACTTTCCCCTCATTTTGCCAGAGGTTTACTGCCTCCTTAGTCTATCCCATTGCCAAGAGCTCTGGCCATCTTGCCCACAGATATCATCAGTTTCACTAATCTAAATCATCCATTGCCACTGTGCAGAGACCAAGGAGATCTCCAAGGTATGACTTCAGCCGCGTCTGTACTGGTGATTAAATCAGAGCCAGGGTGTTGGCTCAAGCACTACCCACTCCTGTCCACACTTTCATCATTCCCTGGCATGAGAGCAGTGCCAGAGAGTGCTCTCCCAGCCAGTCCCCCAGCACAGCTGAAGTGGTGTCATGAGCCAAGGCCATTCCTGGGTACAGCCACGCTGTCCCAGATGGATAAGAGAGCGGAGAGAGCCCAGGTGTGTGGATACGTGCTGTGCCATGCTAGGTGGCTGTGGGACTGGACAACAGCCCATAGCCTGTTTTATTCAGAATACAGATTTTGCATTCATCCTGAGTCCTAGCAGCCTTCTTCATGTTGTCCCTCACAAGCTTTCTTCAGCCTCATACTGTCATAAACCCACCCTATCCCTTTCTTGCATCAAGTTCAGTTATAAAAAATGTGACCAGAGCAAATAATGTAGAGTTGAGCTTCAGGTGAACAAGATAGCTATTACATGGTGGTCTCAAACACCCTGGGGCCATTCACCACCTTGAACCTAATCTCTGCCATCTCTAAGATCTCTACAGTCTCTAACAACCTCCACTGAGAGTGTCACTCACACTTGGTTACCGGAGATTTGGCAGCATAGGAAAATTGCTGGAGTACAAAGACATGTTCCTGCATTCTCAGCTGGCCTGAGTGATGAGGTGATGAGCTGGCCATGGGTGATGAGGGTTTTCACTCCAAATCATGTGAATATACCCAATTAACAAAAAAAAAGCCACTAAAAAAAAACCCCAAAACCCAACCCCACATCTTCGCCCTTGAGGACTATACTGGAGAATTCCAGAGGTGACTTTTCTGCAGTCTACCTGGCCACACTGTAAGCCTACTACTGCTACCTGTCTTTTTGTACTTTTTAAAGAAAATGAAGGAGAGCAACAAAAATCTTAGAAAGACTAAGATGGGGGTTTGTGGACTGTCTCTGCATATGGGTTTATTCGATTCTATATGATTTGGAGAAAAAAAAATTGCATCCTTCAGCTGATTTATAAAAAGCCTTGATGTTCGTAATTATATTAACTTGATAGACTACAATGAGAGTGAAATATATTTAGAACTTCCCCTGCAAGGGATGGTCCACATAAGGCTAAAATATGGTTTACACTTTCTGTAGCACCTTCTATGGAGAAGGACTCCAAAGCATTTACAAATACAAAGAAACAGAAATAAATATGACTCCATTTGCCATTGAAATGCAACCTGGAGCCAGAGGTTCCAGTATTCACCAGTGCACATCAGAAGAAGAGTTTATGACAGAGCATAAAGAAAAATTTTGCACCTATCCGAAACGGCAAGGGAAATTTAGCTAAGCGAAATGAAATTCCCTAACTCAGCATCTGGAAAGGACATCCTGCTTATGTACTTTTCCTCCTGGAAAAATGTCTCATTTCTGGCTCTTCGCACTCAGCCTTTTAGACCATGCTGACTCACCATGAGCAGTGGAACTTGGAGAAGATAATACGGGTGAAACCAATGGGATTCAATAGAAATTACTCCGAATAACAGATGGGATTTACTAGAGAATTATGTAAATTCTGGAGAACTGAAAAGCTGACTTATTGAACCAAGCAGCATATATATTGCACACTTCTTTTAGTATGATATAGGGTGATGTAAACGCCCTGTGGAAAGAGGCATCACTATATCAGTTCCTTGCAGGAGAGGAGCATTAAGAAACCCATATATAACTATCTCACACTCATTATGATGCCACTGTTGACACCTTCATGATCCTGTCCTCACACCACCACTCCACACTGCACTGCTGGGAACACTGGGAGTGTGTCTGACGTGCTCCGACGTGTTCGGGAGGGTCCTTGCAGGCAGCCTGGGGAATTCTGCAGGCATCACGGCAGCGTTTGTTACAGCAAAGGTTTAAATGGCAACTAGGGTGGAGGGACTGCTGTACCCCAGATGCTGTGATGTGGTGGCTGGCGATGAACAGGGCACCCACTGTAAAATAATTGAAATATGTCTGTAATAAGACAAACTGCAACCACCGTGTAATCATTCTTGAGAACTAAGCAATTTTTTAAATAACAACTATCAGTAGCATTTATGATTCTTTTACTAATGCATGTTTAGTAATTACAGTCTTTGAAATTAGTGTGATATTTACTGAATTGCTAACATTTTGTCCTTTTAATTAAACACCTCCTTAACCAAAGCAAAGTTGATTCCAACATATCCAAATGGAGCACGTAGTTCTGTGCAACTCACCAAAAAGAGGTAGATCTTTATTAGTGAACTCGGGTATCTAAAACTATCAGACTGCTTGCTTTTGCATCTTCTATGGATGCTGTGCTGCTATTGCCAAGAAAAAGGCAAGTATAAAAGACATCAGAAAAAAAAAACCAGAAAGAGTGATGGTGAGAGAAGAAGAAATGTCAAAAGAAATCTCAAAGTAATCCACAAACAGAGGTCGTGTCAGACGCAGAGAGTACTTTGTATTGCCAGTTTGTAATTTATTTATTTATTTATTCCTTGTTTGAAAGTGAGGGCCCTGATTTCTATATTACCTGAACTTTTGCATCCACACCTTCAGTGTCACATTCACATAATTTTGTTTGTTGTAATAGAGACCATCCATTTTATTTCTCCTTTTCATCCCTCTTTTATAACTTTCTCCCCTTTCTTGTGCCCCCCCCTTTCCTGGAGGGGGGCAGAGATGGGGCCTCCTGTTGCACTTTGCCCATGGCATTTGTCCCTCCTGTAGGGTTTGTGCAGAGATTTCATTGGGAACGCAGAGCCCTGCAGACCACCTGGTGGGCTGCGAGGTGTCCACCAAGTGGTGAAGAATCAGGACTTGAGCTGCGCTGCTTCTGGTCCAGATGTGTGTGTCTCCCAGCAGTGGGTCCCACGGGGACTCCGGCTGTGTGCCATGAGGCTGGCAGAGCTGCTGGCAGACCCTCTCCCTGCTGACAGCCAGCCCACAAAAGGACATGGGTTCTCCCAAGCCCCATGCAACACGACGTGGTGGTTTTTTGTCTTTCAGCCTCATACGTGCATGAAGGGCCTTTGCCTGTGGTTCTGCTGAGCCCACGGAGAAACCCAAGGAGCTGCAGCCTCCAAGTAGCACCTGAGACTTATGAGAGCAAAGTCATACATGACCAGAATGACAGCATTTGCTGCTGAGGTGGTACTCAAGCAAACATGGTATTTGTTTGGTATTTTACATGCGTGGGTCAACTTGGCACGGCAGTGCTTCCCTCCTGTCTGCCAGCGGTCAAGCCCAGCTTGGCTTTCCCTGAGGAAAAGGAGGGAAAGACCCTTCCCTGCGTTCTTGTCAGGCAGGTAAAAGCCACAAAGAAATGGCAGTTTGTTCTTTTCTTCCTCTCCCCTTAGATTTTTCCTGCAGTGAGTTAATAGGGGGAGCAGATGATCAGCATAGGATGGTTTCCAGGCTAATTGTCAGGAAAGTGAAGAGCTTGGCCCAAGCTCCACTACACCAGGTCCTGCTGCCACCATCAGCTCTGCCCAAAGAAGAGTGCAGTAGCTAGTCCTACTAATGCCCTAGCCTCAGTGATAGCCTTCACCTCATTCACGGCGAAGGGGCTGTGGCATTGGTGCCAGGCAGGAACAACGTCCTGGAGCTAGAGGAGAGGAGCAAGGGGCTTTTGTGGCATGCTGCTGCTGTGTGCAGGGGTGCCAAGAGACAAACAGCACGGGCTGTTCACGTGCTCTCTGAAGCTCACCGCAGGCACAGCCACACACGTCTCGGTGCACAGGCAAGAGACACGTCCTGAAACTCGGGAAAATGCACATTGTCTTCTGCTGGGTGCCTTTGGCTGGCTGTGAGCCGAGGTTGGGGAGAGCGAGGCAGCTCCCTGGTGAAAGCTCTCCTGCAGCTGCCTGTCCTTAATGTGGAGAAAACAACACTGAGCACGTGCTCTCCCCTCCCAAATTCTTCACTGGGGGGGGGTGGGGGGTGGTTCGGAGAGACTTGGCTCCTTGCTGCGTACTGCGGTGTTGTCCCTCCCTGTTGGCAGGGGTTCAGCCTGTGCTTGAAACAGGAGAAGTGGAAAGCAGCAGAAACACAAGTTCTTGTAGCTTCTCTTGTGTGTGCTGGCAGATACCTCCAACGCGTCCAACCACTGTGTGTTACATCCTAAGCCCTGAGTAAGTCAGCCCAGAGACTGACTGTTCCTTGGCCTTTCCAGCAGTTTTCCAATCTGTGCTTTTCCAGCATTTTCAGAGGAGTTGCTGAGTCCACTCCGAGGATAATCAGGGTCACTCTCAGGTGCATCCCTTCTCTTCTCCAGGATTTTATTTTTCCCTGTGGCATTTGACTCTTACATCCTTATGCTGAGAGCAAGGGATCTGCGTCTTGTCTAACCTTGTAACTATTTGTATCATCTGCTATAGATTGGACAAATTTCACCAGCATTAAGAACCTAGGACTCTCAGAAATTCAAAATTTATGATCAAATTTTAAAAAATCATAATGCATAGACAGTTCAGTTAGTGCAATTTTATTATAGAACTGTATTCTTCATTCAAATCACAATAAAATGTTTTCTAATAATTTCTCCCAGTAACTTTCCTAGTCTTTTTAATCACCACCCGTGGAATGAGCAAAATAACACATATTTCAAAACCTGAGTAATCTCTGAAGACATCTCTGAAGACATTCCCTGATGTCATCTATTTTAAAGTATTAATTTGAGGTCATAACCTAGTATTATTTGTGTCTTAGTTAAATCAGTCTTTAGTGTATAATTATTTTCCAAAATTTTGAAAGTCACCTGCAATTATTACACAGGAATGTTGAGTATCTATAAGAGATGATTTTTATAAAAATTATTTGAAGGATGAAAACACTTTTTGATTTATTTTTACATATACTATCCTGATAATGATGATCCAGTCTCTCAAAGCACCCTTTGTCTGTGATAGTATCAGCACCACGATCATTTTGGTGTAGCCATAAAGCAGTTACTGACTTTTAAAATTATTGAATGTCAGTAATGACTTTTCAGCACTTCTGGTTTGAAGGACCACCTATGATTTGAGAAAACTGAAGTCCAGGACTGAAATTCCAGGATTTTTATGCAACAACACGATTTCTACCATAATCCTGACTCTGCAAACCTGTAAGTACGTGCTCAGCTGTAAATCCACAAGTGTCATTGTCTTTAATGGGACCATTTGTGTGCCTAAAAATCAATCATGTATACACATGCAGAATTGGAATCACAATAACAGAAAACAGATGCAATGATTAATTGCCCAATTGAAAGTTGTTCACAAATAGTGTGTCTGACAACTCTATAAATCCATTGAAATCCGTGTTAACAATAAATGATCAAAGCCTAATGCTAAGAGTATAGCCTAATTGGTAGGACAGGAAGTGATAAATTCAATAGGTATTAATGAAGACTACATTTAGACATTGGGCAAACCTTTCTGGAAAGAGGAGCAGTGAAGCATAGTCACAATTGTTCAGGGAAATTATGGACTTGCCAGCACTGGGGAATTGTAAAGAAGAGGTCAGGCAAATTTTCCAGGTTTTTTTCTGGTTTCACTCTTTCTGCTCTTGTGGCAGAGGAGTAGACAAGTAGATCTCTGGAGCTCTTCCACCTGGCATGATGGCGAGTTATTAGTATGGCATCCTTGCTGCCAGACCATGCTTTTACATTAATGAGTCCTGGATAAATTTAGGAGCATATCCACAGATTGTCAAGGTCAGATGTGAAGCAGACAAAGCACACGGCTCCACTCCCGGAGACCTGGGCTGAAAGCACAGCACAATGTTTATACCAGTTTTGTGCAGGAAGACAGACAATGTCTGATCCAGTATAAAATTGGAGCAGTATGTAAGCACCTGTTCCTTCAGGATCTAGATTATGTCAAACCTGTGAACAATTTGAAGCAACTGAACGAGCTTGTGCTGGCTTAAGTGCTTTGTGTCATGATGGGTGTGATGCAGTTCCAAATACTTTGGAACCAGATGTGAAACTGCCTCTTCAGCATAAACAAACACCATAACACATTGGAGAAGTGAAATATCTCTCAGTCCTTTGACAATGATTCCTTACAACATGCCAGAGGCTGCATTAAAAGCTACTTGGCACCATATTCTGTCCCAAGAAGGGCTACGGAGAATGAGCTGTAGAATAGTTTCTACATCTTGGAGACTATTTAGTCTGAACATATCAGCTGGTCTAAGTGCTACTTATCTACTAGTTTCTTTGAATCATTGTCGCTACAACAATAATGAAGGACAGAGCTTCCACTGAGAATACCCTGCCTGTTCAAGGCTCAGTTCAAGGCTGAGGTGACAAAAACAGTAATCTTATTTTTTCCCTTCAAAAGTCTCCCTGTTTTCTCTGGTTTTGATCTACACCATCATCATTCTGTCGGTCACCGTGACCTGGGTTCAACTTTGACCTTGCTCATTGTAGTTGTGCCAATGCCATATCTAAACCTCTCTATATGTAATTTCTCAAGATTTCCACCCTCCAAACTAAACCACTATGTCCTAGATGTCCTTGACCCTGGTGAGATGTTGACTACTCCTTGGCCCATGCGAGCAGTTCCCCCTGCCCAGCTGCTACATCTGAGCAAGCACTTCCTTACTTTCTCCATTATTGTTCTTCAAGCTTGGGAAGAGCGTTATACAAACATCAGTGGATCCAATTCTTTGTTATCTTGAGGTTTTTCTTTTTCCCTCGGGTACCTATAAAAATTGGCACCAGTTTTATGGCTGCTCTGCTGAGAGCTCTGCCTTGCCTCTACCTGAAAGTCCTCCACTACATAGTCCCCCACTAAGTCCCCCCACTGTGTAGCCCACTTGCTGGCTATCTGGGCTGCGATTCACTCTTAGCTCTGTGTTGGTACAGGAACTAGCATAGTGGATTCAGAACATACGTAGCCTGTAGGGCTGACAGCACTGCAAAGAATTGACAGCAATGTCTGAAGACAGTAGCAGTGTATACATTTGCAATGTAATGTCTTCGACACTGCCATCTGGATCTTCTTAAGGTTTAATATGCTGTATAAGTGCTTTGCAAGAGCAAATTTTAGCAAGAACAAATATTGTTTAGTGACATAAGTTAAAGATTTCTGGAAACTAGGAAAAGGAGATGTTGAACAACTACTGCTACTACCTGCTTTTACAACTTTTTTGTTCTCTTTCCAGAGAAATTGTGATGTCATGAAAGAACTGAAGGCATTGCCATGCAGGTTTGTATGGTGTTTCTGGCTGTGCTTTGCATGGTGTTCCCTCTTCATGGTACCGTAGTTTGCTGATATGGTATTTTGGATATCCATGTCTGCACAGAGATTTCACAGTCCAATTACCCCAGGAGCCAGAACAGTATTTAAATAGGAAAGTGAGCTCTGAAGTTTTTTCTTCTTAAGTTTATTGAAGTTCTTCAAATCATTAATAATTTTTTAAGGAATGGAGCACAAAGAATTTCTCTCCCTCTAGTCGGAGACATGCCAGATTGCTGTTTATCTGTGATCTTCCCAGCAATCTATGAAATTTGAAGCCTGGAGTGATGCATATTTAGGTCTTGGAATCAGAAATTTCAGTTTAATGCCACTTTCTCATCAAGTGTAGAGTATGGTGTACATCTCCAGATGGCCTATACAAATGCTCTGCCGTACTTCACTCACTTTTTGAATGTCAAGCATCTCTGGGATTCAGTACATCACCGATTAGCATCTTATATCCATTTGATAGAAATGATTCCTCATTATTTCATACATTTCTTCTTTAATAATATTTGCACACTAAATTACTCTTCTGATAAGAGAACGGGAGATAACTGTAAGATCAGGGACTGTTTGTAAAACATTTTTTTTCTGTGCTGTCCCGAGTTGTTCACTGGTTTAAGCTGTTTGCCATCTCTGGGCTGAAGCTCCATCGGTGAAGGACAGTCATCTTTCAGTCTTACACAGCACTGAACAACCACTCAGCACTTGCATTAGTAACATTTTAATTATAGTATTACAATAGGACATACCCCAGTAGCACATGCACCCACACCCAGATCCTCTGACCTAGGAAGCGCAGGGTTCAAGAAGCTGCACCTCCACTCAAAACTGCCCCCAAACCCCCTACTGTCACTGATTTCTTCTCTGAAATCCACATTTACCCACAGTCCCTAAAACAGTTACAGCTGCCGTCACCAACCAGGCTGTTCTGAAATACACCTTTGTAGGTGTTTGAGGAGCTGATGTGACGTGCCTTACACCAGCCAGCTGTGCCCACAGCGTACGTGTGGCCTCCACACGCCCCTTAAAGTGTGCATGTGCACCTCCCCGCATGGTGCCTGATGAAAGAAACACAAATACAGACACAACTAAGCATACCTGACTCCTGATATTGTGATGCTAGAGCCTTTCAGCCGCATGTGACAGAAACCAGCTTTTGTTCAGAAGCCCAAGCTGCCCGCGTGACCGCCTGACTCCAGGAAGGAGTGCTTTAAGGGAAAATCCATGAGTAAGATTTGCTACAGAGCTGGCAACGTTGGTGGCATTGCAGTCCAAATCCTCCTTATGTGGGCAAGCTACATTTAGCCTCAAAACTACCGTGCACATCCACGGATATATAGGAGTAATTAATAACAAAAACGTTTATGTATGCTCTTCTAGTGATTACACTATTTGGGTTTTTTTGCACACAGGTGGGAGAATGTAAAAGCTCTGTAAATATATAAAGGAGGAAGCCAAAGAGGGCTTTAACAGGTGGGAAGGAGGAATGTTTCCTGAGGACAAGGGGTAGCTGCAAATCCCCAGGAAGTCACAGAGTTAATCCATGGTCTTCATTAGCCTGATGAGAGTACGGGAACACTTGTGCATGCAGATACAGGTGGGAAAGGCAATCACAGAATCACAGAATGGTAAGGTTGGAAGGGACCTCCAGATATCATGTAGTTTAACCCTCTGCCAGAGCAGGTCCACCTAGAGCAGGTTGGACGGGAGCACATCCAGGTGGGTTTTGAACCTCTCCAGAGAAGGAAACTCCACAACATCTCTGGGCAGCCTGTCCCAGTGCTCTGCCACCCTGGAATGAGACTTCTTATATGTATTTTTAACATGCAAACATTTTCACAGGAGCAATAAAAGCAAAGGTTGCTTTTTGAAACTATAAATGTGCAGGTGCCTTTTCTCTGCATCCCTTCTTTTACCCTGTCTCTCGCAATGAGGATGGCTGAAGGTGTGTGTCCTCTGCTCACAACAAAATAGGTCAGATGGGCCGGCAGACACAGGGGAGAACAGCAGCACCTTCCGAAGAGCTGGAGGTGCCTGGGACTGTTCAATGCCTCCCACCAGCAACACCCACAAAACCACCCCCTCCCTGCGCAGCTCAGGTAACCTGTGGGCGCTGGTGGCATCCCACAGCCCCACTTTCCATGCAGCTGGTGGCACGGTCAGCAGCTCTGAGACCATCAGCAAAGACCCAGTGATGCTCCCTCTGCTGAGACACAGGCTGGTCCCTCCTCCCAGCTGTGCAAAAAGCCAATGTACCCATGGAGACATGGAGCAAAAGCTGCTGGAGGGAAGTGCAAAGGGGATGGGAGAGCGCGGCCACGGAGCCAGGACTTCATCAGCTTTCCCACTTATTTTTGTTTTGTTTCGAAGCAAACAAGTCATGGACAGGCATAGAAAATAAAATGCTTATATGTGACCTCGTGTTCGGCCTCTCAGGTAAAAATGTAAAATGTATGCAAGTGGTTTTTTAAAATGCATATTATGTTTCTGATAGACCAGAACTGCTGGAGCAGATCAGATCTCTCAGTTAAATATGCATTCATACATTTTTAAAAAATGTATAATATTGACTATATCAGATGTAATGGCTCCTGTAGAGTCATTACAGTGCACAGTGCAGGCTCTTTATTTGGTATTGTATCAATTTGTAGGGTGGACTGTCATGGTGTTAATACAGATGTATGTTAATAACAGTATGGAAGCAGAGAAAACGCTGCGTATCAGTAGCCAGCTTTTAATTCCAGCATTTTTAGCCTTTTTAAAATACATTCAAGCTTAAAATTCTCCCTTCCCCTCTGCCCGGTGAGCAGGGTCTGAAGCGCGGCCCTGGGTCGGTGCCACATGTGGGTCACCAGCTCGCCATGGGGGGAAGCCCACGCCAGACCTACAACGGGGAGCTGCAATGCAGGGGGGGAGAGAGGGAATTTGGCCTGAAAAGATCAGATGGTTCGTGTCTTCATTGGCAAATGAAACTGCCTTAGGGCTGCAAGACAGGATGTGTGAAAAGATCAGAAAACGGCTTGATTTGTATTTGCTTTGACAGGAGATAAAAATGTCTAATGTAATTGCAGTTAAAATATGAAAGGAAAAATATATTTCCTGAGCTCAGATGCCATATTGCATGTCTGGGCATGTGAACAATTTTTACAACCAATTTATAAATACTTAAAAAACTGGTTTTGTGTAGAAAAACAAACAGAGCTATAGAGAAATAAACAGCATCTCTACAATAATTCTGTAACTTCATACTGATGTAACCCACCAGCTCACAGAAGAAGCCCTCCATGTAAAGGAAACCAGAGAAACTATAATGATTTTCAGATACAGTTGACAAGAGACCATTTAGTAAACTTTTATTTTTTTTAACTAACAGTATGCAGGGATGTTGTATTCTAGGCTGCTACTAATAATCTCATCAGAATGCAAAAGCAGTGACTGTGTTATAAAACCAATGATCTGTTATATTCTGCAAGAATTTACAAAAGCCTAATGTCATTTACTACACCATGAGAACCATACTTGGATTAAAAAAACAAAAAACCCCAACAAAAAAACAGAATTCAAAAAAACCCCGATTACAGCTAATGAAAAAACAAACTGTTTGCTAATGCTGAGTTTTAAAGGTATGATACACGTTAGGGTTAAAAAAAAAAAAAGAATATAGCCTGAGTTGGGGAAAGGGAATGGTGTTTATGTTTGGGAAAATGTTGTCACCTACCAAGTCGATCGGAAGAGCACTTGTATCACAGCTTTGCTGCAGCTGGTCAGGACCCATCACCCTGAGGTGGTGACTGGGTGGGGGTCCTGGGCTCAGTCTCTGGGGAACTTGCCCAAGAAGAAGAGTTTGGAGGGGTTTTTTTTTGTGGTTTTTTTTTTTTTTTCCCCTAACACTACTGACAGAAGAATGAGTGCACCATTCCTAGAAATAGGTTTTCAAATGATTGCAAAGGAAGGACTTTTTTTTTTTTTTCTTTTTATTTTATACAGAATAAATGAAGCAAAGCCTAGACAGACCCAAGACCTTGCCATGCACTGAACACATCATCATCATCATAATGGTTATTCCCTTTCACCAGCAATAAGATGTGTTTTGCAAACATAAACTAATTAAGCCCCACAACCTTGGAAATGAGGCTGTAATTTCCTATAAAAGGGGAAACTTAAGCGAAGGCCAGATTGTGACACACTTACTAAGTACAAGCGCTCCACAAGTAGCTCCATTGACTTCCGTGAGACCCTTTTTGGTGTAATGTGTAGTTCAATGAGAGGTATCACAGCCTGGTGTTAAATGACTCGCCCGGAGGCTCACAGAGAGTCAGAGCGGGGCCTGCACCAGGCTCCGGGACCCAATTCCATCACTCCCAGGGACGTAAATCGCACCGGCGTCGATGGGAGCTGCGTGGGTGCGCCCGACGGGACCGAAGGGCCCCCCGCGGCCCCTACCCGCCAGCCTTCCTCTCAATCCCTCCTTCCAGGCTGGGGAAGAAATGAAACCGCAAAGAGCTTCTTGGAAACGAACCCGTGAGGAGTTGTGCTGCCTTGGGAAAGTTATCGGCGCCGCTCGCCCTGGTGGCTATTTGTGTTAAAGGCTGAGACTGGTCGTGCCGTAAAAATCCAAGTCCCAATTGTGGCAAACGGGAAGGTAGAAGGTATTTGCCTGAATAAAGACTGGAGATGAGAGGCAGCCAGGCTGCTGGTGTGTGTGTGTGTGCCACGGGGGGGTCAGCTCTTGGCCACTACTGTCTGGAGAGGGGCTGGCAGTCGGTGGGTGATGGGGTGACCCTCCTGCACGGCCCCCAGGGCAGCCGGGTACCGCGGGGTGAAACCGGCTCCCCGCGGGTGCAGTCTGCAGGTGCTGCAAATGGTGCCAGGCTGGGACAAAGCACATCTGTGGAAGGGAGACCACACTCCCCACGATGGAGAGTGGAGTTGTGACATGTCCTGCGGTTACAGGACACAGGAAAACTAGAATTGAATGGCATATCACAGAATCACAGGATGATACGGGGTTGGAAGGGACCTCTGGAGATCATCTAGTCCAACCCCCCTGCCAAAGCAGGTCCACCTAGAGCAGGTTGCACAGGAACGTGTCCAGGCGGGTCTTGAATGTCTCCAGAGAAGGAGACTCCACCACCTCCCATATCTGTGCTTGAAACATGGTTTGAATGACATGCTTTAAAGACAGGGAAGACAGCCCCATGGCACACAGTAAGAACTAAACATCGTAAGGAATGGCTCCTTGGGAGCAGTGAACACTGGCTGCCACAGGTCTCACCCTAGAAGTAGCTCCTGAGCAAGACATTTGAGGCTGCAGCAATGCAGTCAGGCAGGCAGGTCAAGCAAAGGAAACCATCCTGGCATTTCTGAGCTTTTGTGCTTGACCTTGACCCTTCAGTGAGTGTTCTTCTAACTATAATTTTCCATGTAATGATATACAGAGGCTTATATGTCAGGTGATGCATCTCTGGAGAGCAGACAGCCTGCGGTATAAAGCTGGTATAAAGCTTTTACACTTTCAGATTTGCACGTTCTGGATGTGCCAAGGTGCCACACTCCAATCACAGCAGAGGCAGCTCATCCTCTGAATTCCTCATTGCTTTTGCTTGATTTTGGAAAGACTGAGGAACAAGTCAAGGGAGGAATATTAGCTTGCTGTCCTAGGCTTTCAATGCAGCTGGTTCTCCAGTGTCACGTGTAAGGAGACGCATTTAATAGTGGTTAGATTCTCTTGATGGCAGTAAGCAAAATATAGATTCAGAAATCATGCAAGTGGGCTAACAAAACAAAAAAAAAAGACTTCTGCCTTTAAAATATACATAGGGGGAATTCCATATACATTATTCCATAAGGTCTTAGCTTAGTCTAGAGTTTTGGGTCCATTCTGAGGTTTATTAAACAAAACAAAAAAAAAAGTGAATTTTTCATTTACAGAATAGCGTGCACATCTCCAGCTTGGCTAGCATTTCTTTCCATGTTGGAGGCCCAGATGACAATAAGTGAAGAGATTAGGGCACCAGCAGCTCTGGAAGGCTGTGTTTCCCCCAAGCCTTCTGAGACTTGCTTGTCCTAATGTCCTTTTCTCCCTCCTCCACTATTGCTTTTTTCATTTGCTGACAAGCCCTACATTAAACATTTGCTGGAGTTTTCATATCGATAGTACGTTATATTGCCATTACTGAACAGTTTGGGGCTTTGTGGCTAGCTACCATGACAATAGATGCACAGCCTGGAACCAGTTTTAGTTAATTAGAGTCAATCAATCCAAACTTTGCTAACTTACTCATGTGAAACAATAGTATAATGAACCAAAGTCTGCAAGATGATTGGGAAACACAAATTATTGCACCCTGATAAATTAAATGTGACTATTGCAAAACCTTCCTTCTAAATGAATACTCAGAGAAGGAATGTATGGGTGAATAAGCATAATTTAGAATACAGGAAAAAAAAATTAAAGAAGCTGTTATAACCCCACTTCGATGTTTTCATTTTTTTAAAAAGAAATAAAAAGCCAGATTGCCGTATATACCAGACCAAATGCGTATAACATTTTTAAGATTAAAAATTTTATATCAAATAATCTTGGTGTAAAAGATTCAATAAAATCGATGCCTCATCATTGGTAAGCTAATTTTCACAATACGCAAGGTGTCCAAAGAAGGGGAATAATTCTGGGTTTGTGTCCTTCACAGCTGTTTATTTTTCAAAGCTATTTGCTAAACGTTTACCTGACCTTGAAAAGGGAAAGCCCCAATTCCCTTCAAGCCAGGATATTGCTGTCAGACCGCCTTTTCTCACAGACAAAAATACTTTTTGCCCCCATTTTACGGTCATAAATATTTCTCCAATGCTTGGAGTTGAACGTATGTACCAAAAGAGAATTCTGCTTTCCCATCTGTTTTCTCTTGATTTTTTAAAAGTGGTAATAGAATCCAGTTGATAAAAGCAGTACTAGGATGTGTTTAAGCTTTTGCATTAAAATTGCATTTTGGGTACTGAGCTGGCCTCTAATACACCACTGCAATGGTTTATGGCTTTCACAGGGTCTTAATTTTGTCCAGTACGCTTCTTACAATATTCAATTTACAGTATGCCCTTCACATGGGCTGCAACATACAAAAAAGAAACATATGGCAAAGGGTGAGACCCTGTCCTAAAGACATTAGCCCATAGAGATGCAGTAGATGAAATACAGCACACACATGGACCAGTCGAGCCACAAAGGATCCTTAGAATTAAGGCACACAGGATTTAAGGAGTGGGTTTAAGAGAAAAGGCAGGGAACTCTCATATAATAGCTTCACAAACCAGCATGAGATTTGAAACACTGGATTTATTGCTCAATGTGTTTTCTGCAAATGTTTCAAATTGCCTGTTTGATCAAACACCACTTTCCAAAAGCAGCAAGCTTTTTTCTATTTAGGTAGTGACACAGATTTGGGGGAAAGGGGCTGTGTGGAGGACATGGCAGCAGTTTACCTATTCTAGATAAAAAATTAAGAGGCTCTTGAAGCTTATATGATATGAAAAAGTTCATGCTCTATACTGCAGTTCTTTCCAGATTTTTCCTGAATGATCAATCCTGAGGTTTATGAACATTTGGATTGCTGAATTGCAGGTGTGTTGGGAAAGAAAAGGTGGTATATTTTCTGCCCCATTACAGAAGTAACTATATTTCCCCACCATGTCTATTTGTATATAATTTTCCAAAAAATATCCTACAGCTGTACATTGTTTTAACCATATGAGGGTATAGTAGAAAATGTTACAGAGGAATAAAGTTGATGGATACTTTCCGTCCTACCTATTTCAATGTTGCATGGATTCTGCTTTTCATTCAGAGGTTAATCTGAATTTGGATTTGAAATGCTTCTCCCTGTGAAAGAAGATAAAAATCTGGGTATTGTCATATTGCTAGGGCCCACATTGCTCTTCTCCCTACAGCTCTGGACACATTTTAGGGGAAAAAAAAAGAAAAAGAAAAAACTAAAAAACTGAATCCTTTAAGACTCTGCAAATTAGGGGTTTGGCTAGAAGAAGAATCTGAGGTATCAATTTTACATATCACAGCTGGATTCCTAAAGCTAAAGCTGTCAGCTGTTAATAACAAATTCAATCAAAACCAGCTGACAGACATTTCTCAGGTAGTTCAAAAGACCTAACATGATATCTTTCTCTGCAATTCAATTAAGGGGTCAAGAAAACTAATATAAAGGTAAAAAGGTGAATGTTAATAGGGGAAACTTATTAGTACCTGAAAATAATCTACAGTATAGGCTTTTCAAAAACTATAAGAATTTTTCTACAGAAATTCCACTCCCCTTCTTTCCTTTCTTCCATATTCTGAATTTTCCTTCCCGAATTTGATTGCAAACATCTGAAATATAGCTAAGTCCATGAATTAAAGAAAGTACTCATCTGTTATGCTCAGTAAATGCACAGGCCTGGTTACAGGTAACCAGTATTTTTCATGTCTGTTCTACCATGACTATGCGTTAGTGGGGCATGGGAAGCATATCTCTGCTGTATTGGTAGGGAATTTTAAAAAGAAACAAAGGACTAAAGTACATGGAAGCCATAGCAAACAAAATACAATGCTATCTCATAAAGTAAATCTGGGAAGGTGGATCTCAGAACCTGGGTCAGGTTTTTGTTAAGAGCTTAAAATAAGGTCCTTTAACTCCAGGAAGCCAAGCTTTGATTTAATATGCAACATGAGAGTAGACAACGCTGTTTTGTACATATATTTAGAGAACAGTCGCTTCTTTAAATATCTCTTGGATGGGAACTCATCTGAATCCAGTTACCTTCACTGATATGCCTCTGACTGAATAAGCCGCAACATGACCTTGCAAATTTAATTCTTCAGTAGAATAATGATGAGAAATTAAATCATCCATTTTCCTCTGACTTTTCTATATTCTTCATCCTAAAATTACTGCTTGGCATTCAGCCCCTCTTTCCCCAACACACCACACTTTTTGTTTTGTTTTGAAACACGGGAGTCATGACACAGAGAGAATTATTGCAGTTTTTCCAGATGGGGACAACCACAAGTGCCTATCAGTATCCCAACACTGCTGTGCTCTTTATGTATGCCTTTTTCCTTACCCATCATTGACCTGACCACGTTCTTTTGCAGTTACTTAATAACTGTGAAGTCTTCACTGATAGCATGCTGTTCACAAAATAGGTTTCTCAACCTTAAATACACAATAGAAATACCCCTTGTTTACTTTACTCTAGTCATACCAATGAACACAACTCATATTTGCATCTTAATTTCTATGCAGATGCAAAGTTTAGTCAGCCTCTAGGAATGTGCACTAGGAACGGGACCAACGATTATGCACAATTATGCACTGCTAATGACCATAGCCAGGAAATGGGTGAACCTGTTTTTATTTTCTATAAATCATAATGTTTCTTCTCTTACCTTCATCTCTTCTCTGTCAAAAATCCCTGTGTTTAGATCCAAATGACTGCAACAGGGGGTCAAATTGCTAAGTGATTCTTCTGTCTGATGACAATTATCTCCTTTCCTAAATAATTATCACTTAATGCAATAAAAGGTGCTCACTGTATTTCCTAAAGTTCACTGTGGGGCCTGATCCAGATTCATTTAAATTAATAATCCTCATCTGAAAACACC
>JAHREE010000073.1:6641790-6644290 GCA_033628505.1 Tringa tobata | reverse complement strand
AGTTGTTTACGAAAACGGCCATGGTACCTTCACTGAAGCAAAGGAATGCGTAAATGGCTTCTCTCAAGGTCAGTTGTGTGATACAATTAGCGCTTACATATTTGTTTTACGTCCCTTATACATATACTTAATGTTTAAAAACTAAAAGAAGTTGACTGTCCTCGTGATGATTGTACTGATTTAGCTAAGTCTTGCATTCTTAAAAATACAAAAAAGGTTCCAAGATTAGTAGTGGCAAACGATTCAGTACAGTTTGGCTTATCAGCCAGCCACATCATGAGATGCCACTTATGTGGCAAGCTTAATTGGTGTGATTTAGAAAACTGTACTTAAGCATCTAGACTCCCCATAGAGCAAATCTCAGAATGACAAATACAAATTCTGTGGGGTAAGCAGAGAGGTTTTTAAAGTCAGCCAATATGAAATGCTCAGTATGTGGATGTGTCTGTCTTACTATAATAGGGTATATCACAAACAAGAAATACATAATTGGGAAAGTGGTACAGCCTTTAACAGATTTTATACACATTTAAAGATACAACTTAATGTGTATGTATGTCTGATGTAAGAACTGTAACAAATAAAAAAACCCTGAAATAGCCTCCTTTCTATACAAAGCATGCTATGCATTAAAAAGTTGCCCTGGAAGGGTCTCTTCATTCATTCCTTCATCGCATCTTGTTTATCCTCAGCATAATCCTTACACTGTTTCCTCATGTTCATGGGTCAGGGCAATTCCAAGAACAAATAAAGGTTGGATAGAGAATGTGAGATTGAGAGCAGCCCTGGGGAGATGGACTTGGGGGTGTTGGTTGATGAGAAGCTCAACCTGAGCCGGCAATGTGTGCTTGTAGCCCAGAAAGCCAAGTGCATCCTGGGCTGCATCAAAAGAAGTGTGGCCAGCAGGTTGAGAGAGGTGATTCTGCCCCTCTACTCTGCTCTGGGGAGACCCCACCTGGAGTACTGTGTCCAACTCTGGGGCCCTCCACATAAAAAGGACATGGACCTGTTGGAGTGAGTCCAGATGAGGGCCACGAAGATGATCAGAGGGCTGGAGCACCTCTCCTATGAGGAAAGGCTGAGAGAGTTGGGGCTATTTAGCTTGGAGAAAAGAAGGCTGCAGGGAGACCTTATAGCAGCCTTCCAGTACCTAAAGAGGGGCCTACAGGAGATGGGGAGGGCTTCTTTATCAGGGAGTGTAGAGTGATAGGACAAGGGGTAATAGCTTTAAACTGAAAGAGGGGAGATTTAGATTAGATTATAGGAAAAAATTCTGTGAGGGTGGTGAGGCACTGGCCCAGAGAAGCTGTGAATGGCCCATCACTGGACGTGTTCAAGGCCAGGCTGGATAGGGCTTTGAGCAACCTGCTCTAGTGAGAGGTGTCCCTGCCCATGGTAGAGGGGCTGGAACTCGATGATCTTTAAGGTCCCATCCAACCCAAACCGTTCTATGATTCAATGATTTTCCAAAGGGGCAGTCAGTACTTAGCAAGAATTAAAATTCAAAAGGGAAACCCAGAATGTGTTCATTAACACTCATACTCAGCAATTTCCTTTCCTTTCCTATGACAACATAAAGACTGAAAAACACGTTTTCGCAAACATTGGCAACATTATGTCAGATAAATAAATAAGGGCCAGAGACTCTTTCCTGACCCTGAGGCCAACTAGCATATAATGATGAGCCTTTATGGGCCCCTTCTCTATACTCTAATTCTCTAATTCATAGACTCATGGAATCATAGAATCATCTAGGTTGGAAGGGACCTTTAAGATCATCTCGTCCAACCACCAACCTAACTCTGATTAAAAAAAACCACAACAAAACCCAAACAATGACCCATCACCAAACCCATTATTGTTCTTTGTGTGTGTTTTTCATCCAGTGTGTCTGGAGTAACCCAGGGACTATTCACAGCATTGCTGCCTATTAGAGAGGTTCTCTCAAGAGTATAAGAGTGTGTTGTATGCATGTGGATGTAAGGAGAGAAACATAAATGTAAATCGGAAGTAAATGCACTGGGCCACTATCCCTGAGAAAGTCAGGAACGTAGTGGTGCTGTAGCCAAATGCAGTAGTAATGAAATTTGGGACAAAATATCTAACTGGATGAAACTCTTAAGAGATACGACAGAAAAGGAAGCTGGAGTGGTAAAATTATTTCACTGACTTACTGATTTGACTTTCCAAGATTTTGCTGAAGTTTACACTCAGTAAAGAAGGTAGCATTGGAAGCAGTGCCATTTTTTATTGGTGTTTTGGTTTCTAAAAATGCTCTGGAATTGAGTGCAGTTCAACGATTCAGTTGAATTGAATATAATTAAATATATATAATATATATATTATATAATTAAAACAACCACCACCAGAACAATCTTGTCTGCAGTATCACTACCTTTTATTTGGATTGAATCAGTAACAAAATGAAGGTAATATTAACATATATTGTAAATATTGCTGAATGCCATTTTTAATAACTAATGTTTACAAGTGGGAAAAC
>JAHREE010000073.1:6625810-6641688 GCA_033628505.1 Tringa tobata | reverse complement strand
CTGAAGTTCAATTGTCTGTAAGATTTATTCTCAAACTTTTTAGCTTAGATGTGCAAAATATTATTGTTCTACGAGTATTATAACTTGGAAGTATTTTAAAATTAACTCCTGGATAATCAGCTTCTTCCTAGATGTGGTACATATCCAGTTATGATTCACATTGTGTGCAAACTTGTTATCTCATATGGTCAATTTTAAAGTTACCTAGAAAAGAGTTCCTCAAAAATAAATAATTTCATGTGCTTCCTGAGAGGAAAAAGGATAAAAGTTGCAAACCACCTTTTGGTGCAGATACACAATATCTGAAGTACATGAAGATATAGTAAATCAACAAGATAATCAGAAAACTATGCAGAAAAACATAGGAATACTAATAGGGCTATAAATAAAATCTGAGGGTGAAATTGGAAAATGCGTATATTGCCTTAGAAGCCAGCAACATTAGTGTTGAGTTTCTAATTTTTCCGTAACACCATAACATACAAACTGCAATGTGGAGTCAAACCAACAGTCCATCTAACCCACCGTTCTGTTCCCAGCAATGGTCACAATGGAAGGGAAGAGTAGGGAAGAGTAAAAGGGCAGAATAAACATATGCAATATATTTTCCTAACACTTTCCTATCCCAGAACAGACAGGTGAGAACAGACTCAAGAGGATTTTTGCAAGAATTCCCCATGTTTCAGCAAGTATTCCTAAATCTCAGAAGATGTCCTTGTAATCTCAGGATTGTAATTCTGAGTTTCCACAGTGTCAGATATTGCTCTTGTTGTCCCTGTAGCACACATGGAAACTCAAGAAAGGAAGGGTTTGCATTAACCTGGAAACAGCTAGAAGAGCGATATATCCACAAACAACTTTGCACATTCATTTATAGTGTCTGAAAATAGACGTTATAGACTCTCTGTAGGACTGAGCATCCAGAAAGACAGCTTGTACCACTCAAGACCAAGGAATGTGGCAACAGGGGCAGAAGTCACAGAGTGGCTCACTCAGGTTTCTCTCCATCATGTCCCCAAGGACATTAGCGTCCAAGATGCAGCTGCCTCCATCATACAAGAGGGACAGAAAACTGGAAATGCTGCCTCAGAGGGCATCTACACACCCTACACAGGCTTCTCTTGCTCTCAAAGGAAGTTGATTTGGTTCCAAAATAATTTGTACTTCTGCCACTCACTTGCTGCAATAAAAAATTATTTTGGTTTTGGAGAGCAAAAAATCTTCAGTATTCTCCAATAGGAAAGTGCTACTTAAACACACGAGTCTATTTAAAAGTTTTCTTAAATTATTCTAAATCAAGTGGCAGCCCAAAAAGCCCACTTTTCTGGATGTTGATCTTTGTATGGCAGAAATCATCCTGGTGAAGCTAAAGTGCATGACTTCTCAACCTGAATGGTTATTGGGCAGCAACATATGTGTCACTGATGCTGTCAAGCTATTACAGATTGAGCTCCAGAATTATATGCTGTTTGAGGGACTATAAAGCAATGAAAAATTCTGATGTTTTATACACAGGAAAATCTCAGCTCTTTGATGATTAATAGAAGATGACAAACAGCTTTTTATCCTTGAGACATAAGGAACTAAGAAAATTAGAGAAACCAAAGAAAAACTGTAAATTATTTCAGAAGACTGCATCATCATCTTTTAGATTGCTAATCTCAAATCCTAATCTGACCTATCTAATCAAATAATTTCCTTCCTCATCTCATCTAAATTTTCCCTATCTTTTAGACTTTACCTGTAAAGAAAGAAGTAGGAATTATAAAGAATAAGAAATAAATGGAAAACAAAGGTAATAATATAACACCGGCAGTGGTTAGACTCATCATCTGTATGGGTCAAAGGAGTCACTACAAAATGTAAAGAATTATTATTACAGTGAGTTAAGTAAAATATTAAGATCTAAGAAAGACCACAATACAGGAGGAAGTCTTTGCTGCATAATTATATATATATATATGTACACATTTTAGACTAAGTGATAATTATATTACCAATGAATATATCATCAAAACTGAGACCATAATGCACAACACCCTCCCAGATAGTTATCAGAGATACAAGAAATGATGCTAACAGGAAGGACTCGTGTAGTCAAAAGCTTGTGTTTTCTTCCAGTCTAATAAAAGACTTGCCTTATAAAATCTGCCTTGTTTACATTCTTAGGCCATCAAGATTATAAGAAAACTATCACCAAAGCACTTACTTTTAAAATACAGATGTCATTTTAGCCCTCAGAATAAAACTTTCACTACAAGACAATGTAGTGAGAGTATGTATATTGACTCAGATTGTTCCACCTTCACTCTGAGGAAAATAGACCAGTGTTTAAGGGAGTCAACTTCATCATTTACTTCAGTGGGACCAGTTTTAAGAATGTTTTTTGATTTGCAAGACTTCTTAGTCCCTAAAGGTTAATTGGAGTGAAGCATAGCATTAAAAATCTCCTTGTTTGGTGTACTCTTTAATTTTCTTATTTTAGAAATAGTAATAAAACTAAAACTCATAGCTTTGAAAAATCTGTGCCAAATGAAAAGGAGGATTTTCTGGAGTTATTATAGATAATTAAAACGCTCCAGTAAAATTCCACGATAGCTGTGACAAGCTGGCATACTAAAGCAACTCAGTGAAACTGCTGTGACCCATCAGAGTTTTGGAGAAGAGTTAAGTGTAAGAATGAAACTGCTCTTCCTGAGTCTTAAACTCTCAGCTTATTGCTCCAGTGCCAATAGAAGCACCAAAACTGATGCTGAGTCAAGTGATGATACAGATTTCATACCCTTGTAGCAATGCTGAATATTATAGGAATGAGAAATACAGCACTATTAAAAGAGAATGCTTCTGTTCTCGTTTTCTTGAAAATTATTCTTGAGAACCAAGTAGTTCTCTAAGCCGTAATCCTTTCCACCCCACTCTCCTCTCACAAAAAAGAGAAAAATTTACCAAAAAGATTTGCTTGTACTAAGCTCCTCATTCCCCTGAATTAGCTGATAGTAGCTTCTTTTCCCTTGTCTCAAATCCAGATTTCTGCTCTGCTACCATATACCTGCTCAGTTACCACAGTGCTCAGGCTTAGAGAAATATCCCATTCATTTAAGAAAAAATACTTCTTATGAGAACACTTACAAATGAAGACCTAAATTTGATCCTTCACTCCTCAGCCTGGAGCATCGTAAGAATGTATTTATAACAGCCTGTGAGCACACAGACTGTTACAGGATTTACTTGGAACATCGCTCGAAGGAGGAGTGGTTCTTGTCTGTAGGTTAAGAATATCTCTAACGCAAAGTTTAATAAAGGGATAAAGATGGGAACACTTTGAAAAACCATATACGCTCTACTGAGATAGATAGGAAAGAGTAAGGGGAATTGGACAGTAATGTTGCGGCTTGCACCATACTGGTATCACAACATTTTTGTTTGCTTTCTGCTTATGTCCTTAATTGGTTGTTTCTGTACCACCAGCAGCAGCCCTCCAGAGTGGCAGTCAGGTGACAGCCATGTTATGCTGATCCTGTGACAGGTGTTTACTGATTTGTCCTCAGGAAGGATTTGGTTTCTAGATGTATCTTCCCAGGCATAGGCAAAATATGATATGAGAGGGTTTTATTGTATTCCTACCTTTGTCCTCACATCCTTCAAGTAACTGTTTAATTTCAAAATAGAAATGTTTATGTCCAAGTTGTAGGATGTTATCAAAAAAACCCAACACTGAAGTTTCAAAAATGAAGCCAGTAAGAAAGAATAGGTGGCCAGGAAAAAGGCTGGAGGACAAGCTGAGACATCGTATCTGAAAACTGCATGTTTTTAAAGGATGCATTTGGAGAAGATAACGACTGGATTTGAAGAAGCTGCTCACAGTAAAATAGTGCAAAGTATTTAATGCCTCAAATGCAACTTTGGAATATTATAGTGCCTGTTGCAAGAAGTTTCTTTTAAGGACTTTTCCATGGGAAATGCTTGATTGAGTCAATCAAAATATGGGATAACTATTACACATTTTATAATTTTGCACATGACAGTCACGATTTCATTCCAGTAGGTCATTTGATTCTCTGCAGGTGGCTCTGTTGGTTTCTGGAATAGTATACGGTGAATTACGTGTTACACAAATGAAAGGCAGTTATAACTCTGGATAACATTGTATTTGATTCTACAAACATCTTTAGGCCTAATGCAAAGATTCCTTTGAATAATTTATCCAGCTAAGTGTCTGTGGTCCCAAACTCCTAATTTAAAAATGTTGATAAATGAAGTATCTCTTTAGCTAATAAATGAAGTATCTCTTTAGTTATCCTTTGTCAGCAACATTCATTTTAATGGAAAGTGAGTTTACAGGGTTACATGATTGAACTACTGAGCCAAGTCAGTGTTGGCAAATGATGGGCTAAATTATTGATGTTACACACTAATGAATTCTGATGAGAAATAAAATACAGACATTACATTTCAAGTGGTTCATAATTATTTTTGTACTTTAAAAGCAATTTTATTCTTTTTCCAAATCATACTGGTTCTGTAAAACAAAAACATAGTTAGTGATTATAACTAAAATTATTGAGTTTGAGGCAAAAATGCTCCTGTAAGTTTTCTTATGCAAGTATAATGCTATTCACACTAGGATTCTGATTTCTTCTTGTACTTCTGGGAGAGGATAATTAAATTAAATGTCTAAATTTTTAAACTGCTGTCTTTAAATAAAATAATCTACTTTGCAACCATAGTTAAGAGTTCAGTAGATGAGTTTATAATCTATGATATATCAGCATGTTTACTAGAGATGTTCTGAACTACCATAATTAATTCAGGTGATGACAAAAACAGAAGAGCTGCCAAAAAGGAGTTTCAACATGTAAACAGTTCATCATTAAACCTGTGTTTTGATATATGTTTAAAATGGGTAGAAGGAGGTGACTAAACTTCGGATAGCCCAAAGTGATGTTGTAAGATTGAATCATTAATTAAAAATGTCATTTCTCTGATTCTCTACTCACTGTGTTGGATAAAGAAATCTAATTCCTTAGTTTTGACTTATAAAACCAGAGCTAAGCATTTGCTCATTTGGCAACAGTGTAACTTCATAAATCCTATCCTTAATCTTTTCTTCCTAAAAATGGGATTTATTTAACTTTTCTTAATTATACACTGAAGGCTTCTGTCAATTGCTGGAAGAGCAAATCTATGAAGCATCATTTCCTTTTCTTTTTGACATATAACAACTGAATAACCGTCTTACTTGTCAGCTCATTTCTGTATTCTCTTGTCATTCAAACTAACATTGACTTGTTGAAGGAGTAAGTACATGCAAAACTCTACTGGTTTCACTTATAAAGGGTATCTTGTGATGCAAACGATGGACCTTTGAGATGTTTGTCTATTTGGTGAAGGTCTCAAAAGAGAGACTCATAAGCCACAAAATCATCACCATAAACCTCAGCGCTACCTATAATTTGGCCTTAAACTTGAACACAGTACCCAAACATGTACAGTTATTTAGCCTAAAAGTCTCCAAAATTTCTAATAAGTGGAACTATTTAGAAGGTTGTTTGCTCTGTTGCTTAAAGTTATCCATCAGCGCAGCTGGTGGAAACATAATGTACATTCAAACCATATTTTCTCTTGTTTAGCCAGTACTGCTTAAGAAAACTATGGCTCTTCTGCTATTCAGTACTATTGCCCAGTCAGGACAAAACATGACTTAGAAAATTAGCATTACGGATGAGAAATGGTTATGCTTCTCCGGAAGAAAAAACCCACAAACTTTTCACAAAACACCAATAAAATATTTTGAGACATTTGGATTGTGCATGTGCTTTCCCATATTGTCCCAGATACACATAGCACACCTACTCAAAACAAGACAGCCAAGCTCTGCAAAGAGAATGCAGGATGCCTATATGTTTTGCTATGAAGAACTTGAATTAGTTATTGCTGGGTTTTGAACCACTGGTGTTTAAACCAATGAAACCAATTAAAATAGGAAGGACTCCCCTGAACTGTAGGTAGGGCCAAGAGCACTGCATATTATGAAAGTTTCCAAGCATTTGCTTTTGTAGAATCTGCTATAATTTTATTTTTTTTAAACAATTTTTCCGAAATTCAGGCGTTGGGCTCAAATGCTTGATTTCTTGGGTAAATTTCAAAAATGACAGAAATGGGTCATGCACCACTACCAAAAAAAATTCAGAGACACGAGGCTCTGAAAACACGGTTTGCCCCTGCTTGGTAAATGTCAGCTTGAGCTCAGTAGCTCTGAAAACTACATTTTTACAAACTTGAGCCTTGCTATAGGTAAGGCTTCTCTAGCAGTGGTATCTCAGGACTGCTGTAGTTTGGGTTGGGTCTAGGGGCCTTAGAGTAGGGGTGTCCTGCCTGTGCTTTCATTTGGCCCAGTAGATGATGGAGGAGAAGGAAATGCTTTGATTTGAATGTGACAGCACAAAAGCCAAAATGGAGCAACAGTTAGATTTGGAGAAGGCTTATGAGGAGATACAACTGGGCTGCAGAGAAGCTGTCAGGTGAGCGTAGAGGCTGGAACTGGCAGGTCTCAGAGGCTGGGTGGTAGAAGGCGGCAACCACTGATTGGAAAAAAAAGACAAAGGCAGGCACTTGAGGAAGCAACAAGTGAACAGAGGAAAATGCAAATCAAAAGCTAGTGCCAGAGACTAAGGCTGGAAAAAGACCCTGAAGGGAGAGCAGAAAAGGCTGGACCAGCAGTCGAGGAGCAAGTCAGGTGCAGAAGACAGGTCTGACGTTCATTTGGGATGAGATGCAGCACTGACACTAGGCTAGGAAAAGAAAAGACTGAGACCAGGAGGGATGTCAATTAGATAAAAAGGCTGAGATAGGTAAGAGACGGCATACTACAGTTGTTATTTCACTCCCAGTTAAAGTGGCAAATAAGTGAATTGGCACTAAATGTGCTGCTGATCAAGGTAAGTATCAATATAATGGTTTAATTCCTTGGAAATTTTGGAGTTTAAAAAACTATCCTAAAAGAAAATTATTAAGATTACAAAATCAAGGTACTCGATTTAGAAATACTTGGATTGCAGTTATTTCTAGAAATTTATTTCAGTCTATTTTGTGTAACCATTTCAACACAGATTTTAGTTACTTAAGTAAAAAATTAAATTTTATGCTACTTCAAGCAATAGAAATCCAGTACTCTTCAGATTCTGGAAAATGCACAACTTCAATTTTTTTTGAAAACTTTTGAGTTCATGATATAGTGTTTCAGCACATTTTTATTCCACCAAGTTTTAAGCTCTGAGTCTCTCTATCAGGCAGTATGGAGAATAATCTGAGGCTTAAAGATTGCTGTAGCAGTGACATGACTCAGTGGATCAATTCTGAATAAGCTGGAAGTCACGCGAGTTTCTCTCTTCTTTTCTTTTAAGACCTACTGGTTTGAGTAACCCTGCTGACAATAAGAGCCGCAGAGATAATAAGGTTGGCAGTTCCTTAGATTTGACTGGATTTTTGAGTGTTTGGCCCACAAATGTAAGTTATCAGAGTTACAGGTGGAAAGAATATGAACTCATAGACTGCATTTCTGATTTTTATTTCTCCTTAATAGGAGAATAATTTTTGCTCAGTGAGAAATGAAGTTTGTCTAGTAATCTCGTCATCAGTTAAAGTCAGACCTCAAGTTACTTGCAGTTGACTTTTAATTCTGTAAAGTTGGGTTTCATTATTAAAAAAATATATCTACATTTCTATTAGTCAGCATATTTTGAATTATTAAGACATTTCTGTATGTGGATGTTAGAAAGTGTAAAAAAGTGGACAATTAGGGCTACTGTGGTAATATACAGAGATAGATTCCACTAAGCGGTGGGGAATACTGAAGAAATGTAACTCTTAGACTAGATGCCATGCTTCCATTTTCTCTTAGGTCACAGTTTTTAGTGCTGAAAATACTCATGCATATTTCTGCACAAAAATTGTATATTGAAAATCTACACCTGCAAACAAGCTAGATAATTCATCACTTCAACAATCCTGGTAAGGTTAATCTTAAAAATATGAGACATCTTTTTTGTTTGCAGAGACCATCTCCTAGCTTCCATCATTGATGGACAACTAGTAGAACTGCTGTCTTTATCTTCCTACTTTATACCAGAGCTTTTAGGTGAGAGCCAAATTTCTACAAGACATACTTCATATCACATTTACTTCATATAGTGAAACTTTCAAGTGAAGAAATCAAAAAATTAGCCAGTTACGGTCACTATTGGTGTTCCTATGCATGCCAGGAAATGTTTGTGGTTATATCAGCCTTTGGGCACGATGCTTTGAAAAACAAGGAGTTTATGTGAAGTGTAAGAAGTTTGGTGCACTAAGACATAAGGGGCATAAAAGCCTAAATGCAACTGAGTTGTGTCAGATGATATGTACACTCCACTTCAGAAATGGTAAAGGAAATCATGTCAGAATAAACACATCAGAGTTTTGTCATGTGATAAGCAAAATCACAGACCATGAAAATAAGGAAAAGAAATGAAGCAGGTTCAAATTTCTTCTACAAATTGGACTTATGTTGAGATTACTTTGTACTCTCTCACTAGAAGTGTCCCTCTCATCACACAGCAATAAAATAAATGGTCATGAACATTTGTCTATTCCATGGCAGCTGCATTTGTCACTACACCTACATGAAAAATAAATTAAAAGATTTTGGTGAATGCTTGTCAGTGTCATCAACTAGAAAAATCTAGACAAAAATAATCACTTTAAGGATTGAAATAAAATGTGAGATCATATTTTGAAGAATTCCAGGTGTTATTATCCAAAGTTCATAAGCATTTGAAAGGAAAGCCATATATTTTTAGAAATTCTATATGGGTGCTGATTTCCATGTTTCTTTGGAACCCAATTAACCAAGTAAAAAATTTTTCAAGTCAGAATACTTACCCCCATCAGCAGGAGCAAAAATAGCAGGTGTCAATTCCCCTTTAACTGCGCAAATAAATATTTTATCAATGAATAATAAACGCAGTAAAATTTAGCTTCGGTATTTTAATGGTTAATATGAATAAATGTGATTAAGTACAAAAGCTTAGAACTAATTAAAAGGTGTGTAGCCATGTCCCCTTAAGAAAAGTTATCTGTCATCCAACCCCATATGTCTCCAAGACAAGGCAGAAACAGTAAGACTGCTAAGGCAAAATCAGCAGGCAAAAAAGACACAACTGAGTGTAATCAGCATAAATGGTGATAACTCAACCCATAACAGAGAAAAATAAAAGAGAAGGCATACAGATTTTGAAGAGCGTCAGCCCTGAGGGACACCATAACACACCTGTGTTAATAAGTTAGAGAACAAAAGATGTACTTAAATTGACTACCATCTGACAGTTAAAAAGCAAGTTAAGAATGAGCAGTTTTCTGAAAGCAAATCCTGCTCTTAACATGCAGGATTATAGTTGGTCCTGGCCTTAGTGGAACTGTGCTAGCTCTTTCCTATAAGGAAATAGAACAAGGTGCCACAAAAACCAAGATTTTGCACAGTCAGTAAATCATTTCCTCTGGTAAAATGCAGTATCCTACAAGATGCCCACAGTAGATTCAGTAAAGTTTCAAAGCCTTAGTTAAGAACAGTCCTTTCTCTGGTGACCTCTGCAAAATTGCCCAAATAAAGACAGTAAAAAAGAGATAAAAGCTGTTTCCTAGTGTAAACTGATGCAGCTTACTACAGTGAAATTATTTTGAACCACAACAGCTTTGCCAAAAAGTTTTTAAAGATTTAAAGATAATCAAGTAACTTCAGTGTAACTGCAGAATACGTATAAATAATTGCAGCATTCTGCAGTCAAAGCAACAGTCTGTGGGTTGGTGCATCATTCCTTTGTGTCTTATGTAGCAATTTCCACCTAATGAAAATGAGTAAAACTGCCACCAAATAAGAAGTTTCCAAACTCTAAATTTTGATCATCTAATTTTATATCACATTTCACTGGTGTGAATAACTATCAAAGGTGCAGATATATTAAAAATTAAACCAATAATCTTGTATTTATTAAAAAAGTACCTTTGTCATGCCACAATCAGAAAAAGCATATATGAAATGCTTTAAAGTTCCAAGGAGAGCAACAATGATGCCATTTTTTTTTTGTTAGCACTTTGGCCCCCAAAATAATTCTGGCATAACTATAGTCACAGAATCATAGAATCATAGAACTGTCTAGGTTGGAAGGGACCTTTCAGATCATCGAGTCCAATCATCAACTGAACACTCAAAAAAACCATCACTAAACCATATCACTAAGCCGCCTTTTAAATACCTCCAGGGATGGTGATTCCACCACTTCCCTGGGCAGCCAGTTCCAATGCTTGATAACACTTTCAGTGTAAAAATTTTTCCTAATATCCAATCTAAACTTCCCCTGGTGCAACTTGAGGCCGTTTCCTCTTGTCCTATCACCTGTTACTTGGGAGAACAGAGAAACCCCCGCCTCTCTACAACCTCCTTTCAAGTAGTCAAGATAAATCATCTAAAAGGATGGACTAAATTGAAGACTGTCAGGATTAAAGTACAGCCACAGTCCTAAATAAACCTACACCTGCCATCATATATCATTTTTGCAATTAGATAGTTAATTGAACTTACTCAAGAGCCAAGTTATTGAAACTCCAAAACATTATTGGGAAAACAAAAGTTATTAACATAACAAATACCTCGCCTGTACACTTTTGGAAGAAAAGGTTTTACATTTTTATCAAGTTTTTCTAAATCAAAGAAATTACTTTTGTTGTTTTCTGTTAGATTAAAAATGTATTTAGTAATTGTAGAAGGATTTTTGAAGGTCCTCCAACAGACTATAGAATATAGACTGCGACTATAGAATATAGACCCTGAAATTTTCCTCACACTGCTCTGTCACATTTCTTCAAAGCCCAACCAGAAGAGATCTCCATCCTGCTTGTATTTGAAGAATAATGCCACTGACTTCAGCAATAGTCTTTGCTCCTCTCCTACCACATAGGATGTTGTTTGCTCATTAAGATAATTAAGTTTATGTGAAGAGTTAGTGTAATCTACGATGGAGCTCATAGAACTTTCTTTGACTACCATGAAAGAAACAAATTCTCTTTTCAGAGTCATTAAGCATGTATGTAAACTGCCCGGAATGAAGGAAGAGCAGAGCAGTGCTCATGCACTTCTAATGCACTTCTAGTGCACTTCATGCACTGCAACTCTAATCTCTCAAATTCTGGCACTGGTTCCAATCAGACAGCAGTAAAGGACTTTTTAAAACTTGAAACAGGTTAGAAAAAAGGTAGAGCATAAGAAGATGAAATATTCTTGCTCAAGAAATAGTCCTGCACTTTGCTCTACAAAAAATGAAATAGATGATGAGTCAAAATTGAAAGTAGATATCATTTCAGTCATTGATCTCTGCTCTAGCAGTTGATTTGATTGCCAACCTATTTATTCTTTGCTATTGCTATGGAAGATTCTCTTATTCCTTTTTTAACATCACAATTGAAACACTCAATTTTAAAATTCCATTTTCTACCAGAAGTATATTCACAAAACATATGGACACTAAGTAATCAGTTGATCATTCCTATTTCCAAGGCAAACGTTAAATTTTGAAAAAGCAAAATGGCTAGAAGGATTATGGTGAAAAACAGGAAATACGTCTTTAAGAGTTTGATTGAAACAAAAGGAGTTTAATATAAATTAAAATGGCATTTTGTTTTAAAAAAACTATTAATGTCACCATGTACAATATAGACTAATGACCCCTAGGAACAAAAAAATGGGAAAAGCTAGTATTTATGAGAGGTTGACTCCCATAATTCTGCCTTCATGGTTCACGCTCATATTGTTGGTGCTTTGGATAATTTTAATGTATTTGGATAACATTAACATGTCTTCAGTCACATAACCATGGTGTGAGCTCAGAAAGCATATACTCATTTCTGCTACATACTGAATAATGTTTTTTAGTCTTTCTCAGAACAGAGACCCAGAAGGAGGTGCAGCCAGAAGGCACTGTTTTCTGGTCATGATTCCCTGGTAAAGAGCACTGCTGCTGGTTGGGGTCAGGCAGAGCAAACACCTGCATGGTCTGTGCTAAGGCTGGACAGAGAGCCAAGGAGGTAAATGAGGGACCCTCTGCCTTTGCTACCCTAAGCATAATCCAGGTAAAGCAGAGATTCTGGCCCTAGGACATTCAAGATGGTGCTGGCACGTGGCAGCCTCTTATGGCCAGGCTGCTGCTAATGGGAACAGCAGCATCCCCAAGGAGGACAAGTGCAATAGCTGTGTGATCCAGGAGAGACACTGCCTGCCTTGCACTGAGCCTGAGCACCCTTGTTCAGTTTAGTACAATCACCGAAGCCAATCGGCTCAGCCCAAGGGCAGGCGTTAGCAGTGTGACAGGGAGGGAAGCTTTGAACTAAGAGCAAGCTCAGATCCATGCTTAATTAGCACGGTGGATGACCAACGGCGAATCTCTGGCATCGGTACCAAGTTTGGTGCTAACAGAAACTGGGACTGGGACTGGTACATTCACTGCATATAATTCTTTCTGAAATGAATTCAAGGGACCAGACACCAAAGGAGCTTGCCATCATTGTAAAGCTCTCCTCTTAATTTAAAACTTTTAGGGAGATTTAATTGCAAGCATCTATTTTTTTTCAAGTTATCATTAACAAAAGCACTTTGTTATGACCTGGGACCCCTCCTAAGGTTTTGTGCTTTTTTGGTGTTTGTTAAAGGTGATGACTAACTCCACCAAAACCTGTTACTGGAAACATCCTCCTCACTAATGGTTTTGTCAGTGTCACCTTTTTATTACAGGCACAGTTCTTCCTTCTCAAGCACAAAGTCTTAGAGGCAGTATGGTCTATCTGCACCATTGGAAGTGATAGGAAGGCAGGTCTAGACTTTTTAAAAGACGCTTAGTAGTGTAGACTAGCAATGACGAAACACTGGTCAAATCTGTCTTCCAGTCTGAGGCAGCTCAATTTTCACACCGTAATTCTGCCAAAACCCTGCTGCTGTGTATAACTGGAGAGTGTTGCTAGTTAAAAAGTACCAGGTGAAAAGGGCAAAACCCCCTCCATTATCTACTTTTAAGTCTCTCTTGGATGTCACACAGGTCATAGCTCCTGTAAAATATTAGAAAACACTTAGGCAGCCAATGTACTGTATCTACTGCTTCTTCTAATTCCCTCTTCCTCCGTGATTCACCTGCTCCTGTTTGCTGTCGTCAAGGTAGGTGCTGGGACAGAAGCTCTGGTGAGGGGGAATCCCCGTTTTGCTGCACACTCACAGAACACTGCTCAGCACAGTGGGTTCTTGTCCTCAGACTTCAACGTGAGATGGACACAAGGAACAACAAACTCGAGGTATTTCTTGCTGAGAGAAAAGAAAGGGAGAGGAAAGGCTGCCAGCTTTTATTTTGGAAGTGCGTGCCACTATGCTGAATGTCATCGATATAAGAACTTAATTGACAGAAGGATAGATTGATCTGACAATAACGGAGATAAAACAAAGACACTGGTCCATATATAAATAAATCACTGCCAAGACCTCTAAAATATCAAAATATGTTGCTGAAAGGAACATATACACCTTGGTAATTCCTCTTAGCTGAAGTAGTTTCTATTTTAATTTTATATATTTTCCTAGTTTACTATTTTAATGTTATCAGTCAAACTGCATAGCAGCTGCAGAGCAAGAATATTAGAAAAACAGAAAGGGATCAGAATATCAGAAAAAGATGTCATGGATAATAAAAGCAGATAGGCAACAGAATGTTGTCCAGACCTTCAACAAAATTCGAACTACTCGAATCTGAACTACACCAAATGTTGCTGGGATTTACATGTAAAACCTTAGTTTAGGCCCATTTCTAGGTAGTTGAATGAGGTGACAAGGGTGACAAGATTTACCGATGCAGCTTCTCAGCATGAACAGCATATATGGAAAAATTTGTTAAGGTAAAAGATTTCTGCAGAACTCACTCGTTGTAAGGTGGACTAGTTACTGACATAAGAATCACAGAATCATAGAAAGGTTTGGGTTGGAAGGGGACATTAAAGGTCCTCTAGTTCCAAGCCTGCTGTCATGGGTCCACTAGACCAGGTTGCTCAAAACCCCATCCAACCTGGTCGTGAACAGGACCTGTTCAATTGTATATGAGGTTCACAGTACAGCTATTAAAATACTGTGTAACCTTAGATTAATGTAAAGATTCATGTGTGAGGCTACCAACTGCCACCTGTGGCTTCCATGTCACTGTTGTTATTATTCATGAGCTTCAGGTTGCACATTGATCATCTCTGTTCTTCACCCACTAATGGAGTAGTTGAACACAGGAGAGAACGGAAAGCATCCCAGCTATTCCCCCACAAAAAAATCAAAAAGGAGCTTTTCCAGTTTTTCAAATGCTAAATGAGAATGAAAAAAGTGCATTTCCTGGCTTACCTGTTTTCAGCGGCACACCATTCAGTTCATTATTTAACAAATATAACCATCCCCAAAATACATAAGAGAATTAGAAATCATTAATAAATTATTAAATCTGATTATCTTTTTATTTTAAATATTTTTTCTTGACTTTCTGAGTCAAAGAATGAAGTCACTAGGATGAGTCACTAGAATCACAGAATGAGACGGGGTTGGAAGGGACCTCTGGAGATCACCTAGTCCAACCCCAGGCAGAACAGATGTAGAAATTTGGAATTTTATAATAAAAATCCTCTTTGTGAGATACTGAAATCAGATCATGATGCTGATGCAGTTTAGTGGAATTCTACAACTTATTCAAGTTAGCTTTAACTTTAATGCATCAGATACTAAAGGTGAAGTGTAACTACATAATATCAAAATGTAAAAATTTAAACTGTTTCCACAATCATACAATGAAGCCTGACTGTTAAAAATTAGCAAACAAGGTTTATAAGAATACATTGCACTAAAGCTGCATCAGCAACATAACTCCTTTTGCAAGCAGTAAGTCTGGAGAAATTTTTCACTTAAGTCTTTATAAAAACCCTTCAAAAACGCCATCTGGTTATGGCCATTAACTATGGGAAGAGATTGAAAGGAGTGGCTTTACAGAAATATGAGTAAGATACCATAGCACAAGACAAAAAGAACATTCTAACTATATTATATAGTAGTTATTTTCCCTGGTAAACATACATATATATATATAGGGAACAAGTCATAAATGAAAAACAATACATTGTTGGAAACGAATTTTAAATCTCATAACCCCCTAATGTTGCTTTTTTACAAATAAGGGGATGTCATCATATAACCGAGTTAGGATGGTATAATACTTCTAAAAAATAATCTCCTGTTAAAGAAATTATATACAAAAACAGTGAAAATGACAATATTGTTTACCATGAAAATAGTATTTGCACAAAACAGGACATAGTAACATTTCCTAAAACAAGAGAGCAGCAGTAATAACGCCGCTCTGTGTTTCAAATATTTATATCCAATGTATTTATAATAATCTTTTCAAAGGTTTGTGAGAAATAAATCTAATCTCCCCCTTTTTTTCAAACTACGCATGGTATATGTGCTAACTTACTGAATTCATCCTTCATGCAATTCCAGTTTATTAAAGAGGTTAAAAATTTATAAAACTCTGATGGGATATGGTTTTAATGCTTCATCACACTACCCATCATTTGCTTTTCAATCTAGATCAGAATGATCTTTCCGACTTCCCTGCAATCACCTACCTGCACAGCTAATATTTTCTGAGCGTTCTCCTGAGAGGCTGCCTGGATCCTCGCCAGCCCAGCCTGGATGGAGAGGCCACGCTGCCTCCACCGCGCCGCCAGCGCCCTGCGCAGCCGCCTCTGCAGCGCCCAAAGCTGGGACCGCCAGCCATACG
>JAHREE010000073.1:6559336-6620976 GCA_033628505.1 Tringa tobata | reverse complement strand
GGCAGTTCACAGGAACCCAAAATTTTCACCTGCTTATCTTCTGTTACACAGTCTAGCTCCATAGGAAGAGACCAATGCAGATTACAGACATATTTGACAATGGACTCAAAACTAGGGGTGTTTACTTGATTAAACACCAAATGGCATGTGGCACCATTAAGAATACAAAGTGAACAGCACATGGAACTCAGTCATGGTGCTTTTTCTCGGTCAATAACATACCACTTGGACTGCTTCAATTAGTAGTTCTAGCTAGCATTATATTGGGTTATGATTACAAACCTAATTCTCCTCTCTGCTGTTTTTAATTAGTGAGATTCAACCAATCTGAATATAATTGTTCCCGTTTTACACCTGAGAATGCAAAGAGAGAGTCAGACCCTCTATAAATAAAGTTTCATTTTATTTTCCAAAATTATAGCTATTCACCAGACAAATGTATTCTGCATTTAGAACACATACTTACTTCTAAGGTGCCTGATCCAGTAAAACTGCAAGGTTCTGGATCACATAAAATGTGGCAGATATTACTATAGGCAGGACTGAGATACTGCTTGTCTCTAAAGAAGATTCTCTTTATATTTTGCCAAACTTTAAACATTTGATCTAAAAATGTGCATGGCAGGTGTTTGCCTCAGGCTAAATTTGTTTGGATAGCCCAAGCAGTTTGCTTTTTTTGTGAGGTATTCTGGGCAAAATACATTATTCTGCTCCTGTTACAAAATGATACTGATGTTTCCTTTACTAGACGCAGTATGCAAAGAGGAGTCACATTTCAAAGGGGACAGTCTTTTTTTATATGATATGACTTTTTCATAAAAATAATCTGGTGAGAACTGTAAGTCTTTGAAAAAAAAATAATTTGCAGATAGTCACTAGTAAATTTTCCCATTGCTATCAACTAAAAATTCTAAAAATATTGTCCTCTGTAAGTGCTCTTGAGCCTCTCATATGTCCTACAGTTGATCAGATTGTTTATGTACCAGCCTTGCCAAGCAAGTAAGAATGCTTATCTCTATATAACTCTACCCTGTACAAAAACCATCTTCACAAAGCAATTTGTCATACATTAGGTGAGGAAGACAGCACTGAAACTTGATTTTCTCTATAATGTCTGTTATTTTGGTCCAGAATGAGATTCATCACCAACAATGAAGGGCCTGTCTGTGTATCAGTGTAAATATCCATCTACTGGTGCTCAGCAATCCTGAAGAAAAAAAAAGTCTTTGTGAAAATTGGAAGGTATATTTGGATGAAACTGTGAAGTCTCTGTTAAGGATGCCAAGCTGTGATTAAGAAATCCAACTGTTGATCAAAACTGGTGCAATTCTAACCATCAGAGTCTAATCTAGGCTTTACATAGCTATGCTAGGGTACAGTAACATAAAACAAGGCAATCTAAACCTAGACAATAAAAGTGGAATATTAATTGCCAGTGCAATAATATTTTACCAGAAAAAAGAATAATTTTGTGAGTTTTCATTCAGGAACTAACTGAAATTTTCTTTTTCCTTTCCTGAAGTTTCCTTCAGAAACAGCCTGAAAAGTAAGAAGCAAACTCAGACACAAGGCTCAAGGAATGGAAATTTCTCTGATTACAGAGACTTAGAGGAAGCTACTCTGAACAAATGTTGATTCCAGACTGAAAAGAATCTAAGGAAATACAAAATGAGACATTTAAAAGAACTAGCAGCTGAAGATGATCTTGCAGCTACAGTAGGTAGAGCAAGCTACTTACCAAGTGACTAAACCCATTTGTGGATATTAAAATGAAGAAGAAATGGACTAAGCAGCAGCAGGGATGGAACATATAGGTAGCTGAGGCAGATGAGAGAAACAGATGGGCAGAGCATTTCCGAGAAGTCTCACTAGACTCAGCCCACCATCAATACCATATTTTGATGAAATATTATGAACCTAAACCATTTAACATTAACCAATTGAGATGTCAGCGATGCACCAAGCAATCTAGAAGCTAAAAAATGTCATGGCATACAGCAATGATCATATGACAGAGAAAGGGAACACTAGATCACACCATTTAAACAAAACTCAAAGAATTATTCAGAGAAAAAAGATCTCTCCCCTCCCTTCTGCAACAGAAAAGATTTGCAATGTAATATCATACTGGATGTAAGATGAAGCTGGGCAGAAATCTTAGTAAACAATAGGCTGGATTCAGCTGAGGTGAACATGAGTGAGCTAGACATAGTCATAAGTGAGGACCATCATAAAATAAAACATCAATTCTCAAAAGCACTTGGAAAGCTTACATATACTTGCAGTCATATACTGAGCATGACGCTGTGAAGAAGGCAGAAAACGATGGAAGCCAAAGAACACTGTAATGATCAAGGCTCCTGAAAGTAACACTCCAGAAATGTATTATATCTCTGCCACACTGTAGCCCTGGCATATAAGCTAAATCACTTAAACTCAGCTTTTCAGAGATAACTGGGAATTTTGTGTTACCTCTTTTTTGGGGGGGGCATCCAGTTTACGTCTTTAATGTCTAGAGCTGATTAGCAATGAGAGATTCAACTGATGACACTGGGAAGACTCGAAATCATACTGTGCCATGAAGAAGGGTATATTTCTGACATTACTGTACCAGGGCGAGATGTCTAAAAGGCTTTAGGTATTTGATTGCTATGTTAGGCAGCTAAAACATAGTTATTCTATGGTGCTGACATTACAGGAAACTAAGATTATTTCACTGAATTCTTTTATTAAAACATGACTCTGTTTTACATGCAGCAAATATAACTCAACACCACTCTTGACTGACACTGATATAACTGGTACCTGACCTTCTGGTACCTGACCTTCTGAATTCAACAAATATTATTTTGTAATTCTTCAGTAGTCCCTCTTAAGACAGCAATTTATTACAAAATAGAGCAAACCAAAATGCAACTAACGGAAGAAGTATTAACTACTAGTCACTGCTGTCAGTAGTAACCTACCATGATTTTTACACCTAAGCAAATTACCATTACACATTGAACAGAGACTAATATGTCACTTCTAAATCTACACTTTCTCTATTTTCAAATGATGCTAATCTTATATCAGAGGATCCAATGTGTGTGTCATATTAATTCAACAGTGCACTGTGAATGCTAAATTCTATGTAAATGACATAAGCCTTATCAGTTCCATTCATTGTTACAACTCAAACAACGGCAATTACAACAACTCTACAGATTTTGGCGCTGTAAGAATGGCAGATTTATTAGCAAAATCCAGTTAATATTTATCTTTTTATACTATTCAGCCACCAAGTTACACCTGTGCAATATACAAAGCTCCTAGGTAATGAGATATTTCTTTATTGTCAAATCTGCTCCACAGACTGCTGGTAAAGATTACATAGCTCATTTAAATAAAGCTCTTTTGTCAACAGACTGGATATACTTTAAAAATGAGTAAAAGCCTCATGAAAAAAACAAATCTCAGCTGATGTGCAAGTATACATGAAAAGATGCACTTGTTTTTTGACCTTATTCCAGTTGTGAATGCTTTGGTAAGCAGATTAGCAACGTTAAATTTTAAAAAAGGAAAACTGTATTTCAAGATCCACTGAAAAATGAATGAAGAAAAGCCTGAAAAATCAGAGTACAATCTTCCACTAAAAATATCACTGAATGCAGACAAAACCAGCAGTCAATGGAGGAAGAAAAAAATTAAAGAATGGTATTGTGATTTTTAACTGCTGTCAGGAGAAAAATAAGGAAAAGAGACAATAGAGTAAGATCAGGGTATCTTTCTGCTTACTGTGGCTACTTGCTGTAGCTGTTTTTAACACCAATCTGAAAATGAAAAGTGTGCTTTCTGTATTAAGTTCCTGAAAATGTAGCCTGGAGTTTGATAGTGAGTAGATACAGAATGCATGTGATGTTATTCTTTCCTCAAAGGTTTTTATACTTGCCTATTTCTACTGCTATACAAGGGAAATATATCTGTACTTATCCAGATGGTTCTCTCTATATCATTTAGTAACACTGATAATCAAATACTGCTATTTCATTCCCAGGAGCCCGAAGCAATGAATGGAAACATCTTGAAAAGGTGCAGATAATTCCACTTACTCCAAACTAAAGGATTGTATTTCTTAAGTTTTTTTGCCTCCAATGCTCTCATCTACAGAAGCCTTCAACTTTTCCCAACTTTTTTTTGGTATTTGCAAAAAGCCATTAGAGGAACATGTCAGACAGCACAAGCTGAAGTGTCAAAACCCTGCAAGTAAACAAGATTGCTCCAAAGAAATTCCTGACCTTGCCATTAATTTCTCCTGTTAAAGCATCCATAATCTCTAATCATTCCTTTTACAGACTCCACTGCTTACTCTGAAAAGAAGAAATTGCACAATAAAATACCATATCTCATCCTCTGTCCCCTCCTAAAGGATTTCTGGAGTATAATTGTTAACACATTTTTCAAAATGTAAACTAGCAGTCCTTTGACATTTAGTGTTGTTGATACTTTTTTCATGAGCTTGCAATGTTAAAAATAAAACTAATAAACTATTAAGATCCATCTTTGTGAAGGGTGAATTCATGCCTTCTATGCTACCTTTAAGATACGCTAAGATTAATTACCAAAAAGTACTTCAGTTGTAGACCTAACAGAATACAGAGACAGCACTCTGACTGTCTTGACTAAGGAACATCAAATATTATGATGGTAAACTTCTATATTAAGCAGTTGCTTATGATTCATATAGAGTATCTCCTGACTCTTGCAAAACAGTAAAATGAAATTCAAAGGAAGAAATTTTATTTTTTTCTGGATGAGACATTTTTCAATTATCCCCTATAACTTCATAAGAATTCAAGGATCATAAATCAAGCCCATCTTGTTCTCTGGCCAGAAACCAGCCCGTTGTGACCGGGCAGTACTTCCATTTCATTTGTACTTTGAGGCCTTTGGTACTTGGCTATGAACTCACAAGAGCTGTTAGTCACCAGTCAATGCCCAGACTTTGGGCAGTGTGACTGGGTGCCGCAATAGCCCAGGTGATAGAACAGGCACCACCAAAGTGGCACATGCTCCTGGATGCTTGGCTGAATCCCCACCAGCATCCCTTTAGCTGTGACAGAAACTTGACTTTGAGTTAACCCTTTGAGGAATGACATGGCCTTCAGCTCAGCAAAGCCAGGCTTTGCACAGGAATTTCCCACCTGGGTTTGCACAATACACTGCCTGGACAGTGAAAGCAGCCCAGAGGCTGGATATTCTGCAGGGCCAACTTGAGCATGGAGAGGTAAGTGTGCTTCCTGGAAGGCAATGAATCAATCAGAAGAACAGCTGGCCAATTAAGATGTGCATAACTTCTTGCCAGATGTTACCTCTGTGCTGATGGCTGACTGCATCTTAGAGATGCACATTGTTTCTCAACCCCTGGGGCTACTTTCATATCGTTAAATAAACGGAGCTAGGAACCATTCTACAGCAGTAAGACTAAGTGGCACAGGCTGGCTTTGTCCACACTATGTAGCCCACTACCACTTCTCAGTCTTCTGTGACAGCCTCACTGCCCTAAGACACAAGTAGTATTTTAAGGGGAGAAGGGGTTAACGAATGAATGACTGAATTAACGTGAAAGCTGTGTTTCAGCCTATGAAGATGAAACAGAGAATAGGCTTTTTATATCCTTTGATATGGCAAAGTCTCTTGGGATAGTGGTGGAATATTGTACTGTGCTGAGGAAACTTGAGCTGGTATTGTCCTATCTACACTCCTTGCATGAAGCAGTCCCAGATCCATGTTATTCCTTGACTTATGTTAAGGACTTCTCTTGGAAAATGCTGGCTAATGCAAGCCAAAACAGGACACGGTACCATAAATATACAGTATGGAGAACTACAGAGCAGGTCAAGCTAGGTCCCTAACCCTCTTTCATTTTGCAGACTGGATGTCGCCTTCATGGCCATCAATATCCTGAGCTTCCTGTTGAAAGTGTCTTGGAAAGAGCCACACATGCTTTTCATAAACAGTAAGTATTGAATTCATAAATTATAAGAACTCATGAGGAAGATGGGATTAGGAACAGAACATGAAGGTTGGAGGGGGTTCATCTTCAAGAAGTAGGGGAAGATAAGCAAAATATACATGGCTAGAGGCTACTACAGTATGTCAGAGTAGGAACTATACTGTGAAGGGAAAAAGGGATATCTTAAAACTAATAAATTGAAGTCTTTAAGTCATCAGCTAATTTGAATTTGACACCCTTAGTCTAACCAAATATCCTTTTCTTCTTTCCTAGTACCAGAGATTAGATTTCAGAAATCTCATGAAAATTCTTAAAACTTGTAACCTCCTTGCTGATTTTGAACCTAGCTCTGATTTAGAACTTTAGGCCAGACAGCTGTATTCCTTCTTACTTGACTCAGAGGTGAACATAAGGTGACAGAATGTCCTTTCTTGCTTAGTAAACATAAGCATCTTTTGAGGTTTACAAAGAGTCAGATACCCATACCCGCGACATTTAGACATCAGCTTCTCAGTCACTTATCTTGGATGACTCTTGGTAGCATTCTCACTGAGACTTCTAAATTGTTAATTAATTCTCTGATCTAAGAACATAGCACTCAGACAGATAGTCCTTGTTAGGATTTGACTGTCTTTTCCCACCACTATTATCTGCCTGTTTGCAGTCAGGATGGTGATTGCGTTGCAAAAATAAATATTATGTGGAAGGCAGAAATTAAAATGGTGTTCACAGAATGGAGTTTACAGTTAGTTAGATATTTATCTTCAGTCTGTCATAATACATATTGTATTAACTAGCCATTAATATAATTGGAATAAAATTTTGCAAGTCTTACCAGAACCCTTTGTCCTCAGAAGGGCTTAGGGATTCAGCCACATTTCTCTAGGAAGCATAATGCAAAGAGAAGAAAAAGACTAAATGAAGTCACACACTGTCAGTAATTAAATCGCTCGGTAAGTACTGTAAGTCATTCATACAAAAGTCTCAAATTAAAAGAAATACCACAGGTGCCATGTAGATTCAGCTCATGTGATGTAAGTTAAGACCTAATGTAAAGGAGAAGTTTAATGATATCCCAAAAGCACCGATTCATTGTACTTCCTTCTTCCGGTTCTGAGAAGAAGAAAGATGGAGAGAAAGAAGAAAAAGAAAGAAGAAGAAAATTAAGAACAAGATCAAGCAGAGCAAGAAATAAGAAAGCAAGTGCCTGAGAAGGCAGGAATGAGAATTCCCCACCTTGACAGTGCAGCTCTATTTTAATTTGCAATATTCCCACCTCAATATTTCATAAAGAAACAAAAATTATGAAAAGAATACTGTTGGAAAAACTCCCAAATGCGTTCTTTGTAGTACCTCTTCAAAGCATATGAGTAAACAAATAAAAGGGTTTTTAATTTTTGTTGTTCTTTCTGTTCTTCTGTACCGCACAATGTCCTCCCTCCTTCAGATTCAGAGAGCTCAATGAGTAAGTAGGTAAGTCTGCTATTACATTTAAATTCTGAATTTCAAAGTGTAGTCTGTGTCTCTTCTAGTATGTGCATGGACTTTGAATAGGGCAGAATATTCTAAGTATCAAGGGAATAAAGCAAAACTATGTATGCAAACAAACTGAAATTGATTTCCTTCAACAAAACTGCCACAGATAACAGGACAGATTCAAATGAGCATGGACCACAAGGAACTTCAAGTCCTATGGCATACAAGAATGCTAATAACAGTATACTATGCTGGTAACCAGCACTGAGTCAACTACAAGTGTAGATTTCAACAATGCTGGTTTTATAGCCAAGGAGACCATTTTCATTATTTTGTCCTTATTTATTTATTTCATTGCTGAAAATGTTCTTTAACAATTCTCTGTGGTTTTACTTCTAAACTTTTACTCAAGCTGAATTCATTTGTTTCCATGTGCACATCACATTTCCTTCACTTTTCCTCCTGAACATCATCCAGAGATTGGCATCTCTCAATGAGATTGTAATACTATTGTAAGTTATTTATTATATTTCATAATGATAAAACAGCACTTTATGTAACAATAAGCTAATGTCTCTGGTATAGTCCCTGATAAAACTTTCAATCACAGGATCATGTTCTGCTTCTTACTTAAAAATTTAATGCAAAAACTAAATAACTTTTCATTTCCTGATACATTAGGAAGTTTGCAGCCATTCATATTATTTGTGGGCACTCCTGGAAGTAGCAATTATAAGATCCCTCTAATGATTTTTCACCTGCAGACTAGGAGTGCTACTTGGCACTCCCCTGGTCCCCACACAAGCACAACACATTTTCCTCCCTGTCAGCACGCAGCAGTTTCCAGCACAATGAAATCAGGGACCCTCGTAGGGCTGATGTGCATCTGGGTCTTGTCCTGCTGCTGAATGGGGAAATAGCCAGGATGTGCACCCACAAACCAGAGCGGGGTGTGCCCCTGTTCCAGAGCACAGACAAAGCCTGAAACAACCAAGTCTGGTATTTCACACCCTGCTTTCAGGAAAAGAGGAAGAGCCGAACAGTGAAGTGAACAGTGAAGACAGTCAAAGTGGACAATCATATTTTCAATGTATGAGAAAAGTAAAACCCCAAAAGCAACAATGCTAGTGAAACTGACAGCAGCTAAAGCCAAATTCATTCAGCAACTGCAATGGCCCCTAGGATTTATCATTTTTACATTGCAGCAAAGAAACTGAAGTCCTAGGAGGCCAGGCTGTAGCCCAGATAGATCCATGCCTCATCCCTTAGCACCACAACAGGGAGCCTATTAACACTGACAAGGCTGACTGCCCTGAAATTGCAGACTTTTAAAACACTGGCATTCCTGGCCCCAACAGCACAGGACCTCAGGACCCGTGCCCCAGATTTCAGGGAGCACCTCAGGACCACCAGGCGTCAAATGCCTGGCTCTTGTGTAAGCCACCGGAGGCCCCGCTGCAGAACCGGGACCACAGTTTTTATTGCGGGGGGCCACACGGGCGCAGTCAGGTACCCACACCTCAGTCAGTGTGTCGGGAGGAACCATGCTGGAGTCACCGAGCCCAGCCTAGCAAGGGGAATTCAGCATCTCTCTCAAACTCAGAGCAGGGTTGAGCTGAGAACACAGTTTCTACTAGCGATAAATTAATCGAACTCAAGATGTTAGTCACCTCATTTTTTCTTTCTTTAATGTTTCTGGCAGAATTTCGTTTACTTGTTACTATCACTTAGTTAGGTGTGTTTCTTAAACAAAAAATATGCTATCTTAAATATGATTTGATCAAAAAGGTTTTCTATATACCAATTACAGCCCTTATTTATACAGCTATTCTATTTACAAGGCTAATGTATTAAATAGAAAGCATTAAAATAAAAAAATCTGACAAAAATTGTTGAACACTGCTTCCAAAGATGTATGTATTTAATGGACGCAACCTTACAATTGGTGTCCATGTTCATTTTTCTTCTTAGTAAGGATTATGACTGTATGGTCATCTTTTCCTAACTCATGAAAGATTCTCCAGAACTGAAGAAAATCCAAGCATGTATGAAAACAAGGAAGTCATTACTAGCACGTAAGCTTCAGATTGATTTTCACTATGGTTATCAAGAAGTTTGGGCTTTTTAATCCTTCTCTGAAATGCAGTTTGTATAAACCCTTTCAAATTGCAGTTTTTATCAGTAAGAGCTGACAGCAGTAATAAACAGGACAGAAAACACATCTTTGGTTAAACTATTTTAATGAGGAGGTACTTAAACTATTAATGACCTGAGTCAGTGACTTCGGTAACCATGAGTTAGTTGGCAGGTTCCACCTATCTTGATTTCCAAGATTCTTAAATGTCACAATTACACAAATAGATTCAGTATTATGTTCCTGATTACCAGATAAATGAAAGATGCAAAAAGGAATCTAGTTAATGCCTTTATAATCACACACAATTACCTTAAAAGGATAATAAAAACAAAAGAGAAATGTTCAGAAGTTAGGAAATACCAGACTTACAGTTGCTTTTGCAACATTAATTTAAGACCCTATGTATTACGATATGATTCATAGTCTTTTTCCTATCTTTTTCAAAGCAATGGGTGGGCTCACATTGTGAACACATCAACATGTGCAGTGGAAGACAGTATTTCTGGTAGAGGTTGTTTCTGCAGAGCATAACAATATTTCATGTGAGACAGAGCTAAAAGGCGGTAAAACACTATCCCAAAGAGTTTCATGGATGTTGTTAAGAGTGAATGACATCTGAGATTCAGGAATCTTCAGTTCCTTTTCAGTCTCTGAAAGGAGAGCATCCTTAATACACAGAGGTTCTTCCATTTCTCCATAGGCTCTCCAGTCTCCAGACTTACTGGAAAACTCCAGTATTTCCCTGGACCACTCTTTTTTTTTTCTCCAAATCACAATTTGCCTATCCTTAACCTGTCTCCTTATCCCACCACTGCTAGTCTCCATCCTGCAAATATTCAATCTAATTCTAGGAAGTCTTAATCTCATATTCCCTATATCCCCTAAAAGACAGTAAAAAATATATTAAGTAGTTTGAAACTGTGAATTAGTCATAGTAGACTGAGGAGAATTTTATCCATACTACAAGCATGCATCAGCATTGCAAAATAAAGGAGGACTGTGGAGGAAACTCCACCACTAGACAGCTGATCATCAACACAGTTAGTTCACTCTCTGTTTCTATTTCAGAGTAAACTATGTGCTCTCTTGCAGGCAAAGCCTACATATCACAGAGTCACAGAATGGTAGGGGTTGGAACAGACCTTTGGAGATCATCTAGTCTGATACCCCTGCAAAAGCAGGTGATGATATGATATAATAAAATATGATGTACTCCAGGGACTGCTCCCAGAAATATTTATATCCCCAGACATGTTACATGTCACCATGCCACATCTCATGGCATATTATACATAACTGCGCTTTAACAGTATTTTTAAAAATCTGCTCTGGTGGATTCACATGATTTCCAACAAACAAAGCTGAAATGCAGTAACACATAGTATTAACCACAAGTTAAGGCCACTAGGTCTCTCCTGAGGTCCACAGCCCAGTGCTTCGTAGTGTGAACAGGCCAGTGGTACTGACAAAGTCAGCCTTGGCTCTGTGGAAACCAAGAAGAAACATCATCCGTGATTGAGGTTTTCTCCCCCCTTCAGTGTGTGTTTCTCTTCTACTTTTCAGGACCCAGATTCAACTTCTAACAACAGAAGTAACAATAGTTACAGCTCATCTTAATCAGTTTCCCCTTCTGCAAAAAAAGAAAAGAAAGCAAAACCCTGGGCACTCCACATGCACCTTGCTTTCTTTTGGAAGAAAATTTGGATGCACAAACAAGGAAGGAAACATTGTGCTACAAAAGCTTCCCAGTTTGGAAGATCAGGAGAGCAGGACTGCAGGGCACACAGCAGGTACACCTACCTGTCGGTGCAGGCACAGTTACCGTATCCTAGATAACAAAATTAGTAAGTCTGTTTCAAATTAAAGACTAGGTTCACTAGCACACCAACTGTTTTTCACTCATCTAATGCAAAATAAGTGCTTATTTGGATGCTTTACACTATTCCAGAGTCTGGAAAGGAATAAAGAGTGTATCAATAAATTTAGCTTTACGAGTTGAATTTATTTTAAAACAAACAAACAAACAAACCACCGTAAAACAAGGCTGAAATCACTTTTCTTTAACATATCTTTAAGCATTTTATTCAAAATTTGTAATAGTCCCTTAACCCTGACCCCCTTCTGAGGTCAATCATATGTGGTATATAGAATAAAATATTACTTTTTTTTTTCTATTACCTGAAACATACACATAAAATAAATCTACCATATGTTCAAATCAAGAAGAAAAATACATTTTTAGTGTCAAAACTACCTCATCCAAGGCAACTACTTCAGTATAAATACAAAGCTCTTACCTTGTATGGAGGCTAGACAACAGAAGATAACATTCATCTGTAAAGTCAGCTACTATGCTATAGATAGCAAAGAAATGCATAAAATTTAAATTTATGCTAAACATCCCTTTAAGTACAAAGCTTTGAACTTGGCCCATAGTCTAGGAAAGCTAGTTTTAGGCAACTAAAAGGTTGATAACTAAAAAGCTGTGTGTCATTGTACACAGCAAGATTTATAATACGGAGCTCACTGAAATACAGCCACTGGGAATGTAGAAAAAGTACTATATACTCTGATAAATATTTATTATATAGTTCAAGAATGCATCTTAATAAGACTTAAAGGCTCTCCTAAATCAGATCCCCCAAAAGTGTATGCATGTTTGTTACTAGTGGTTTTTGCTTCAGGACATATCTCTTTAGGTAAAACAAAACAAAAAACCCAATACCTTTTCTCCCCAAAACTGAAAGGGGACGGCTTCACAGGCATGAAAATAACCAAAATAAGCAAAAAGATGTTTGGACTGTACAGTGATTTTAATTTTGGATAAATATAAAATTGTAAATACAGTATATGATAGTGAACATCTGTTTATAGTACTGTTACATCTACTAATCTGATTATAATACTGCATGTAGGAAATGAAACAATTGCATTTGCATGCCTACAGCTCAAGTCTGTTTTATTTCCCGTAGATCATCTATGTATCTAGACAGGTGTGCTGACTCCAGGCTATTTTTACTGCAAAACATCTGAAATCACAACTGTGAACTGGTTCTGCAGGTGAGAATTTTCCTGACAGAGTATTTACATTTGAATTTGAAAAGTCATCTGCAGCTTAAAGGGAGAGTCTAGTACCTAATGAACAACCATGGCCATTGGTTTTAGAGTTGGCTTTCTTACTGGGACCCATATTTGTTATCCTGTCTTTCAGAAAGATCTAGATGCTTAAATATAAAGGTTTAGGTACCTAGCATAGAGGCACTGGAGTTTGAAAGCTTTGCCCAACATCTAAATTAAATAGTATTGTGCCACAAACTGGTAAGAACAGGAACTGCAAATTTTCAAAAGGAAAACTGCACCCACACTGCCTGTCCACTCTGAGGCTTCATTTACTCAAAGAGCTTAATTTGAAAACTCCTCTTACATCTATTAAGAAATTACTGCTTGAAGGACAACGTGAAGTTCCTATGCACACAACATTTAACTTCAATTCAGCATAACTTTCTTATCTGTCAGATTTTTAACTATTCCTTTTCATAGCTTCAGAAAAAAACAAAACGTTTTTCTAATGGGCTGCTGATCAGAACTGTTATTCTGATGGTGAAATCCCAAAGGGAAACATGTTTCAGATACGAAGTATTCCCTCCAGAGTCCCTGGCAGTCATAGAAAGAAGAACTTCTTGATGTATAAAGACAGTGTCACCATTGTCAGAGAATACTACAGCAGGAAATGAACCACAAATAAAAGCAATGTCTTTCTTCCTAGTAATCAAAATAGTTGTTTTTCCACCTACAATAATTTTGGAGAAAAAAATCCTAATTAAAGCTTCTACACATTGTGAGAAAAAACACTTGGTTCTATCTTTTTTAAATATGCATATACTTAGGCAATTACTTAAGCTCATAATTTATAAAAGGTAAGCTCGTACACAACATGTAGAGGTGGTCTCCATCAAGAAATCAAAATATAATTTTATAGAAGGTGAAATAACGTACAGTTCACAGCCAACTTCACTCTTCCAACAAATGGAGCCATAAATGCAATTTTCTATCCTTTGCTCTGAAGAATTAATTTTAAGGTATTCATATTTTTCTTCAAGTACATCTTAAGTCTCAATTAAACCACAAAAAGCTACAATAAAGTAACATTAAGAACCAACTTAAACCCATCATAGCAAGGAAATTCAGACTTAGGCTAAAATTTTTGTCTCACTCTTCATCTTTAAATCACTCTGTTGTGGTTAGGAATTGTATGGCTTGGAGAAGTGTGTGATTTTTCATACTGCACAGTACATATGTTCCAGCACTTAGGTTAAAGGAAAGTCAGATTTTTAGCCTTAACTCTGAATTTCTTTACCTTTGAAGGCTTAACTCAAGCATCTATAATTACCTTAACAGGAGCTTTTTACATTTAAATCTTTTCAGTCTAAAATAGAAAGTGGAATTCCGAAAGCTCCTATTTTGCTCTGTACTTCAATGGCACTTTCCAAATTTAAAGGATTGAGCACCGCTTACTACATGAAACTGAATATATGCATTTTTAAATGGCACTTAGACATGAGTGGCTTAAAAGTGGTAAAAAAGGCTTACACATTCCCAATATAAGTTACAAATTCAAACATTCGGGCATGAAAATCCTTTCCTTAAGTTGTTTTCAAGCTTCATCCTTTTTTCTGCAATAACTAAAGCAAAGCCACAGTAGCTGCAGCCATTTGCATCTAAGGAAGAGATGTTTTGCTTTGGTGATATAGTTAATGAGTCTAAAAATATTCAGTATAATAATTCTGTCAAAGCCCCCACAGTCTCCTCAATGAGCAGAAGCCTGCAGGATTCCAATGGGGAGCCAAGTAATGAGCTCTCAGCATTCGCTCCCACACCGTCCAGACGAAATATACTCGGGCCTCAACGGTTCCACATCATTAGCAACATGAAACAAAGACACATGCTTGACTTTAATAAGCGACTAAAGTTGCTGGCTTATTAGGCTGTCACTGCACATAAACTCTATTTCAGTGTGACAAAACAGTTTCCTGCAAACAACAACAAAAAAAAAAAAAAAGAAAAGGAAAGAAAAAGGGGAAAAAAAAAAAAAAAGGAGGGGAGCACTTTTCCAAACAGAGGTTGGTATAATTCAATGTAGTAAGTGATTGAATGGAGTTGAACGAAGGCACACAGGAAATGATGGGTGTCTGACACCGACTCTCACGGGCACGCCACAGACTGCAGTTTCACTGCTGGAGACGATGGTTATGGTGGGCTGCAGTGATCAGACTATGGGCATATGTGACTGAGTTTTAGTTGATATTCCTGCAAGACAGGAAGTGAAGAAGCTTATTTCCCACTGGGAAAAGGTTCAGGCATGATTAACTTGGGCATGACCAAATAGGTCAATGATATGACAATGAGTGTCTAGCACAATAATTAAGTGGGAAAATGTGTGTGATTTGTTTCTTCTTGTTCTTCACATACCAATAATACATTGGCAAGGATTCATTTAATCTCTTTCATTATATAAAAATTGATAACAACACTGTATGATAGCCATCATTTGAATATATTTCTTTAAATTATATTTATCACTCTAGCAAAGTAGTTGCACTGATGAATACTCTTCAGTGTTTAAACTTTAATGTTTGACTTGCAGAGCTACCGAGAAGCTTTTTAAATGTTAATTTCTGCTAAAAGTATATGTATATAGACAGAAGAAAATATAATAATATTTAAAGAAGGGTGCCTTTCGATCTTAAGGAAAATTTAGCATCAGGGATGTGTAGGAAAGAATCCTCCTGTGTCACAATATTCTTCCCAATTTCAAACATTCTCCTGTTTCATAGGAGCGTGACACTGAGATCTCTCAGTTTTTCAGATGTGAAAAACCAGTCAGTGACATTAACAGAGGAGTTCACTTACGCCATAAGAGTCAACCACCAGGTGGCTATGGCCCTCATCTGGAGGCTGAAGATCAAAGCTCAGGTTCTCCATTCTGCACTAATTCAGAGAAAGCACAAATATTTTCATGCACTGCAGAGTCACCAGTATAGCTTCAGCAGAAGAAACTGAGAAAACCTAACCATACACATTTAGAAAATCCATCTAGATTCATTGAGACAGATGCTGAAGTCCCCGGTCCAAACCGGCTTTAAGTAAGCCAAGATGAGTAAAAATATTGTCCTAGGCCCTAAGAGCATATTCATGTTCAAGCTTCTAAATAAAGTCCTATGAAGGATTCAGTTCTGAAAACCCGCCATTTTTTCAAGGAGAAAGATTTCTTATCTAGATACACATAGCTTGTTTAAATATTTATTTCATCCAGAATACTTTCCATAAACGTAATTTGCTTTCTGAGTTCATTCTCAGACTCTTTCAATAATGGTTACACGCTTTTAGGAGGCGGCCATCTTAAATAATATTATCAACACGTTGATACATAAAATGGCGGCATGATGAGGAGAATAACATAGAGATGAAAGGGGTAACAAAGACCTGTATTTGGTGGGAGTTCTATAAGATTGTTGGGGTTTTTTTTATTTGGAAAATGCAGAAGAAGAGGGAGTTTTGTAGGCATTAGAATAATGCCTTTATACTTTCAGCTGAGGTGACACAATTTAAAATTATCTGTGAAGTAAAAGACAGAACTTCACTGTTGCTTCAACAGGTCGATCTATCAGAATTTCCAAGGGAAAAAAAAATCAGGTTATCTTTTGGAAATATGAATTAACTCAAAAGCAGGGGCTAATCACAGCTTTTATAAATGAGGAAGTGGAAGGAGTTGCTCTCCTATCAGTGTGTAACAAAAAGAGGTGATACATAAATAATAATATTAGGGTACATTATAGCAAAAATATAATCACTCGTGAATTTCAGACATAATCTTAGGATATTTCAACAGCCAGTAATTTGAGCAGAAAGCAACCCTCACCATGAAGCTCAAGTACAAAGTCTGGAACGCAGCCAGGCCCAACTCTGCACTTACCAATATAACACCACCATATGAGTTTGCATGACGATCGGAAAGTAATCCTGAAGTGCTGCGATGTGTTCAGAGAGGAGGACGTACATCTAGCTCTCCATCATTACATACAACAGTTACAGCTGGCTGCCTTTCCCCAGAAAGCTGGGAACGACAGACAGTTCGCCAAAGACTTTCCTAGAGACATGGAAACAGGAGGACTGAAATCTGTATGTGAATCCTGAAAAACTCTCAGTTCTGCAAGAAGTTAGCACGTGCTGACTGCCTCACAAGGAATACACAACATTGTGGTCAGACACAATGAACACAGCAGATACAACAGATACAAGTAAAACAAATGCATTCCAGAGAAATTTCCAAATTATGAAGGGAGTATTATCTGGAGATGAAAATTTCATTATGGAATCTTGCATCTGTGTAGTTATTCAGCTCTTACCTAGATCAAGATAGTAAATACTAAACACCAAGATAGTGTCTGAGTTAGTATCACAAGTTCAATAAAGCCCAAAGCTGACCTAGGCAGGCTAGGTAGGCTCATATGTTTCTCTTAATAATCTCAGACATTTTTTCTAAATGATATAATTCATTTTGAACACTTGAAAAGTTCCTATAATTTATATTAAATGATAAATAAATACATGAAAGCAAAATACCCCTCCCCAAGTTTTCCTTCAGCAATAATACACTCACAATCCATAACTAACAGGAAGACAAACAATCCATATTTGGCACAAAATACTGAAACTCTATTTCTACCCTGGTTCCCAGTTGATTTAAACCTTCATTAGAAAATATACAACTGTTAGTGCAGAAAAATAGAAATATCTCTTGTAATAAGAGTAAATTATATATGAATGAGAGCCAGACACCCTTTGACACACGGCTGATAAAACCCCTGGCTTCAGGCATACTACTGAATTGGAAACTCTGTTGGGGTAGCACCCCATACAGAATAATTTGAGAACAAAATCTTACTATAATAAATTTATCTTAGTGACAATTTTATGCCCCATTCACTACTGTTAATTTAATACAATACCCTTGCAGGGTAGCTGCCCCAGTGTCCCAGATCGCATGTTCCAATACCAGACTTAAAGCAGCAGCTGGACTTCACAGAACTGATTTTCAGTCATTATTCAGTGGCTGACAAGTACTTTTAATGACCATGGGCAATACTTCAGAAAATTGCAGCATTCTAGTGATAATTCTGAACTAGAACTGTCTCTTCATTTAATTCTGGAAGGAAATTATGGCTGCAGGAATCTGGGTTTCATACAGAGGTTCAGAGTAGCTAAAGATCTTTCAAGTGCCATACAGATTCTCCTAATGGCTTGTTTGCTATATTTCGATCACCTTTCATCTAAATAGAAGAAAATGCATGAGGAAGGAACGGGGAACATATTTTATCCTATGCACATTTCATTAGTATCTTTAATTAACTCCCCATTATGCTCCTATGTGTTCCTGTATAGGTATGTCAGAAGTGTAGCAGATTAAATAATTTTGCAAGGAGATAAAGGCTTATCTCTTTCTTTGTGGTCTCTGTTGTTCTTCACAACATCTCCCTTCTGGGAAGAAAATATGTTCACAAAATATTGACTAAGGAAACCAAAGATAATCCCTTTTACAGGATGCTCCACAAGGTAGCAGGGAGAAATCAATTATCCTAAGCCTTTCTCCCCCCCCATAAAAGAAAAACTGCTGTTTGAAATATCTGGTGGGTATAGCATCTTCCAACTGGTAGAAAGCAACGTCAAGCCTCTTGATGAACGTCAAAATGTTACCATGAAAGCAAGCTGATTTTCTGCATTCTACGTGCGTGTCTCTCAGATCTCCTCTCTGATACAAAGGCTACCATTGCCGCCTGCCTTCCCAGTGCATTTGAGCAAACTGTACACACACACGCAAGTGCTTTGGAGAAGTTAAAAGGCTACAGCTGCCTCAGTTACTCTGACATTTCAGACCTGGTATTACTAAACCAGTGGGGAGACAGGCAGACTATATTTAAAGAGTTAAACAAGCATACATATAGAACTTCAGATTGGTCATGGAAGCTACTAAGTAGACCAAGCTGTTGTTGAATAATTGTTTTCAAAAATGCATGTATCAGTGGCATCACCATAGCACAACATGGTGCTGACTGAAGCTCAATTACCTATTCCTCATGATAAAAGAGCTCCACCTTTAATTCTTTCCCCAGTGTCTTACAAAAATCTAAGAAATCTAAGTAGCCTCTGATCATTCAACAGCATAATTTTTTGACTTGGGAAAAACAACATTGGCAGATTGATGATTTTATGTAAGAAATCCAAAAGCATATGTAAAACTCAAGTTGTCAGAGGGCTTTGACACATGAAAAGGTTACCATGCATCAGCTGCTCTGTCGCTTAGTTGCTGCACGTTCTTTTACTCTGTAACAAGTGCTCAATGCGAGACAATTTAAGGCAGGCACAGAAATACCATGGTGTACCTTAAAAGTCCTACCAATAGCATCGCAAGACATGGTATTTATGCCTCTAGTTAAATGGTTTGCATATCTGCATAAATTCTCTCCATCTATCCGTATGCAGGTGCATCCACACCTGACTGGGAAAACACGTATCCCTCACTCAGAGCAGGATAATTTACCATACTGCTGGTACATGCTGGAATTTGCTGAACGGTGCCCACAGACAGTTACCCTTGTGTGGCTGATGGACAACAACTCGTGTGCCAAAAATCAGGACTACTTTTTTCTTGAGGAAACGTGTGTACAAGTATTAATTTCTAATTTTGCACTGTGAGGCAAAAAGGAAACGTTGTTTAAGAGTGTTGAAAATGTTGTTCTGGAGTTGATACAGAAGGTTGTGGCTTAAGTTTCTACAATATTTTGTTATTTATATTTTTCACTATAAAATCCGCATGCATTTACTATTAAAAGCAGCAAAAATGTGTATTTGGCAGTTATTAAAGATAGATGGAAGAACATTTAAAATTTCAGTTTTCCACCAAAGGAGCATTCTTCCAAGATTTCATTGTATTACAGGATTTTTTTCCTACAGAAAACTATTCCCAAAAGCTATTTCTGCTTTCTCATTGAATTTTGACAGTTCCTGAAAGTTTCACTGTCTCTACAGTTTCTTAAATTAATTATGAGTTAGCACAGTGTATGAAAATATTAACATGAACATACCACATTTAATTATAATATATTCAAAATACAATATTGCAATATATTGTCTATGTCAAAATATGTTTTTCATATGATGAAAAAGAAAAATATCAGAATTTCAAAGTCAATGGATTTTAAAAAAATTCCTTCACAGGAAATTTAGAGATTTTTGCATTTCAATATAATGTAATGTATTTTTTAAAATATTGCAACTTCCTGCTTCTAACCAAGTATAAAAGATGGTAATTTAGACTTTCATGGCATAATAACGTATGCTTTTCTGGACAACACAGTTCACCAGACAAAACTACCAGCTACAACAAACTCAGTCATACACACTGGTACAAGAGGCTGGAATTTTCACTCTCAGTCAAGGGGGTTCATAAAATACAGACCATGGATGGACCTGGTGTCCAGAATACAAGCTTAAAGAGTGAGAACAAAAGCTTAAGGTCATATCAATAATGTGGCAATATGAAATCTGGTTTCAGACCTTATAGCAGCCTTCCAGTACCTGAAGGGGGCCTACAGGAGAGATGGGGAGGGACTCTTTATCAAGGAGTGTAGCAATAGGATGAGGGGTAATGGTTTTGAACTGAAAAAGGGGAGATTTAGACTAGGAAGAAATTCTGTACTGTGAGGGTGGTGAGGCACTGGAACAGGTTGTCCAGAGAAGCTGTGGATGCCTCATCACTGGACGTGTTCAAGGCCAGGCTGGACAGGGCTTTGAGCAACCTGGTCTGGTGGGAGGTGTCCCTGCCCATGGCAGGGGGGTTGGAACTCAATGATCTTTAAGGTCCCTTCCAACTCTAACCATTCTATGATTCTATGATTCACTGGGGCTAGATAACTTGAAAAAGTACCACTGTTGAGTGTAAGAGAAGGAAAACACCAATTCCAAACCAAGGAGGGAGATTGCTTTGCTTTGCCGGCCCAGCTGTGTATAACAGGAATGATGAGACTGCATCTCTTCAGTGACATATAGCTATCAAGAAGCCCAAATACATCTCTCCTGTCAGAACAATACCTCATGACCATGGCTATGCTGAGCTGGAAATTGCAGAGGGATGCGAATGGCCAACCATGAGAAGAAGTGAGCCAGGAAGGGCTGCAGATGTCATTACTGCTTGGTCATTTAGGGCCCCATCCCCAGCTTCACCTGAACTATGCTGAAATGAAAAGGTGGGAACATGGGGAGCTTCATGTTCTGTAGATTCCAGACATACTTTAGTACAAGGGTTGGACATCTCTGCAGTAGGAGGAGGGTCTCTTCTAGGAGAGAAAAGATTAAAATACATAACACCTGCCATCTCTCTTATAAAAACATGGTAAATAGGAATACAAAAAGACTTACTGGAACATCCTCATCTAGATGAAGAATTAAGGAGTTAAGTTGGTAGAGTGAAGACAGAAAAAGGTGATATGATTATTGACAATACTTATTTCTATCAGCTGAAAAATAAATACAGTGAATCCTGTTTTGGCTCCTCTTTTCCTCATTCTATTGTCATGGCAGGTCCCCATTTTAGACAAGGTGTTCATAATGGGTAAAAAAAAATGTAGTACAGCTACTTGTTAATTATTCTTGCAAGGAAAACCTAGTTACACAATCAACTTGTAAAGATTTTAAGATTTTCTGTCTAAAATTAGAATCGTCCTGAATTTATGCAAAGCTCTCCCCTCAAATAAACGTTTCTAGTGATGTGAAGATTCAGAAAATGCTTCAACAGCAATAACTGGGATGGACGCTGTGTTGTAATAATTTGGATACACTTGACTAATGCAGTTATTCGCAATGAGGTTGGCACAGTGCCCAAAGCATTGAGCAAACAAATACAGCAAGACATTCAGTTTAGCATCTTCCAATACCGTATTGAGATCTTTGTTCGGTCCAGGGGTATTGTGGATGTTATAGTGTATTCTATCTTAGAAAATTGCTAAAATATATTTATATTTCTTTGTTAAATTCACCAGTGTGTTTTATGTAAAAAATGCTGGTGAGGCACAAGCATTTTTAATCAAATTAGTATGCAACATAAGGCAGCTATGTATTCAAATGGGTTTTTAAGCAATTTGGTTGTTTTCTTTATAATAACAGGAAAGAACATTTTGATTTTGAAGGTGACAGAGGCAATATTACCAGAATTAAACAATCTGAATTAGCTTTTTCATGAAATGTAATATGTTTTATGCTTTTAGATGGGATGCTCCACTGCTTTCAGATGAGCCTTTCACTGTCACAGTCAATGGCCAGGAACAGAATAAGCTCTGGAGGTAGGATTATCCTCAAATTTAATTTTTTTAGAAGAAGCTAATGGCAAATGTTTCTAGCGAACTTTAGGTGCATCTACGTTATAACTAGAGAACCAAGACAGGATATTAAAAGAAAAGATAAGTACAAAATTAGTAAACAAAGTTTGACATTTTGCTTAGCTTGATTTTGCTGTCTGAAATGAATATAATCTCTGGAAAGCTTGCATGTGTATATATATATAATATGACATAGTATATACTTACTTTTGTTTTCAGATACAGATAGGAAGAAAATAATAGAAATCATTTATATGTATAATATGGTGGCAGAGAAATATATCTTCCAAACATTTACATATTAACTTGTGTAACATGATAGAGATTTCTGTGAGGAGTGGATGTGGATTTGTTTTTGTTATATCTCTGGATGAGGAAGTTTTCCTCTGTTCTATAAAACTGCAGTTTGAATCAGATCTACAAAGGACACTAGTTCGCTAATACTGTAAATAATAATTATCTGGAAAATAACACAGGGAGTCAATATTTTATATCATTCTTTGACTTTGGAGTCAGGTGTACTCAGTATACAAATAAAAAATAATTTTTTTCTTAACTGTTACCAGCAAAGTTTGTTCAGCAAATCAGGCTGGATTCTTTCTATTGACACTTCATCACAACCCCTCTAGGATCTCTGAGGGTTTTCCAGTTGCACCTGTGCAAAGCCACCTCTTTAGAGAAGCCCACAGAGGTATCAGTGTATACTGTATGTTATTCTCTTGTACTCAGCTGGCCCAAGGAAAGCAGAGCAGGGAGATGGGGAATGAAAAAAGAGAACGTAGGATGCCTACGGAATATATTTGGTGTGCCCGAGACCTTGGTGTAGTAAACTATTAGAGTAGCATAAGTCTATAGATTCCCTGACAATTCCTACATGCCTTGCAGTAGAAAGAAAACTTGGGGACAAAATTACCAGTAGGATGGGATTATTTTCAGCACTGTTTTAAAGCAACCAGCCTGGCCTTTGCACTGAAATTATATGGTGTTCACAGCCGTTTAAAGCAAGAGATTTAAAAAAGCTACTCCTTGATTTAAGAACCTCTTCTAGGACTCTAAGAACCACTCCTCTGCCCTGAGTTTTCACTGGGTTTGTGGCAGCTGCATGCCCTCTGAAGGCTGTGTGTGAAATGTTAGTACCCAGGAAAGTGGTTCCCTTGTGAAGTGGACTCTGAGAAGCATTTCCAGACTTTTCCAAGAGTAGTGACAGAGCTCATAGACCTAAAAACATGTTTTGCAAGTTAGGCAGCCTTAACGAAGTAAACATATTCATGGTCACAGAATAATCCTTTGTATAAATCTTATTTTAGATATGAAATCTTGAGATTTCAATTCACAGGTGTTTTTTTAATTGTAGCAGATAACTGTTTTCTATGCCTGTCAAAGAATGTGAGAGACAGTAAAAGGTTTGATGCTTGGCTGTGTCACTTTATTACTAGAAGTAATCTGGAATGGAGTATTGCTGGGATGCCAGTATGCAGAGGAAACACAAAAGTCATAGGGTGTCATGGGAGAGCTGGGAAAGGACACTGCTTGGGTGACTGACAAAAAATAGTCATTATTTCAGTGGATCTGGAGGAAGATGCACATCCAATATGGCATTTCAAAAAGGGAAATTTTTCTTGGGGTCTTTGTTGCTGTCTTTGTACAGCCATGTAGAGAACCTTAGAGACCAATTAAAGCAAACAAGTGGGATCATAGAGGGATCAACACTGGACTTCCCAATAGAAGAAAAAGAGGAAACTTGCATTATCTGATAGTTCATCCATGCAGAAATCAGATTGGTATTGTTTAAAATGATGTTTGGGTTTCTTTCTGATGTGTTACTTTGGCCAATTTACTCTCATGAGCTGAAGGAAGCTAGACATGCACCCCTGACATTAGATAGGTACATACCATCCATATCACCATATTCATGATCAGAAAAAAAATATTCTGATGGCAACCTTTGAAATACAAGAAAAAAGCTTCATAAGGGAAAGCAACAGGCCATAATTAGATAGCCTTTTTTATAATTCTATAATCTCCAAGAGTTAAGACAAAGAGTCTGGCAATATAAGATCTCTAATCACCTAGGAATAGAAGTAGAACATTCTGCAATATGTCAAGACAAACAAAATTATACAGAGAACTTCGGGCCATTAGTGTTAGCCAGAATCTTTTTCAAGAATATTACTAGAAATAATGGTATGGGACAAGATTACAAGACATTTAGAAATGGGTGATTTAGTTAGGGGCAGACAGCATATATTCACTAAAGGTAAATTATGTTTGACAAACTAGCTTGAATCTGATTATTTTAATGTTCTGTTGTTGAAGGAATGAATTAGTGTCTGCAATTTATCTGATTTTCAAAACTATATTTGAAATTTGCCATGAAAGCGACCTAGTTTACAAAGGGGAATTTCAGGCAGTTATTCAAATAGAGTGAAAATTATCTCAGGAAAATGAAAGAGCACGTCAATTAACAATAACACTTCAGGTGGAAAAACATATACAATCAGCAGTCAATAAGCACCACTTTACTTGACCTATTACACAAATTGCACTGAAATCAATGTCAAGAATGGCTAGATTTAGTGGTAAAACATATTAGGACTAACAAAATTACATTGGGTTACTGGGAAATGGATAGTAAAGCTGCATCAAAACAGTTTATCTCTGAAAATTAGAACAGTTCTGATGCTTGTTCATTCTATAATTCCTTATTCCCACCCTCTTTCTGCATTCAGTTATTCACTCTTCCTTCCAGCAAATCCTTTTCAGAAACTGTTAATATTCTTTTTTTTAATAAAAGGCTAGACAACTAAATATTTATATGATGTATTTATTCCAACAGATCCCCAAACCTGGATTTATCTCCAGTGATTTGCAGGGATTCATACCGGAGAGCATGAATCATTGTGCTACAGCTGCTCCCTAGAGAAGTGAATTTCTAGCCTAGGTCATTGTTTCATTTCTGTCTTTGCCTTGTGGCAGGAACACATCCCACTCCTATTTTACAGACCTCTTTGATCAGGGCATTAGATATAATTCCTTCAGTCAAGCACGGAAAAGTAGTTTGCCTCATACTCTTCTGGTTTAATTTCTAATAAAATATTTATCTTAATACAACCTTAAAATTCTTCAGGGAGCACTCAAACTCAGGTCTAAGATTATTTCTTTTAGGAAAAATTGACATATACTTTAATCCCATATTAACTTTATAACCACGACATGTAAAAAGATCTTTGTGTCTTCTTTCAGAACTGATGGAATTACACTTTTTGAGCATACTTGGTAGGTCAGGTGATTGAAAATTTCTACCAACATTGCTCTATGGAAAAGTGTATGTAAGTGCTATTTAAAAAAGGGGTACAAGAGAAAGTATGTGAAGTTTCAGCTCTACCGCAGTGTGTGAAGGCATCAGCCAGAGCGATGATGGTTGCAGCACCCACCCAATGCCCAGCTGTGCATCCCCCCACTTGTCTTGTGAAGGGGACATACAGGCAAGTGAGTTGGCAAAGCTGTCATTTAGGGTCTAGATGTGGCTGAAGGTGAACCTGGTTTCCCAGGTTAGTGTTCTGCCATATCCCCTCTGTAAGCCAGTACCAAGCACAGGCAAGCTGCCAGCATGAGGGAGGAGGCAGGCTCCGGCTGCAATAATTTAGATTTGCTGAAGTTGTCCTGGAACCATGTTCTGAATGGCCCGAGGAAAGGTGGCTAACTTAGGAATAACTTCGGTGGGCCACTTTTTGAGATGAAATTTTGCACCCTCCCTCAGTCCTTTCTGACCTTAAATAGGTGTTGCCGCTTCCTCTGTCGCTCCCTGCTCCTGTCTGTACTGGGTCAGTTTGCCAAAGGAGCTGGGGATCACTCACTACAAAACCATTCCTACAGCAGAGTGGCTCATTGCCACCATGACTGATTTTAACCAAGAGGTAGCAATAGACTACAAAAAACTAATTAGGTTTTATTGGTGTTTTGTTTGGTTTGGTTTTGTTTCTTAATCTGAAGGTTGACAACGTTGATTGAAAGATATATACTTGCTGAAAAATGTCAAATAGACACCAAAGGGAGATGCAAGAGTTTCACACCTCATTGAATCAAAGGGTTGTTTACTAACCAGTTCAGTATACAAGGTAACTTCTGGGTACAGGAAGAAGCTTTATTCTAATAAAGCTTCACTTATTCTCCTGGGTCATAAAGTCTGCTAGTTTCAAGGAAAAGATTAAATCTGCCTAGACCTCCCTGAAGTTTTGAAAGATGAGAGTGACTCTAGCATGTAAGGTAGCCCACTGAGAGAGAGAAGCACGTACAAAAACTGAACCTTGACAAATGCCTTATTCAGAGGGAAGCAGAGAGCTGGCTGAAGATGGGAATTGTCATATGTTTTAATTGTAGAGTAAATGCAGATTTTCTTTTATTCTTAGTTAATATTATTTGTGTCTGTGTTGTCATTTTTTTTTTATATTCTAAATGAGTGCTTTTACTTACAGACTCAACCTAATTTCAGACAAGAAAAATTTAAAGGAGCTGGGCAAGGGTTCTCTTCACTGAAGGGGAATGATGCTAGAAACCAAGCCTCTTGGACACCTGAACAAGTGTTCCAGTATCCCACCACATCCTCACTAGATCCAGAGAGTAAGGCAGTCCTGCAGGACTGCTAGAAGGAGTAGGAGTGGCTTGCAGTGATTGGCAGCAGCCTCAGAAGCCCCCTGACATGCAGTAATGCAGAGGGGTAAAAGCTTGAACCCTGAAAATCATGGAGGGACTGCACTCCACCTGCTGGATGATGCCCAGAGTTAAGAGTACTCAAGAAGTTGAAGACAAATTTACATTCTTACTGCCTCATTTAGAGCAGAGGTTTGGAAGAAGATGTCACACCTTTCAGTAGCATGCCCAGATCTGGGACCTACATTATTCTGGGGCTGCTTCCTTCAGCAGCACTGATGAAACTTCTTCTTTTAGCATAATTTACTCCAAATTTCTTTCAGAACAAGGTTCTACTGTTAGATGAACACCTTAATGACTATTTCATCCTTTTCGTCTCCTTCAAAACTAATTATTCACAGTGTGTGACAATACAGTGAGAAACCACGACAGACTTTGCCAAGGATAATTTGTAACCTGGTGATTCAGGCAGGTGTTCTTGGGAAAGGAGGGAATTTTATTTCCAATCATATTAATAGGATACTTGAACCTGGGAGGATACTGAACATCTGAATTACTGACACTTAAGTGAGGAAGTACTCCGTCTCCCCGTGCTGAAAAATATCAAATGCCCTCTCTACATCTACCCATTGGTTTCCAAATATCCTTTCTTTTTAATCAAAACAAACAAATCAACAATTTACAGAAATTAAACTTTTCCAACCTACATTTCTTTTTCCTTGGCCCCATATTTTGAAAATCTTAGTTTTAGATTAGCCTGAAACAAATGTGAAGAATTCTTGATATTTGTTTCTAACTAAAAATTGACTTGCACAGCTCTGCTATCCCTCTTGGGGGTACAGCCAGATTACAAGAGACTCCACAAATAGCATAATATTTTATTTCAGCCTCTTCTACAGTTTACTTACTTGTAAATAATTACAGCTAATGTAATGTAATGCAACATAATAGTGCAGCTCACTCACTAATGCTGCAGTCCAGACATCTAACCTCAGAGATATTATCATTAGATACTACTTTTAAATTTCCCAAGGAAGCAGGAACAAACTTCCTAGCATGTAAATAATTGCCAGTGACAAACCCTGCTAAAATTGAAGAGGACTGAGTGACTGTCACTAGGAGACAGTAGAAGAATCAAAGCAGCATGATAGGTCCCCTCATTCCCACCATTGTTTTACTGACAGGAATCAATATCAGCAACACTGGTAATTTTGTATTTTTCTTCTGCAGACCTATCCTAACTGTCTTCTGCTTCAAGCCTTTACAGTTCTTGGGAGACATCAGTACTTGGATATTTTAGCATAAGTATCTCTAGTAAAGGCTTGGACTGGTTCTGCACTGGCAACAGCAGCACATCAAGCTCCTCTTTATTTTGCTTTTCTGCCACTTCAAAATCAGTTTTTTTGGACACCTTTCAGACCACTTTGCTCTCTAGATCTGTGATTTCATATTATATTGGCCCACTACACTTTTAAAATGATGATTAGAAGATCTTAGTGGCTAATCTTACACATGGAAATAAAAGCACTGTCAGTAAATGGCTGACTGGGAGACCACAACACAACTCCTTCCTGTTTTTATAGCTTTTCAACTTGTTTTCTAATGTCAGAGATTTTCATCAGAAAGCTGAGGAGGCACATATGATAAAAAAATACTCTTGTTTATTTGTTCCTTCCAGACAAATCTATATGTACTAACTATGTGCCCCCCAGCTTGCTAATGTAATGGTTTCCAACAGCTATTGCCTGGTCTCCTTGTTATCGTCCAGGGAAACACCCCTGATTCTGCCATTCTTCCTATGGAGAGTGAATTGTCTGAATCACTATCTTAATAATCTAGAGACTTTTGGGACAGAAGAATGGCATATCTGCTCTTAGTATGTTCCCTTCTCAATTCCATGGATGCTTGCAATGGTGGTCAGTTAAACATCTAACAGGGGTAAGATGTCGCCCATGGACATCGTTGAGTTTGCACAGTCTGTGGCAGCCCTTCATTCCTGCGCGCAGGTGTGAAGCTGAACAGCTCTTAATGAATGACAGTGGTAATATTATCTCCAAAAGAGGCCATGGTTGGTGATACACAATGAAGGTGTATCACTCTGAAGTGGAGCACTGAATGCCAGAACAGATTAAAACTATAATCTGTAGTTTTATACTATACCAAAAGACTCTAATCCCTTTAGTTACTTTATCTTGTGAGATAGGTCTTTTTCATAAGATCTTGATCCTTATTTTTGTAATGCTAATGAGGCCTTTAGTCAAATCTGTATTAGGTTATTTTCTGTGTCTTCGTGAAAATGACTGATTTGGAAAGCTCATGTGATTCACAATGTGCATCGGTTTCTTTCCATACTGTGTTTCAAAGGATAAAGTGTTTCTGCTTTCTCACTCCAAATTTCTATTTAAGCCATTTCTCATTTTTTAAATTAATCTTAAAATTAGACATTAACATGTCTGGTAGCCACAGTACTGTCACTTTTCATACTATTTCTTGTTCTCAACACATGGCAATTCTACCAGCTTTTCTCCACGATGTGATACTATCTATGTAGACAAACTTGAACAAAAAAAGATTGCTGACAGCTAATAGTTTCCTTGAGATGGCTGCTTGCATGGATTACATTCTCCATATAAATTTCTTATTCTATGAATCCTCTAGTAGAATTAGACAATTACTTTAGATTATAGATTGTGTATTGGAGCTTGCCAGCACATTGTTGGAATTTTTTTTCCCATTTCAAATGGAAAGAAAATGCAAAAAGTAATTCAAATTGCTGTGCTCAAATTCCTCAAATACTATGTCTGCCACAACCTGCCTCGCTGGGAAAAGTGTCCTTGGGAGTTACCCAAACTGCAGAGAGATTTAATTTAAAAACTGCAGGCTAGTTGCCTCAGTTCCATGGGCTACAGCTCTTAAAGCCCTGGCTCTGGTAGAGGTCCTGGAGCCATATCTTCACATGACTGGTTCTGGGTACGCGTAAATACACAAGGACATTCAACACAGTCGGTTGAGAATTGTGTTGTCAAACCTTTCCCAGCTAATTCTAGCGGAGACCATTCTTGCTGATTTATGCTGTTTTAATCCTTTCTAAGCAGAAAATTTTAAGAAGGTACAATACAAACTTTCTACCAGTTTCTAGAATAATGGTTTGCATAACAAGGTGCATTAATCTTATACATTAAACTATTAAGAAATTTTTAGTTTTTCAAGCGTACAAGCATGGAAAATGTAGGCCTAATAAGACTTTATCATAAGTACCCCTACTAAGGCATTTGGGATGAGTTACAGTGTAGGTGTGCTTTATAATCCTGAAAGATTCTAATAACTTTGTTTATGAGCTAAAAAGGAAAGCAAAAGTATGATTTTTATTAATTTAGAGGATTTTGTTAGTTGTTTGCTGCAAGGTTTTTTGGTCAGTTATTGAATGTTAAGTCAAACTATTTTGACATCAAATATTTTCACAAAGTATTTGCAAGATTAAGCTATAACACTGTGACCTTAATGATGCTCTTAATGTAAGTTTGAAGTAAACGTGAATGAACATGAATTTATGTAGCTAATAAGAATGTAAATCTTAAACTATTAATCTATGCTGTTAAAAATGAACATGTAAAATAGATAAAATAAGATATGGATATCTTTCGAACTTTTGAACTTTTCCTCAGGAAGTTGTTTACTACTCTGCAACCATTCAACCTGACTGCTTTACATGTAAATAAAAGAAAGACAGAAAAAGTTTTAAAGAAAAAAAAAAGGGGGGAGTTGAATTTTATAATGTAAGCTATTCTGTGTGTTGATTCTGCCTTTTTTTATTAAATAAATTTGTAACTCAGTAATAAGTTTAACATTTCTGTAAAGTGGTACATAACAGATGAGTGCTATATTAGAGACAAGTCAGCACACATGCGTAGATTTCCCAGTACAAAAATCTCAGAAAACTCAGATCAGAGTAAGGTTTACTTCCTAAGTCAAGTGTGTTGCAAAACGTGCCCAAAGCTAAGTCTCCTAGTTCAAAAATATTTTCATGGATACATGAAACGAGACAGAAGATCATACCCAGCTGCTGACTGAGGACTCATCAGCCTCAGACCAGGTCTTTCCTGCAATGTGCACATACAGGAGTATTAAATTTTATGTGCATTAGAAGGAATTGCCTAGTAGAACTGCTAACAATGTCCATCTCTTTCTACTTTGGTTGGTAAAACAGAGGTGTTACCCCAGTCTGTCTTTTCCTATTCTGTTCCACCTGTGCTGAACAGTGTTTGGAAGAAGGATATGGATGTGGGGAAAAAAGGTAGAATTAAAGGTAGAATCCATTAGGAAATAATGAACAAGAAGGTTGTGCTTTAAGGTAAAAAGCTTCTAGTGGAAGAATTGAGCTCACACAATTTTCTTTGATCTTTTGCCTCTAAGTGAAGTGACATGCAGCACTTCAACACATGAAAAAACCCTCTACTGATTAAATAATCTGATGTTTTACAAAAGATAATTTTTGTTTATTGCCTGCTACCTTTCAACTGAAAAGTTGACATCACAACATCCTTGGCATCAACTTCTATCAGTGTAGCACTGGAGGAATATTTAATCTACAAACTTGCTGGCTTTGTGAAATCGAGGTCTGTGCTGACCCCTTCTTTAAAGACTGCATTACAACTACTTGGAATATTCCAGTTCATCTTATTTGTCTTGATACCACAGGTGGCACTGAGGCAGAAAAGGTGGGAAGTATTCTGAAAATATCTATGAATATGCAGGGAAAAAAAAAGGATTTTTTCTCATCAGGCATTAGAGAACACTCAATTTGAAAAATAAATGCCTAAATGGAGTCTCTGTCTCTGGAGACATTCAAATCCTGCCTGGACACATTCCTGTACAACCTGCTCTAGGTGGACCTGCTCTGGCAGGAGGGTTGGACTAGATGATCTCTAGAGGTCCCTTCCAACCCCATATCATTCTGTGATTCTGTGAAATGAAATATCAAATTTATATATTTCTTTTAGGAAAAAAAACAAAGAGATTTAACTTCCTGTAATGGGACACCTTCTTTGGGAGACTGTAGGATCTTAAACACTGAAGTCCAACAGACGTCACTGTGTTCCATGTCTGCTTCTGTCCTCAAACCAGGACAGCAACAAATGGGTAACCTGACCAGCTACTGATATGGCCGATGCATATGGAAAGGAGACTAACGTCTCTATAAATTATCTCAATAACTTCCTTTTGCTATCAAACTAATAATTTTATTTGGCTGCCTGTTGTATTAATTTCCTGATCGAGTAATTTGAACTTATTGAGTTATCGATTTAAATTTAATTATAACATTAACTTGATGTTTACATTGTTTAAATATAATTAGCTCAAAGAAATTTTAGTAAATTTACATAATAAAAAGCTTACTGAAGATACATTTTTTTACTCGTGTTTTCATATGAAACTCGTTATTCTGTCAATTTACCATAGTGTCAAAAGCCTAAATGCAGAAAGAACCTCAGTTAAAAATACTGGATATGATACAATTTTGCTTACTACCTACTATGTAGTCTTGCTATACTGGCAAAAACCAAACAGCAGCTCCATTATCCATTTCTCCTCATAACCAAAACAGCCCTGAAAGTAGGTTAAACATTTAAAAATAGATTAAAACACTGACATTTCTTCTATCATAATTTTCATTTCTTTCACACTGAACCCTTGACAGTATTATTTTTCACTTAAGATTTGTAAGGACATGGGAATGGATGTGCCATTTTTTATCATAATTTTATCCATGCTTTCACTGTCTTGTGAAGACATGACGTAATCCAAGATCTCATATAAGTGAACTGACTAAACAAAAACACAATTTAAAGCAAGAAATTATTTTTTTTTTATATGAGAACAGTATTATTTTTTTTTTTTGTTAGGTGAATGAATGGGAACAACAAAATAAGAACACATTAATTGGCAAAACTGAAGTGTGTCCATTGTCAGATTTACTTCATCTTCTATGTGGTCTTTCAAAACAACAGGGACATTATTTTTACAACATTTCTAGCCCAGATGAGGAATATACTAAAGGCAGAAATATCCAAGAGGGCTCAGAGTTAGATACGTGCATGTGAAAGACATGAAAATATGTTCTCTATAAAAGCATAAAAGAACTTCACTTGACTTGCATGACTTTTTGTATCAAGCATGCTACAGCAGTCTTTTGATTCTAATATGAAACTATAGTAAGGATCATTGCACTAATGCATGAGGATTTGTGATAATGTTGCAGAAATTTTACTGTCAAAACTGAACTGCAGTGTAATGACTTTTGTTATCATGGTTTCTAATAACTATTCAGCATGAATTGACCCTACATATGTTTTACTGCAATAATATGTCAGTTATTCAGAAAGTAAAAAAAAAGTAACAGAAATCAATAGGCCTCCTCCCTCCAAGCTCTAACTATAATATGGCCACCTGAAGATAGCAGATCATGAATATGAAAATGAATATATTACTTACATTTTAAAGCAATTATAATTTGCACAGAGACTATTTTTAAATAGAAGCTATGTGAGCAAGAATAATTACCAAATTTTTGTCAGACAGTGCCACTTGCAGTGTTAATGACAGATTCTATTATATAAGTTCTTAACATATAATGACATCTCATACCTTTCTGTGCAGGAATCCACTCTCATTTCAGTATGAGAACAAATGCTGATGTCTACAGTACAATCATTGACATGTTAGTGTAATACATTGGAAGTATCAAATTTTACTTATGGAATAGATATTCTAAGAATGTTCAGTACAAAAAGAAATATATGGTAAATAATTAGATTTGGTTTTCAAGCATAATCATATTACTTGTGCTAATATGCTTGTCCATTGAGATTTCCAGAAGAAACTGCTGTTACATACTTGCACAGTAGAGATGTATTAGGCAAGATAAATGTAAAAAAAAAAAAGTCTAGCTGCCCTCAAAAGCAAACGTTTAGGAAAAATATTAGGTACTAAATAGAATATATTTAAAGATAATGTCAAGATCCACCAGAATTTGTTCTAGTGTCATCTAGAAGAGATGGAAATGTGCAATTCATGCTATAATGAAGCCAGCACATCCACCATGTCAGATGTGCCATGGTCAGTGGAAGATAAATAACCAAATTAAAGAATGCCTTTGTGCAGGGAAGTGTCTTTCTCAAAGACAGTAACCTAACAGACAGTAAGAATATCAGACTTCACTGATATTTTATCAAATGAAAATTTAGGATAGACATAAATGCTTTGTGGTAGTGATTATATATGTAATGAATTATCTTTGCAGACAGAAAAAATATTAAATATTTTATTTTTTGTTAATGACACTAAATATTAAGTACTTATGGTCTGACCAGCAGCTATCAAAAAATACGATAATAAAATTAATTAGGTAAGCAAAACATCATCTTAAAGTCATATAGCCATTGCATCTCTACAGTCATCTGAAATATCTAAAAAATACTGTCTATAGATAGGATTACAAATGAACATTAGTAGATTCTAATGTCTTTGGCACACAATAAGAGTATGCTTTAAAAACTTTCAAATGCTTGAATGTGATTAAAAAAGTATACTAAGTCAAAGGAACATAATAGCAACTCAGAATTTTTTAAATATCTGCATTTAGGAGTTTAGTTTTCAGACACACTAGAATGACTATCCCCCTTTAAGTGTTACTTGCTTGTTTTTCATAATACAATAAACGATGGCTCCAAATACTTTTGCAGAGAAAAGTAATATTGAAAAACTGAACATCAGCACTGTAAATATGAATGAAGCCAGAAAAGGTTTCTCACACGCATGATGTTGTCCTTATACATGTCATAACAAATTTCTGATATGCTTGTGTTCAAGAACCATGGTCTTCCGATTTATACCAGGAGCAAGGAAAGTATCTGAGGTTAAAATTCAATAGACTTTTAATTGAACATACACACTATAAAACTAATAAAAACTTACTGTACCTTTCCTTATTAAAAAAAAATTAAATTATGAAAACAATGAAACATCATCCATTATGTCACATTATGTATGCCTTTCTACTTCACAGAAAGTTTATTCTCTATTTACATCACTTAATCCTCTCTTCACTAGGACACTACTGACAACCAAGATGTTTCTCTCTTCTGAGCATTCACTTCTGTCATTTTTCTATTTATAGGGTTTTTGCCTTCCTCATACATTCTCTGAAACCTCCTTTGGCATTCAGTCTTACCTCAGAGTGAGGTAAGATTTCCCTCCTTTCTTCTATGAAACTTCTTCCTCTTGCTCTTATCCCTACCCAACACGCACACACACTGGAATCCATTTTTTAAAACATCTTACACAACAAAGAACTTTAGAAACTTCAATTCTTCTTAGTTAAAGCTGAGATCCTTACCTGGCTTTTTGATTTCAGAAGCTTAACAAAACCACAAAATCTCATGGAACTACTTAGAATCGAAGAATTAATACTATAATAATGGGACAAAGTTAAGAAGACAGAAGCAGAAGTAGAATTATACACACACACATGAAAAAGCATCATACTACCACTGTTATAGAGCAACTCATCATTAATCACAGGAATTTATGAAAGCAAGGAGCTTTTCTCATTGACAATAAACATGAAACATGCACGTGTGTTAATCTGCCAAGCTACTGTCTGTTATAATAGTCATACTAGGCTCTCCTTAAATATCCAGAGGAAGTTGCCAACATCCAAAAAATGTCAGTGGGATAGGAAATCCCCTTCTCATCCACCCAATATGTGTAGCAGTAGGAAGGAATCATTCATCTTCTACAAGCGCATGCCTTTGTGTTATCAGTGCAGAATAAGATACGATGCTTTTTATGGGCATAGACCCTCTGTTCAGCAATGTATATCCCCTCCACTCAATAAGGGCACCTTCCTTGGTGCAAAGAACCTTACAAAGTCTTGACAAAACACTTCATCTTATCAAAGCATTATTTCACCTATCATCAAGATGAAGTCTTTTCTGGGGGTGAACAAATCAGCTACTTAGAAGCCCAAAGCAAACCTACTGGATTAGTTAGAGCAGTCACTATAGCCAGTTAAAATTATGAAAAAAAAAAAAAAAAAAAGGCAATTTGCCTTTTACATTAGTATTTGTAAAATTTTGAGTAATTATATATAGGGAAGAAAGTTCTCAGGATTTAGGGAAGGATGAACACAGTTTCTTCTTCTTGAATGTTCATGTCACCGTAATGCATATATATATATATAGCACAGCACCTAGAAAAAATCATTACTTTGACACTCCTCCAGAATTGATTTTCTGTTGCAGTTGTAAGTTGCTTATTAGCAAAAACCTAAGAAGAAAATAAAGCTTCTTTTTTATCGGAGCTGTATGTAATCAACACATTTTTGCCTTTTGTAATAATTTCTAAATACTTTCTTTTATAATTGTAGAAATACTTTATTTTAATATTTGGACTAGTTATTCATTTAACAAAGGGAAGAGTTTTCAAAACAGAAATTAGATTAGTTATTTCTGTAATCCTCAAATTAATATTGTGACTAGAATGCCTCTTCATACACATACCACTGCTGAATGGCACAGAGGACTGTCAGAGATTCTAAACATTGCCATCCCTAATTTCTAACACAAGTTAGGTATATGTATTGTAATGCTGATTATAAACTCCTATAGAACAGCAACATACTCATAACCATTTTCTTCATAAACAAGATTTTTAAAAGCCAAACAAATGATTATGTAGCATTGCTGATGAAACTAGATCCTCTTGGTATTGCATTGCTATTTTACTATAGTTTACTATGTTTATTTTATTGTATTCAAATTGAGAAGGTAAAAAGCAATAATGTATGCCAACCCATTTGCAATTTTGTTTGCTTCCAGACTACATCATTGAGATGCATGGTAATATCATCCATACTATGTCCAGAAGAGGTTGAGTGGGAAATCTGTTTCAGAAATATTAACTATTAAATTCTGAGAATGTAGAAGACAGATATTCTTACATCCAAAGAAATAAAAGGTCTGGATGATAATGTAACATAGGTATATTTTTCTGTAGAGAGACTTGAAGAGAGCGTACCCTTAATTCTGCAATCAGAAAACGATACTTTAAATTCCTTCTAGAATCCAGTCCTTCTAAGAAAACTTTTCAATGCTCATAGCATTGCCTCTGCTATGATATCAGCAGAACATAATTGACACTCACTTCTGCTTTTTATGTTTTAAATCTCCAACTTATTCTCCAAGTATGGTTATCCCTAAGAACAGATTACTTAAAACCATTTTTGTTCTTGAAACATAGAAGGGCTATGGAGTTAACGTGAATCTTTTGGAAGGAATTTTCTCATTTATATTTATCAGGAACAAACTGAATACACTCAATTTTAAAGTTAGAGATTAACTGAGGTAGTATATGAGGAAATGAGCAGTGGATGAAGACATGGGTATAAGACATAAAATGAATTGATAAGAGTAAAGTACTAGCAAATAATCTGAATTCACATCTAATTTATTTATTTGAAGACTTCTACACTGTACTTTTAGAGAACAGACTAAAATATCAATAGATTAGGATCTGTTTTTTGCATAAATTACTTAAGATAATGAAGATTCTTACCTGAAATTGTTGATGTGAATTAAGGTCTGTGTCCATGACAACTTAAATGCATACTAATTTTCAGAAACATAGACATGAAAGGCAAGCAAGCAATAAGCTGACTAAAATATCTCAACAGTATTTTTAGTTGATTATACTTTGATAGGCTTGTATTTTGAGAGCTATCTATAAATACAAAGGAAACACACAGAAAAAGTCTTTTCTGCGAATTGGCACTGAACTTCTGCAACAAAGTTCTGCAACATCACTTGACTCAGGTTCTACAGGTTTCACTGATATATTAAAAAAAAAAAAAAAAAAAATCCTGTCCTTTTAAATGTAACTAATTAGTGAATAAAACATTACACCTGGCCACTATACCTCTACGATGGAAGTTCTTCTAACTAGGTTTTACCTTTTTCATTTCAATGGTTTCCAAATTACAGGCTTACACAGTCTGACTGTAATTGTAAAACTCAGTTTCCAGAAAAAGTGTTTTATGGAGAATGTTGAGGTTGACACATTTTAATTACCACATAACATATTTATATTTATATAAAAAAATAAATACATTTTAGGTACAAAAGTGGAATTAATGAATAATTAATTTTGAATATCTTACATGAATTGCTCTGTAAAAATAATAAAAAACAGAGCTAGCAAGCAAAAAAATGAAAATACAAAAAGTGCAAAACAAATAAGAAGAAAATAAGAATTCAGGTGCTAAGTACTAATAACAAGTATTCTATTATTATTACGTAGCTGCATTAATCAAATTAATTTTGGAGATGAGATAAATGAATTGAATGAGTGATATTAGCATTTTACCTGCTGATGATCTCTAACAGCAGCCTCCACCCTGATTCTATTTTCATAGAGTCCTGCGAGGTCTTTTTTACTGTTTGAGTAGTTGTTCTGAGAGATTTGATATTCTTGAGCTAACCACAGATTTTCTTTAATGATTTGCTCCAGAGCAGCCTAAAGAGAAAAGTAATTAATTACACTTACTGCAAAATACCTTTCTAAAAAATAAAATTATAGGTCACCTCCATAATTTCCCTGACTCATTCACTTTTGAACATCTGCAAAATATAAATGACAAGATTATGGTATCAGTGAAACAAATGGAAAAACTGCATAAAAATTTCAAATGGTTAGGATTTTGCTGAATATATGTATAGGGAAATAAATGTTATTAATAAATGATATTTACAGAAAATGATGTCACAAATACTTACAGCAAAAGTTACTAAAAAGAACACATCCTCTGTCTTGCTACATAAGACATTTCTGCAAAGAAATTTTCTTGTCTTAACTTCCAGAGAATACATAAAATTCTTCACCCATAGTTTATTTTTTTAAAACTTTCATTTTCCAATTTATTTGTAAATCTGACACAATGCACTATTAATGTATTTTTTAAAAAATTTAGTATTTCCAATTTGATTACCTTGATTTTAAAGACTAGTACAATTTTTGACTATCATAGTTTTCTACCAGGTGAAGTTGAAGTTGTTTAAATTTTATGCTTCTGTAATAAGAAAAATTTCCATTCCTTTAAATCTGATTTTCACTGAACTCCTTTTGATAATAATGCAACAGTCATGTACTTTTCTAAGGTATTTTATCTAGGTTACAAAGATACAATCTGATTTACTTTGCTGATTTTAAATTGATTTTTGTCAAGGAATTATATTTTATTCTTCATTAATTTTCCATTCAAAGGCACTTGGAGGAAGGGGAGCCCAGGTAGATTTTTACCCATAGAGTTAGTTGAATATTGAAATTTCAGAGACTTTTGACATTCAGAATTTCTTTCAATTTCATAACTCTAAAACAGGATGGCTGATTTCCACTTTTCAAAATATTCCTTACAATATATTTTTAATGTACATCTTCAAAATACATTTTTAAAGCATCACGGCTAGTGATAACACTGCTACCCAGCAGAGAGGAGAGATGGACAAAAAACTCTGTAACAAGCAAGCTTGGAACTTATTAAATTTACATACGTTGTTGCCTGTTGTATCTGGGAGGTATTTCTGTTAAAAATGGATGCACATTATAAAGTGGAGTGGAGGAGAGTTTACAATTATGAGAGTGTGTAGAAGCCTGGGCCAACTAATTAAGGTCCAATGTCCATGTGATGAGTGGCTGCCCTAATTTAAGGCAATATTTTAAAGTTTTCTAATGCAAAAGTTATAGTCTAAAAGCTATAAAAGGTAGAAGAGTCTGCTTAAGAGTCCAGTTGATACAAGAAGGAGGACTATTTGTATTTCCATGTGCAGTGGGTACCCTCGCAGAAAAGGAGAACTAGCAGAACAGCTGGAGCAGTAGGAGCGAGTGTCACCATCGTCTACTCCATGGATGAAGCCTGTTGATCCATCAGGACTGAAAGCAGCCTCTGACCTGCCAGTCCCAAACCGTGAGGGAAATGTTACCACAGCAGGTGGGGAGTAACCACCTGTCCTAGTAGTCACCTCACCACAATCCGAAGAAAGGAATCATAAATAATTTTGGTTTAATTTTTGAGAAAGGAATATCATATGTTATTCTGTTTATTTCCCTGCTCCTCTTCTCCCCTTCAATAGACTACTTTTTAAGTCAAAAGATGCATGTCCAAGGTAGGAAAAATATATTTTGAGCATAAAGGAATTTAGATTAATTTTCCTAGGTCACTGGTTGAAGGTTCAAGACATTTATGTGTGAATCGCAACAGAACAAGACCCTGTTGCTGCTAGTTCTAGCTTTGTTTGGAAGGAAAACATGCTGGGAACATTTCTGAAACAGCAAACATTTTACCCATATACTACAGCTGCAAGTTTGCCCAGAAGCCAAGAGAGCTAGGGAACTTTGGTAAAATTCAAACTTTGCTTTAGTATCTCCTGTGTCTCTAAAAAAATCCTGTGAATTAGTAGACTAATAAAGTGGAAGTTCGTCTGGGGTCACAGTGATAATGCTGAAAAATCCATATGTTTTCTGAATCTGTTCCCAAGTGGGTAATTTAGATTCTCACCTTTCAAAGACAAAACTCTCCAAGGGAAATAGCAGCATGCCTGAACAGGTTCCCAGCCGTCCCTTGGAGCTACTTGAATTTTGGGAGTTCCCAGGACAGCATATTAACAATGATTTTACTCTTTTTCTATGCAATGTCTTAATTAAGATATATCTACTTTTGTATCTCTATTTATATGTAATTGCTGAAAACTGTGGCTATAAACTTGCTGTGGTTATGCAACTAGATAGAAAAAATTCTTCCTGAATGGAACTGTTGCTCTTTACATCATTACAATAGCAAAACGCTATGTGTCTTTCAGAATTCTCTAAGTAATAAAAAGAAAGATGTAGAATTTAGTGAAGATGTGATTATCAATTTACCTTATCTACCTTATTTATCTTCAGGTAGAGGTAAAACCTGCTTTTCAGGCTGATACCTTCCTTAACAAACATACAATGCTTCATGTTAATATGTTAGCATTCAATACTTGCAAATAAATAGTATTTTCAATATCACAGTATTTTTACCTATGTAAGGAATATAGGAAAATGAGAGAAAAGTTAGTTTGTAGAATATGAACATCAATATAGTAATTTTCACCAATATAGACACCTGAGTACAAAATGAGCGAAGTCCTACTATTTTGTATAATTTAAAATGGCCCAGACATTTTGACAAAGGAAAACAACGTACCAAAGAAAAGAAAACAGCTTTCTCCAGGTTTTGTAAGATTCAGTGGCTATACTAGTTCCCCAGTCCCCAAAATTGCTTCACTGTATAGCTTATGTCAGCTGAGACAGATAAAGTGAGATGCTTCTTTCTCTAATTCACTCCATTGAAAGATGAGCTGAGGTTCAGAAAGCAAAGAACATACATCCTTTAAATATCCAACTGTCACTCACTGACGTTTCTGCAGAGGATTTCCCAGAATGTAGGGAAGGAAAAAAAAGTCTTTAGGAGCATTTTATCCATATGAAAGAGAGGAATGTTCACACTGTGACCAAACTTGGCATGCCAGAATATACACTAGAATATACACTGCGCCTCTTTCTTCTGTTCCAGAAGAACGAGGATATGAATCTCAAAACTGATCACAAGACATTTTAGTAGACAATCCTGACACTTTTTTTTTATCTCTGGCACTCAAACTTCTGAATTTGTAGACTTATGAACTGATAAAAAGCACTATGATTTATGTGCTTGTTCTTTTCACGAGAGGAAATTTCTACCTGATACAGCACATATACTTTTTCCTCTTTACGTTCTCTTATTCAACACAGCAGTCTAGGAAGTCTCGGTTTTCCTGGAACAACAGAAAGATGGAACATTTTTGTGTGTGTTTGCTGAACACATTTAGAATCATAGAATGGTTTGAGCTGGAAGGGACCTTAAAGATCATCGAGTTCCAACCCCCCTGCCATGGGCAGGGACACCTCCCTCTAGACCAGGTTGATCAAAGCCCCATCCAGCCTGGCCTTGAACACCTCCAGGGATGGGGCATCCACAGCTTCTCTGGACAACCTGTTCCAGTGTCTCACCACCCTCACAGTACAGAATTTCTTCCTAAGATCTAATCTAAATCTACCCTCTTTCAGTTTTAAACCGTTACCCCTGATCCTATCACTACACTCCCTGATAAAGAGTTCCTCCCCATCTCTCCTGTAGGCCCCCATTAGGTATTGGAAGGCTGCTATAAGGTCTCCTTGGAGCCTTCTCTTACCCAGGCCAAACAGCCCCAACTCTCTCAGCCTTTCCTCATAGGAGAGGTGCTCCAGCCCTCTGATCATCTTCATGGCCCTCCACTGGACTCATTCCAGCAGGTCCATGTCTTTCCTGTGCTGAGGACCCCAGAGCTGGACACAGTACTCCAGGTGGGGTCTCACCAGAGCAGAGGGGCAGAATCCCCTCCCTGGACATGCTGGCCACACTTCTTTTGATGCAGCCCAGGATGCAGTTGGCTTTCTGGGCTGCGAGTGCACATTGCCAGGTCACATTGAGCTTCTCATCCACCAGCACCCCCAAGTCTTTCTCCTCAGGGCTGCTCTCAATCCATTCTTCGCCCAGCTTGTATTTGTGCCTGCGATTGCCGTGACCCAGGTGCAGGACCTTGCACTTGTTCTTGTTGAACTTCATGAGGTTCACACGGGCCCACCTCTCAAACGCAGTTCCTGTCTGCTACAATCCAAATTCATAATGAGAGAATAAAATATGTGGAAGCAAGAAAAAAATAAAGCCACCAAAAGCCTCCTCAAAACTGTCAACAAATTGTTAGCATAACGGCTGCTGAACTAGGCAATAGGAAAGCAGATGCAACACCATGAAACACGATGATGAATTATCAGTCCAGCACCTCAGGCCATACAGAATTTTTTTGCAATAACTAAACTTTAAACTAAACCTTTAAGGCTGCAAAGAGAGATCACCACTAACCTAGCTGTGACTGCTACAGACAAGCAAGGGATACTTGCTGTCTGCAGCACAGAGGAGTCGTGTTTCAGGTTATTCTTCCCTCCTTTTATGTACACTAATACCAATCAGTTTGTGTTGCAAGTGATCCAAGAACTATTTTATGGTTCCGTATTTGTGTGACAAAAGTTTTAAAGCATTGGAGAGACAAATCTTAGGATCAATGATTTTGTCCAAGTAATGATATACCTATAAACATGATATAAATTCCTGTGGTTTACAGGGTCAATCATTTCAAATAGTCACTCTGTTTTATTTGAAAGACAAGAACAATTGATTTTGACAATCAGGTGCATCAGCACAATAAACTAATTATTAAAGGATCTATATTAATTGGTTATACTACTTAAACTTGATGTTGTGAAGAATGAAATTAGTTTCCCTGAGGCAGGAATGACTTTCTTTTGTATGCATAACGTATCCTGTTTATAATATGAACAGCAAAATAAGAAATGACATATCTTAAAATTACTGTGTTCATGTGACTCTGTACCTCCCCCTCCACAGACCTTCCCCAGAGTGGTTTAGCAACGTTTTCCCAGTAGCATCTGTTACACATTCTGTATGTCCCTTCCCAGAGGATAAAGAGCACAGTGATAACAAGCACCACAAAGTCATTGCAATACAGTTGGCAAGTCCCATGGCTACAGAAAAGAAAGTTACTGCAAAGCAAGCACAAGGTATTGGGGTTTCTTCCCCTGTCTGAGGATCGATTGATGCAACTAATGCTTATTAGCAAATAGTTTGGGCTCTGCAAGTCACAGAATCTACAGCACAATTTGAGCTGATATAATCGCTGATTCACTCTCCTTACTTGGGATCTTCTGTTGATGCTGCCACCAGCATTTGACAGTTGATAATTTATGCACCAAGGATCACAGAGCTACTCAGTAAATCTCTAGAACTGCAACCCTTTTAAGGTAGACAGCAGAAACAGTTGAGCCCTGCTTGAACAAGCTCTAGCATAAGTCACAGGATTTACGCTGTTGATATTATATACTGATCTAATACAGATTTTTATAGTGCCTGAGCTGAAACTGGTCTTTCCCTGTATCTGCAGCCAAAAAAAAATAATTCATAGCCCTGAGTTACTGAAACTAAGTCTTCATCTGAAAGACATCATCTTTTTGCATAGATGGCATGAATTTTTGCTTTATTATGTTTGGTAGAAATTTTAGAATGTATATACACAGACTGACAGAGGGAAGTGAGAGATCATATTTTTGAATAGTTTGCTAGAGACCATTTGGAACAAATTAATTACTCTTTCAGTAGGAAATGTTTTCTGACAGATTGCATTTTTCCTATCTGCAAACTAAAGCAACAATAACTACAAGTAGCCTTTCACTGATAACACAGCACTCCAAATGGCAGTTCCAACAGTTCTGAAAAAAACAAGTTCAGTTCTTATAAGGACTCAAGTGGAGAAATAACATGGGGAATAAAACCAGATATGCATCAAATGTTTTGAAGAAAATTTCTGTGGATGGAAAACTATACAAATGTAAATGCTGCTAAAATAGCAATAATAAAAAATGCTACTTAAATAATAAAGTTACTAAAAGAATATCAGAAAATATAAGAACAGACTTGCCTGCTTTAACATTACAAATATTCAAAAATAAATAGTGTGTAATACTTTTTGGGTTACAATTCCTCCAAAGCTGAAAAATATTTTTGTTTTTTCATATACAGTCTTTTCTATGTAGGAATAATCTGGACTTCCCCAAAGTTACTTTTGGCACATGAACTAAATTGTATTAATATTAAAAAGAGACCATGGTTGTAGAATAAGATTTGAATGCTCTAAGATTTTTTTTATGTTGGCGTGCCTTTTACCCATTATTATATTGGTTCAGAAGATATGAAAATAAAAGGATGCTAAAATTTGAAGTATTAGAAATATTTAAGTTTATCCCACTTGAACCTTCTCTAGAGCCCTGGAAATGAAGTAAACACATAAATCTTGGAGAAAGCAAAGGATTTACCAGTCTAAAGGCCTTAACATGCAAAGCAACTGATTAAGCATTTTTAGTCCTTTCTTTATCTGCAGTCAAGAAACCCTGATTACAGGGAAGAAACTTTTGCTTTGTGGAGTCCAACCTCTTTGGAAGTTAAGAAGTGGTTGTTCTGGAATTCTTTTTCTAATGGTTTCAATGAAACTGCAGAGATTTTTGCATATGCTCCAGTACCAGATCTGTCAATAGCTACATTTCAAAGAATTTTGGAACTAGAAGCTAGAGGAACTAGTTGTTTTTCAGAACATAAATACTTAAGTATCTCTCTCATTTCTACTAAAAGTTTGAAATATTTGTCCCTGCCTTGCTGAACAGAAATGTACTTTAATAGTGCTGCTTGACAATTAACTAATTTTGTTATGGATAAGCGACAAATACATTATTTTTATTGAAAGAATCAACAACAGCAGAGCTTTGTCTAGAGCTAAAATTTTGCCTCTACTTCAATTTTGTGATCAGTTTTCATCACAAGTGTTCAGAAGGAGAAAAGCAACATTCAAGATCTTTAAAAAGCAACTGGATATTTTCTGTGTTCATGTTGCAAAACCAGAATTTGGCACTAGTTATACATGTCAAGCTTTTATACATTATGTATAGGCAAATTCAAGGGACATGTAGGAGACTAGAAAGTTCCTAAGTCTTGAACCAATATGAGATCAGTCTCAAGGTTTTGGCAATTCTCTTCAATGGCGCCTGAAAAAAAAAAAGTAAATTCATGCTGGGAAGCACACTGAAGAATTGGCAGTGTGTAAGAAGATAAAGAAAATGAATTGATGAAGACAGATCTTCAAGACATCTGGTGCCACAATTGTGTTAGGGCTCAGTACTGATTTGGTGACAGCAACTTGGATATGTCACTTAAGTAAGTCACAGTCCTTTTCTTTCTTGATATCATGGAAACAGATTGGTTTCAAAGCACTGAACTGGAAGTAAAAGCATGATGCCTTCAGGTAGTAGGGGTCACTGACTCCACCAGTGGTGTCAGGAATATGGCTTCCTAAGACATAAGCGCAAATTAGTGACTCCATAGAACTGAAAAATAGAAAAGTATTAAAGCAAGCAGAACACAAGTGAAAGTTCAAAGGCAAAAAGAAATTGAATAAAAAACACTGCTATTGCAGAAAACATGAGTGACAACAGACTATAAAACAAAAAGGAAAAGTAAACACAATTTGGATTTGATACTAACTGTGGAAAACTGTAACTTTAAGAGATTTTATTACGAGTTAACTGGAAACAATTGTTATGATATACAGTGCCAATAAATCGGGGATTGATTCAAGAAAATCTCATCAGATCCATTGGTTCTGAATGCTAATGGAAGAAGCATCAATCATTCAAAGACCAGAAAAGATAAAAAGAAAATTCTTTAGAGCTATGCAGTTGGTTGCAAAATGCTTCTATATCACAACAGATGCTTACATTTTTTTTGAAAAATAAATTTGCTTTAAGATCAACATTTGTGTTGATTGACAATAATGTGGAAACAAGAAATATAAAAATGTTCCTTTGAAGTGTGTGATAGACTCTAAAACTTTAACACTGAATTTAGGTTAATTGTTGCTGACTTTTCCACAAAGGGAGTTTTTATTTCAGGAAAAGTAAAAGGTACTTGTTTGGAATTAGTCAATCTATAAATATGATGGAATGCAAGTCAGTATCAAAACTCAGGTTAAAATTGCTATAAGTATAAAAGATTGTGGAATTACATAGAATTGAGAACTTCCCCAATCCTACATCCTCCTCCATACCTAAAGTTTATATGCTTTGTCTGAAAAGAAAAAAAAAAAAAAAAGAGTTTATGATTTCATTATTGGTTTCTGCAAAACATAGTTTTAGACTGTTAAACACAAACTTATTTGCCTATTGTTGCATCATTAATTTTTCTTCTATATCATCACAGTTTGATTATATATACCTGTCAATATTTTTAGAGCTTTTTATGAGAGAGAACTTCACTTGCAATGCTATTCTGGAAAAGATGAAACTGTACGGGAATGTCCACTTATTTATTTCATTATGACCAGCCAAAGATTTATATAGGCTCTGCATTTTCTTATATGTTTAGGGATGGACAATTCTGCATCACTAGGGGAAAAGGCTAATTACTCACAGCAAGGTCATTAGATACACACTTTCTTTCTGTCATTACAAAGACTAATATTTTTGCATTAATGGCACTATTCAGAGTAGATGAAGCAAATAAATAATAAACCTCCTTATTCAGATGCTGATGGAAATCCAAATGCTTCCAGTTGTACAGCTGTAAAAATTAAAGTGAGAAAGGTATCCAAAAAGTAAACAGTAATATTCAACACAATATCTGTTACCTACACATACACTGCCTCTGAAGTGACAGAAAGGTGCAAAGAGATTCATGGGACTATTGTCCCAATTTTTTATTAAATCCATTAGAAATTTAAAAATCTTTTGTTGCTTCATTAAGTGAAACCTGGAAAATACACTGGATTTTACAGAATAATATATTTTATTTTGATAAACTGTGTAGCCAACCATAAAAATACTAGCATTCAATTCTAACTTTGCAAATTCATCCCTTTTAATTTCTACACAATTATAAGGATCAGCTTTCAGACTTTGCATCCAGAAGGTTTTATAATTCCTTGAAAAATCAGTATCACCAACTAATCCCTTCATGGTAATCAACACTGATATTTTGTTCTAAAGTAATGTTCTAAATGAAACTTTGTAGAAACATATTTTCACTCATCTCAGATATGTACTTAGGTCCACTGACAAGCCATCTGCCTTCCGTGAACTTTGCCATAGTGATAATGCACATGACTGACACCCAGTGGTCTTCCTGGCTGAAATTTTTTTTTGGACCACTGCATTTTTTGTAGTCATGTCCATTTAAACATCCATAGTAAAAGATGTTTCTAGATTTTTGTTTATGAAATTCCCCTAGGACCTCCTCTATGCTATACAGTTTGATCCTAAAAATTGTTTCTCATGGGATTCTGAAATCCAGTAACTGATGTTGGAGAACTGTTGATCTATTTACTTCGATTATTTCTATAGGTAATATTGAGATAATTAAGAAGATTAGACTTATTCTTGCCTTTTAAAGCACTTACTGAAATATTTATAATGAATAAAAAGATCTTCCTAAAAAGATTTTTTAATCATTTCCGATGAAGAAAGCCTCACTTCCTTTTCAATAGGCAGCAGAAAAAAAATCTTTTCTCCCTCCCTTATTCTTTCCAGATTTTTAAAATCTGCAGTGAATGCATCTTCACTCCTCTCTAATCTAATTAGAATAAATTGTTATAAAATTTTGAAAACGGCAGTTTAGAAAAACTTCACCAAACAAAACTAAACATAAAATGAAAAACTGAAGAAAATCTGGTTGTTTTTATTGGACAGTTTTGTGTCAACTTTATCAGCTTTCTCAATAAAACTCTAATAAGTATCCTGTATCCTTATGTATTATGGAAGCTAAATGTTAAACAGAACATACAATGATGCAGAAATGATGCAGGACACACAAATCAGATCAACCGCATAAAGGCAGAATGATGTGGTGAATGCCAAGAAACTAGACATGAGATGATTTGGAATCCAAAAAGAAGAATTCAACAGGGTTTGAGTTGAGGCCCTGAATGCGGGAGACTCTGCCTGCCTTCAGTCTAAGAATTCTGAGACTAGTATGGAGAGGTTAACTTTTAGAAACAAACCGAAGATATAAAAAGGGGACCAATGTCCTTAAAAGTATCTGCAAGTGCCTATTACCTGCAGTGCAGTGCAACGCTAAACAAAAGGTATCAAGGCTTTCCCTAGTTGGTAAACTAAACCTAAGGTAGAACATGGTCAAGCTTTGTAAGAGGTAATCTTCCTGAACACTTTTGTCATTGGCCACTGCATGTAAGAACAGCATTTACTGGAGAAAAAAGAGCTAAGAAATACCAACACCAGAGAACAAACACCAGGACGCAGAAGACTATAACAACTTCTGCTGGATGTACACTGTATAGCATATGTCACCATTTAAATGAAGCCTCAGAGAAGCCAAACTTCAAATCATAAATGGTCTCATAAAATCTAGTGCATTAACTGAGTAAAATGAAAATATAATAATAGTTTATGTGAATTGCAACATTTTATTCAAACTATTTCCATGGGATTGTTAAAGAATTAATAGTGAGGCTTCTTTATTAAACATTCATTTTAAAAAACTGGTAATGCTCAGAAAAGAAATATACTTTCTGACATAATGATAAAAGTAAATTCACTGGAACTTTTCAAATCAGAATAAAATTTTACAGTAACTCTTATAAACAAACAAGAACAACTATGGCAAATATTTTAAACTGAGTGTAGCTATTTTTCCTCATTAGAATTTCACAGAATCCTACAAGCTCAACAGATGTGTGAAATCTGACATTTTCTGCATAGAACAGGAAACATGGGTATTTAATAAATCTTCTAAGCAAGTAACTATAACATGCGTAGACACAGAGTCTTTCTATGTTTTTATCCATATACTTATTTCACCAAACAGCAGTTCAGAAAGTATTTAAATAGAGATATATTTTATTATTGTTTCTATAGATAATGTATAGTGTAATTTAAAATACAATAAATTATAGAAAGCACTCATTTAATAAATAGCCTGTTTAAATTAATTGTCATTGGACTTCACAATATATTTAGATGCAATAATGATATAATAGTAATTGTAAAGAAAGTTGTTTTTTCTGATACCAAAGTCCCTGCTTTTCTGCAGTTGTTTTTGGTTTTAGTATTGCTCATTCATTCCAGAACTGTCATTTTCTATAGTAATGGTACAGTAGTTGTACTTGTTCTACATAAAAATGGCAACCAGTCTAATTTGCTCATTCTTGTAGTTTCAAATGTAGTTAACACAACTGAAGTCACAGGCATGACCAGTGAGAAAGAAACTACATTCTCCTGTTTTAGATAAGCCAAAATTGAGTTTTATGAAGGTCAACCTAAAAGCACAGACCAGCATGTCCTATAAACAAATCTCAGAACCAAAACCAGGATAAAAAGGCAACTATCAGCAAGTAAAGCTTTTTCAGAAATACCTTCTAACTTTTACCCTTGTCAGTGTATGGATGCACTGTCAATTATGACTAAAGAAGATTTGTCTCAATATCATGAGAACATGGTCAGCACATAAATGGGCAAAGCAGAGACAGATACACAAAACGTCATTTCCTCCTTTACTATAGAACACCAATAAAAAAAAAAAAGAGGAGATTGTTCAAGGATAGGAAAGGAAGGGTATAAGAACGAGAATAATTTATAAGTGGATTACAAAACTGAAGAACTTCAGTGATCAGAAAGTGGTACCTTTTTCTATCTTTGAGTGATGTACGTATTCATAATGTGGATGCTCCAAGCAGTAAGTTCCCATATCCACAATCATCACAGGAGCAGTTGCTGAGTTCTTGAAGCAAATAGAATCACTCTATCACATGCTGCATTAGCTTTGAGTCTTCCTCAGTATTACTGCAGTGGTTGATAAGAATATAGATAAAGCTTCAGGAGACATTAAGAATGGAGGCATTTTTTAGCAAAGTCACTGATACAGCATCAGCTCTGATGGGCACATTCCAGTGACAGCAAAAGGCTGTATTTGAGTGGTTTCACAAGACACCTTGATATATTTCATATTCAGTTTCTCTGTTCATGCAGAGAAGGCCACGTCCACATCAGCAATTAATATGAACCATTTTGCCATGCTAAGAATTTAGTCTTCCTAGTACAAAAGCAAAGAATTCGCTAGATGTCAAAGTGGAAAACACTCTCAGTTTACAAGTATGATGTACGGAAAAGTAAATAGAAATATGGACTCTGTGACTAAAGAGAAAGTCAGGAACCAAGAAAAAGTGTAGGACAGCTACTTCCTATCTGGAAAGAACTTTATCTGTGGTAGATGAGTCATAAAAGCCTGAAGTATTTATGCCCTCACTCCTTATCAGGGAACAGTCACACATGACTACTTCAGCAGGAGCTAGGCTTTGCTGAATTTGGAAGAACTATTTCTTCTACATGCAGGGAGAAAAGACTTTAGGGCCATGTTCTGTAGTACTATATTAAAAATTAGGATGGCCATTCAATGCTTTCATCTGTGGGTTCAAGCTTAAGATGGTCAGGTTAGTCTCAGTTCTTCCAGCTATCAAAAGAAAGCTTTTCCTTTGTCTCTCAATCGGGATAGTTGATCTGTTTCACAGTGGATCAGGACCTAGAGCATGATCTGCCTCTTTGGACTCTTTACAAACCGAGTAACTTTTGCGAAGATACTGATGCATCTGGCTGCTCCTCTTGGACATCAGGTGCTCCTGTTCTTCTCTATTGAGAAAAGGCTGATCATTAAAATATTAGATTGCTCAGTACTACAGTACAGTTCTTTCAAAGTCTGTTTTTAATGGTGGAGGGTTGAAATTTCATATGCCTCCCTCCCTCACAGGGAGGAGGTCTCAGCACAGTACCTTATCTGTAGTAACTGAAGGGTAATAGACTTCTGATATTTCACCACCCAACTGATGCCAGAGGATACAGGCATTGAACATCTCTGATGCTCATGGAATTATAATCATTACCAGAGTTGAAACAGGTTATGATACACTTCATATAATGTACTGCTATGGAGTCAATATTTGGTAGCCATAACAGATGAGAAGGTTAGGCAAAATAAAATGTGAAAAAAAAAAGAAATCTTGGGCACAAAATTAAAACTTTAGCTTCTGTTCTGACTGATCACTGTATTTTTTCATATTCAGAACAACTGTTACAATCTATAACAATAATATTGGAAATTTAATGTATTTGGTGACATACTTTACATGATAACACAGTAAAGACTCTACATTCAAAGAGATATGCAAATAATTCTGATCAATTCCAGCATGACTTTATAACCCTCTTAAAACCTAGAACTGCTCTTGGTATATCATGAGACACAAAGAACAATAAAACTGTGAAGATGAAGTTCAGTTCTTATTTTAACATAAACTTCATGGGATCATAAGACTTCCTCACCATTATGGAAGACTTAAAGGAATAGAATGGCAGCGGACTTCTGTGCAATGAAAGAGGAAAGCTGGATTTATCTACAAGCTTTTCCAGTTATTACCACATGTTCTCTGCATTACCAATAAACTGAAGATTTTGGTGTTAACACTTCTCTCTGCAATAAGTACGTATTATTTTTCCATTTTCCTAACAGGAATCAAACCACAATCCAATTGATTTTTACACATCATGAACAGTTGAGAAGACAACTTGCATACTTTAAGTGCCCACCCAGTGCCTTAATCATAAAAAGACTGAAATAGAGTACCTGTTGACATGGATCACAGTGAAGAAACTAGATCTAAGCATTTAACATCCATTGAATTTTAGAGGAGACACAAGCGAACATGGTATTTGCTCTCATCTGTGAGCAGGTCCAACATGACGTATTTTACATTGCATCATTTCTTCCTCTTAAGAGAATTCACATATATTAGTAAACTGAGACCTGTGAATCTGTGTTCTGCATGATTTAGAGCTAAATATTTACAGATAACTGAAATAGCTAATTCAACAGAAGCAGAATATTGTCTTTCACATTTTTTTTTAGTTCATACTGCATCTTGATTGGCCACACATAATTATGCCAGTTACTAAACTAGATTGGTGAGACGCCATAGGTGCCTATTATATAAATTGAAACACACTATACAAAACAGCTTTAATATAAAGCTTCTCATTCTATACTGATAATAAAAAGAAATACAATGAGGACAATTAAGTAAACCTAATCTTTTCTAGCCCTCAGCCAAAAGTGTAAGAAATACCATGGAAGGCCTTATAGAAATACAAATGTTCCATCATTCCTGCATTATATATCTCCTCGCTTATGTTACTTAAGTAACCCTACTCAACCAGCGGACTTCAAAAAAAGAAAAATATAAATGTAACTGCTAATCACAAGCACACGCCACACTGTATATGATCATATGCCAACTCTGTTCATTCCTTCCTACCAGTAACAGCTATGCACAAGAAAGGTGTTGGGGGCATTGTATTCCTGTAGGAGTTTTCTTTTGGATGAGATATAAATGGAAGGGCCTACCCAAATTGGTCATTAGCAATCCCAGGAAAGTCTTCATAAGAGTAGGTGTGTTAACTTGAGTCTCCTGGCCAAATTCCAGCTCAGGTAATTACATTCAGCCTACCTAATTTCCCACTGCAATTACAAATACAGAGAGATCCTTAATTTCCAGTCCCAAGCTGCTGTGCAGTGTTGAATAGTTGCTATGTTTCACCCAGGGTGGCTGCACTTCAGCAGTGGATAAAGCAAGCTGTGTATAAATTGTGACAGTTTCTAAAGCGTTTTGGAATCGTTTGAGAAGAAAGTGCTATATAGTTAAGATCATTCTAATTGAAATAATTGCCTGCCACTGATGTAATATCGCTTGTAAAAAATCTTTAGAAGGAAACCTTCCTGGTGCTCTGGACAAGTCAGCTAGTAAATATTTAATCAGTCTTAAATGTAAGTATTAGAATTTGAAACTGCATATATGCAAGAGCAAGATTTTTAAAAGAAAACAAAGTCTAGCAATCTTTAATGCAGTTTACAAGCATTTGAGCCATCAGCAATATAGGATCACTGCTCCAGTGTAAGATTAATGGCACATCCAATCTGTCAAACTTCACTCTTACTATTAACATCCCAACAAAGGCCTTAGACATGCATAAATATAGTACTACATCAAAGCTATCTATAAAGCAACAATAAGAAGGTTAGCAGATACCATTAGACAGGGACTGTTTCTCAAATGGACTACTAGAACTCACATTAAAATCATATAACATTTCTAAACAGTAAACATATAAATTTTTGGTTTCCTCAAAGTCTCTCTCTTGGGTTTCATATCCAAACTAGACGACCACTGAACTGAAAATTCTGTTGCCATAAAATTCAGGATGATCTGACCCCATAATTCAGAAACCTGAGGGGAAAAAAAAAAAAAAGAAGAGAGGGAGAGAGAACTGAGAGGACCATGGGTGCAAATAGCTGAAATAACCTGAACAAAATCAGTAAAGTCCATTTTAGTCCAAAGGAACTAGAAACAAGACCAGTATGTAAACCAAGGCTTGGAAATGCTCTCATGAGACTAGTGCACTGGTTTATTTTTACTAGTTCAGTGCAGTTTCCTGCGAATGGAGTAAAGTTATATTCTATATGTCAATGTACATACAATTTTAGTGCTGCCTTCATTGCCACCATTGGACAATGGGAATGTATTATCCCAGGGCATAAAGGTTTCCATAAAGGGTAGGTGGAAGAAAATGGAAATCCAACACCGTTTAAGGAAATCAGTGAATAAATTACAAAAACTGTCCATTTGCCTGCCCCTTTTAATCTTACTGTCGTATTCAAACTATTGGGCATGTAACTGAATATCTCAACTGTACCTGAAGAAATAATGGAGCGTGTCTCTGCAGTAAAACAGAACGGCACTAAACTGATGAGTTTAACCCAGCAGAAAGAGCGGCTGTAAACATGACAAATGCCTGCTATTGATTTCAGGTTTAATTACTCTGTGCAGCACTGACAAAGCCCATCAGATGTTGTTGTGAAGTGTAAATGGAACAAACTACACTTCACTGCCCATAGGAAACTGATGGTGTCTGCAGTTTGCATTGTTTACTTTATCCTCCGTAAACTTCAGCCTTGATCAAATTAACAAGTGCTACTAACCTCCAACAAACTACAATGCACTATGATTTTACAGCAACAGCCTTGGAACAATAGTTCTGCAGCATTTCATTGATAACAAATGTCTGGCTAATGACAGCATAATGGCAGCTGCTGAACCTTACTGGCCAGCACTGCATGTCCTCTAACCAGGCTAGGAAGAATTTTTAAACACACTTTCTTGCATTTCCTCCTATTTTGGGAGAAAGGACAGATTTTCACTTAGTATTCTGAAAAAACTTTTCAAAATATACTGCCCAGGCAACCCAGGGAGCCTCTCCTTACACTAATACCAGCAGAACAATAAAATCAGACCATGTCTAGCATGTTGCACCTACTGCTCAAAATGTTTTCTGAAATAATTTCCTTTTTTTTCAGACACTTATTCACCCTTGTAGCTCTTTGGTTCTTCCTTCATTCTTCTCTTCTTCCTTTTCTCTTTTCTTTGTGCTTATTTAACATTCTAGTAACCACTAAATGTAACATCTAAAAAATGAATACATTTTATACCAAGCCATTGAGGAAACTGTCCTCTTTTTTTTTTGTTCATGCACCATGTTCATGCTTCCATCACATTAAGACTGAGTTTGTTACTTTACAAATGAATTCTGTTGTTCATCTTGTGCAATTTTTCTCTTTCTGGGATAAGATTCTGCTGTCAGCATAACTATAAGCTGCATTGTGGGGTATGTCTTCATTGCTTTTAATGTGCGCTATATACAAAGGGGCTTTGTTACCAGTAAACTGTTTAGGAAACAGAAGACCCAGGTGCCAGTTTGAGTTGTTCAGACACTGACAGGAAATATGTCTTTTGATATTTAACCTGTTTAGGTAAAGCAATAATTGTGTCTCCTAACTGCTGCTGTGCAGACCCACAGCTCCAAGGTTTTGCCTCTTGCTCCTCAAAGAATGAGCTTAAGACACGTATCCCCTTACTGCTTACAACTGTGTGAATGCAGCACAGACACAAATGGGACAAGCAATCTGGACAGTCTTATTTCCTTCCAATAATCAACAGAATCTAGAGGACTCTAGAGATGGAAAAAAGGATGGGATGTGTGGATCTGTAGAGCCAATATATGCCAATTTTAATAATTACCGGTGAGCAGACATTATTTTCCTCATGAAGTGCCCATTCTGAGGGAAATAGCATGCAGTATAATCATTGAATCACAGAATTGTCTAGGTTGGAAGGGACTTTTAAGATCATCTAGTCCAACCATCAGGGTCTGATGAAGCAAACAATGAGTTCAGAATTGCTGTCCCAAGATGACCACCAGCACAAGATGCCAAATCCTTAGACTAGTGCTGTGGACAGATAAGATGGAGAAAGAATGATTATCCATAAGTGATAGTTATAACTACTCTTGCAGTAGAGTACCTCAAGGTTGAGGATGGAAGATTTGTGTTGTCCAAATAAAAGAAGTTTAAACCATTTTCAATAATATGCCTGAGAACAGGAAATAAGACCTTATGGAAAGGAAATACAGTGTTGTAGGGTTTTTTTTTATTTATTTTGAAAGCGTAAGTTTTTAAAATACAAGCAAATTATTGCCAGTAAAGTTACAGATTTGTTTAGAGAGCTGTGTCACTGCAAAGAAACTCTGTCATACTGACATGTATGTCATACTGACATGAGCTAGACTTGCTCCTAAAACAGGCTCTTTGCAGGTCCAGGTCTGATCAGAAAAGAAACCAGTCCCGAATTTGTGGTTATTTGCAGTCAATAAAGCAAAAAAATTTAGTCTTCACATGAAATCTAGGAATTCTTCTAACAATGAAGTTGGAAGGTAGAGCATGCATTTCGACCTTCCTGTTTTCCTAACTAATATAGCTTTCCATGAAAAATATGGGACAGAAACGGATGTTTGGTCAAATGTTTGAGTCAAAACTGATGCCTGATACTGATTTTGTCAGCATATTCTGCCTGGATTGTCATTAAGTGTATAAAGTTGTATTTGCAACAGACGATATTTTGCTTTACTGAATTTAATTATACAGAAATTTATGAAACAATATTAAATAAGGACATGAATAGTCTTGATTTTTATGGTTCTTTCATTCTTTAAAAAGACCTACTTTTACATTTTCTTCTGGGGGGTCTTTTTTAAGGAATCAACATACAAAAATTTGCTTGCTGTGAAAACACTTTTGCATCAATCTTAGAACATACATAGAATGAACACTTAAGTTCCAAGGTCTTCCTTTACAGTTGGGCTTCTCAAACAGGTCTCCTTCCCTTATCAGTAGAGGTAATCCAAAGTATTGAAAAAACATTAATAGATATCTTCAAGAAAGATTTAAAGGAATTTAAAAACCAGTTTGGATCATGTTATTTTTACCCGCCTTCTTGTCTTCAAGTGTTTACAATTTATTAATTTAAATAGCTCCAAAACTGAGCTTGTAATGGGTGAATTTCACTGAGGAGATCATGGAAATCTGGCTGAGTCTCAAGAGCTGAAAAGGTCCTGTTCACTAATTTAAAACTTTTCTCAGAGTACTGACAGCTTTAGATCCATGATTATGGGTCTATCCCTTGTCTATGGTGTAGACCAACCAAATTATCAACTAAGACAGGATACTTTTAACCTTGCTTTTGAAAAAAATGTGATGTTCTTTGAGCATGTCTTTTATCTATATGGGAAAGGATAATTTAACATTGAGTCTAGCAATCACCATGCACAGCAAAGGTTTTTATGATACCAAGCTCTGCCTACCACCTAGTAATCTCATCTTTTTCCTCAGGTAACAACTAAACCAGGATCTTGCTATTCCAGGGAAGGATATTTTTTGAGATAGCACAGGTAGATTTTTCTATTCTCAGTAATCCTGATACTCAGATCTTCATATGCAGATAGGGAGAAATCCATACTAATATATGTATAGCTATTATTAGCTAACTCTTCCATAAAAGTCATTGGGATACTATAGAACTAAACATCTATATATCAGAAAGATTTGAGTGTCCAGCTTGCAGAATTTGGAAAACGGTTGAGCAGATGACTCTATAGCTATTGTGCTGATTCACTGAAATGAAAGATACAATACTTCTATGATTTTGATATGATGGATGACAGGATTTTGAAAGAATAAAGCTTTCATTACATAATTCCAAAAACATGGAGTTTTTGTTTCCTTCAGTATGAGATGTAAATTATGAGTAAATTACTTTTGGACTGTAAAAACTCAGCAGAACTCCAAAATCTGCCACAATTCATCTTTGCATTGCTACAAACCTAATCAGAGTGGCACAACAACTTCTATAATTTTTTTGGCTCCTGGAGTTAATCTTCAGTATAAAAATATAGTTCTCAGTCTTAGTTCATGTTCAAGAACATTAATTATAAATATTTCAGAGAAATAATTTTCAATTCAGTTGTTCTTATACCTAAAAGTGATGATTATTTCAAAAGCCACTATAGTAAAAAAAAAAAATGGAGATCTACTCATGGCTCTGAGTCTAAAGAAGGATCTGTAGTGATACTGACTGTAAAGTTAAAATTCTAGAGAAAAATTTTAGATGTAGAGAAAAGTGCTGCTCTTAAGGGAAAAAAAAAAAAAAAAGAAACTTGGCTCTTGCCAGCAATTCTAGATTACACATATCAATCAAGATTGTGGATATCTCAGCTACTTTAGAAGGCTAGCAATTTAGTGTCTCCATCCTCTCCCATGATCAATGTACTTTTAAAACTGCACTTGCCTCAATTCTATTGTTTAAGATGATCAGCTTTCTGGACTTCATGAAAGATTTATCTTTTCCTCTGTGTGAATTTCCTATTTCCAGTCTGTAACACTCATTCTATTCACGGTGACTGGATCTAGTATATCATAGTATGCTGGTGATAACTTTTTTCTCCCTTCCCTCAAGTTTCTTACTGAATACGTCTAGCAGGTCTCAACATTTGCTTTTTATTTTGTCTATATAACTTTTCCGTATTCTATCTAAAGAGAAAATGGTGAAACATTAGTTTTATAATACAATTTGTAACATTCACCTCACCTTCTCATAAAGTTCAAACATAACACAATAACTATGATACAGAGTGAAGGATTCAACCCCACTTTCTTTATGCATATTCTTCAAAATTTAAACATCTTGAGATAGTCATCACTTAATACTCAGCATTTTTTAATTGGAAGAATCCATCATACTGACGTGGATGAAAGGGGTGAAACTGTACGCTTTGCGTGTACATCTCAATCAAGCCTTTTAATGTACTGGGTCAGCAGATTTTTTTTTTTGGAAGTACCACATGTTGCAATTCTTACTCCAAATAATTTGTTTGACTCCAAATAACTGTTTTTGTTGACTCCAAAAACTTTTTAAAGAGCTAGACAAGCCGAAAGTAACTGTAATTCATGGCTGGTCTTTCCAATAACAACTGTAATTTGAATTGAGCGCTTGGCAGTCTTCACAGACATGTAGGCACATGCTTAAATTAGTGGATATGAGTAATCCTATCGAATGTGCAGAACTGAATCTTAAGTGCATAATTCTAAAATACACCACAAGCACCTACTAAAGCAATATTAATCTTGAATATGTATGTACACATGCACACACCAACACAGACATTTATAATAAAAGGGATTTTTTTCCAAATTGCAACTATAAAATTACATACTTGCCTCAGTTCAAAACATATCTTTCTTCTCTCATCATAAAGACCACATGGAATCCATGTTAAAATGAAAAGTTCAACCACTTTAAATAGAATAAAGACTTACAAATATAAATCTGGTATAAACTATGAAATGTCTACGTACACTTGATACATAGAACTCCATTAGACACTCTGTCACTGTCCAAATACAATTTTCTTTTTCCTTTTTTTTTTAAATGAGTCAGTCAGAAACCTCTGATAGCACCATTTCAAATGCAAATAATTCTGTTCCAACTGCCTCTTTACATTAGCTAAATGAAGTCATCAGTAAACAAAATTGGAAGAAATCTTAACACAACTGCTGTAAACAACTTTAAAAGTTTTATATCCCAAAAGATTAAGACGGTTAGAAGACAGTTCAGATTCACTGGAGATGTTCACCACTGATAGAGTTTATAGTCAAAAATAACCTCTCTCATCTCACCCAAACTGATACTGGTCACAGCAAATTATAATCAAAGATAGATTTCTTGGAGGGTGATAATACCATTAGATTTAAGGAATTAAAAATACATGAAACTTTTGAGTTAATGAACAGGGTCCTTAACTGCTCATTTAATTCAAACAGCTGTTTGTTAATGCCCTAAGCAGTGTCATAAACTGTGAAAATACTGTTGAGTGCAAGACACTAGTTAATGCTATAAAGCAACACATGCTCTAATATTAAAAGGATTTAATGGGATTAATAGAGAATAAAACATTAACTCCCTATTATGATGTTTTTAGGACCCAAGGGCAAATTCTGGCTAAAAAGGACTCTGGTTCTAAAAGCACAAAAAGTAAACTATAGCACTGTACAGCAAATCATGGCAATTTTATGCTCCTGAAAAAAAGTGGAACCCTGATAAGATCACATCTGTTCCAATCACAGACTGGATAAAATCACTGTTTACTAAAGTCCTAAATAACTAAATATGTGGAACCCCAACAAGATCCCATCTGTTTAGACTACAATTTGGATAAGGTCCCATTACAAAAATTTCTAAATAATAACATTTTCACTACAAAATAATGAAAAATTTTATTTTCTTCAGTTTCATCAATTTTTTCATACAGCTACACAATATTGTAAAAATCCTACAGCATAATTAACTGGCTTGATGAACATTAAAAATGTATTAGTATTTGGATTGTCAATACAAAAAAGCAATAAAAAAACACTCCTAGTGTTTAAGCTATATAACCTCAGTCACGTGATCTTAATTCTAGTTATATCAAATACATCTACACAATAGTTTTTTTATTACTAATGCAATCACAGGTTTGATAGTATGTTAGTTCATGTGTAATTTACATAAGCTTATTATTTGCAAAGGTGACTACTAGTTTTTCTGGGTTTCTTTTGAAAGAATATTCTTCTAGGAAAAAAACAGAAAGTATGCTGAACTTACCTTTATAAGTACAAGGTATTTGAAAACTGTCATCATCAGCAGATATTTTTTTTAAATTATTTATTTAAAAAAAAGTTCATACAGACTTAGTATATAAATAAAATCTATTTCAAGTGCACGACCTTTTACAAAAAGTCATGCTGCCAAAAAAAAAAAGAGAAGAATTAATGACTTGGTCTTCTTTATAAAGGAAGCAAAGTTAAACATTACACTTTCAGGTCCTATTGTCCTCCAAAATATTATTAATTGTTTTATAGCATAGTAGATAAAATTATACATACTTTTGTCCTTTTAAATTAGAAAAAGAACCCTAGAAATTCCTTCTAAGCAATATAATTAAAATTATTTGGTTAATTCTGGTATTTAACATTCTTTAAAACATGAATAATAATTTGCAATTGTACTTGGATAGTAGATATTTTCATCTGGATATCTCAGACCATGACTTTTAAAAGATCACAGGACCAGACAGACTAGAGGCCTCACTTTCTAAAAGTGAGGGCTGACAGCCACCAAAAAGGCAATGAAAGCTGTGAATGTTCATAATTTCTGCTTAAATTCATAAAGAATACACATTTCCAGTGCTTAGTACCTCAAAAAATTGCTTAAAACCAGGCACATGTCCAGGGATAAGAACAACTAAATTCTTACAAAGTAGTGAGCTTCAACTAAAGGTTGTGTTTAGATTTGCTCATATCAGCCTTTTCTATAAAAATATAGCAATGGAGTGAGGGAAAGGAGACAAAGAAACTAATTAAGAAATAGAGCTTTCCACATTTAGAAAAACTTTAAATATTTAGAAATGCAAGGTAAAGTATATTGAAAAATTGAAAAATTCAGTTTGTCCCAGCAGAAATTTTAGTTTCAGATATGGGCTGCTGGGTTTGTTTTGGGGTTTTTTTGTTAGTTTGTTTTAGTACGTTAACATATAAAGCAAAAGAATGTTCCTGAATGTTTATACTACATTCTATTTGCAATAAAAGGCTCTATTTCCCTGACCCCTGTCAGCAGGGAAAAATCATCCTGACTTTTTATCTTGTATACATGTGTGTTCTTCCCTATAGACTATCTTTTCCATTTAAAAT